>BLSH010313119.1:294184-310256 GCA_018402905.1 Glandirana rugosa
GTGAAAGGGTTAACTGGGGGGCGATCAGGGGGCGATCAAGGGGTTAAATGTGCCTATGTGGCCTGGTGTTAGTGTAGTGTTGGTGCACTCACGTTTCTAGATGCTTCTTCTTCCTCTCTGATGTCGAAAAGGACTTCAGGGAGGAAGAGGAAGGAACTTCCCCTGCCTCTGTTTACATTTACAGAGGCAGGGGAATAATGTCATTGGCAGGGCGATCTACAGGGCCAGGCCAAAAATCATTGGCCTGGCCCTGTAGATTGAAAGCCCCTGTAACAAATGCCGTTGCAGCGCCCGCGCCTAGGGGGCGCGCGCGCGCACACGGCGCGAGTTCGCGGCCGCCGTCGTATGACGGCGATTCGCGTTACAGCGCCACTTTGTCGCCGTCAAATGCCGATCAGCCGTCGGCAAGTGGTTAAGTCCCCTAAAAGTTGAAAATCCGATTTTCGGTATCTGTGCTTTCTGCTTCTCTTTGGCGACGGACACCACGTCCACGGCCACGTGCTGTACTGCCCCTGGAGCGCGTGCTGCCTCCACTTTGAACTGCACTTTCCTATGAAGAAATAATAAAGATAATTAATTACAAAATAAGGGATATAGGATAGATAGATACATGGGGATTGGGAAATAACTTAAAATTATTTTTAAGCTAAAATCACATAAAAAAATCAAAAATGGAGGTGGATGTGGAGTTGGAGGTTGAGGAGGCGGTGAAAGTGGCGGTGGAGGAGGAGGAGGAGGTAGCCAACACTGTGTTTTTTATTTTTGGAATTTTTTTGTTATTCTTTAAACCAGCAATGTAGATGAAAATAAATATGTAAATTTTGTGCAAGAAACAATGATCTGTCCCTTTAAGCAACAGTAGGAACTTCTCCTTATAGAACTAGGTTTGATTTTAGATTCTAAAATCATCTCCAAGTTGTACAGGGAAAGCCTCCAGCTGTTGCTTTAAGGGAAAGATTATTGTTCTAAAATCATCTTCAAAGTGTGTGGGAAAAGCCTGTTTCAGCCGCATGAAGCCATATTAGTGTTCTAAAATCATCTTCAAAGTGTGTGGGAAAAGCCTGTTACAGCCGCATGGAGCCATATTAGTGTTCTAAAATCATATTCAAAGTGTGTGGGAAAAGCCATGTTACAGCCGCATGAAGCCATATTAGTGTTCTAAAATCATCTTCAAAGTGTGTGGGAAAAGCCTGTTTCACCCTAATGGAGCCATATTAGTGTTCTAAAATCATCTTCAAAGTGTGTGGGAAAAGCCTGTTTCAGTCGCATGGAGTCATATTAGTGTTCCAAAATCATCTTCAAAGTGTGTGGGAAAAGCCTGTTACAGCAGCATGGAGCCATATTAGTGTTCTAAAATCATCTTCAAAGTGTGTGGGAAAAGCCTGTTTCAGCCGCATGGAGCCATATTAGTGTTCTAAAATCATCTTCAAAGTGTGTGGGAAAAGCCTGTTACAGCCGCATGGAGTCATATTAGTGTTCTAAAATCATCTTCAAAGTGTGTGGGAAAAGCCTGTTACAGCCGCATGGAGCCATATTAGTGTTCTAAAATCATATTCAAAGTGTGTGGGAAAAGCCATGTTACAGCCACATGAAGCCATATTAGTGTTCTAAAATCATCTTTACTGATGACTTTAATAACTTTAATACATTAAATAATAAATTCTTTAAGATATAATAATAAGTAAAATTATAAATTCTTTAAAATATTATTTAACTTATTTTAATTTGAAAATTACTTACGCTCTGGACTCCATGGACGTTCTTAGGAACAAAAGCTCCTCTGACAGGAGGTGGGGCTTTATATTTGAAGGCGCTCCACTCCGTTCCGCAATCCTGTTCTCTTTGACTTCTCTCCTTATGCGGTCTGTGAGAGATTTCCATCTAGTTCTTAAAGCATCAGCTACAAAAAAAAAAATGACTTTACCAGCAATCAAAATATAATGTAAAGAAAATAAGCAATTAATTCATGCACACATATGCACTTACTTCTATCTTTTTTCTGCCGTGGGCTCATAGCATCCCACTCTTCGGTTAGATCGCGACAAATGGCATTCCAGCAGGTTTTTTTTGTCACACGGTCCCCATGACGTGGATGGGCCAGATCCCATATTTGGGGATGCAATTGCACCGCAGCGATTGATTCTGATTGCGACACATCCTTTGCCATTTTTTGGAGGTAGCTGCCCACAAAACCAAGCACTCTTCTGTCCTTCAGGAAGAGGGGAGGTGGTCTGCACAAGGTCAGGCTTTGCTTCCTGTATTTACAGGATTTCCTGTACTTTTTTTTTTTTCTATTTTTTTAAAGGCAACTTTACATAAACTGACAAAAATGCCGAACGATCGTTAGCGGCCGTTTATGAGCGTTTAGCGGCATTTATGAGCGTTTATTAGTGTCCGGCGTTTTTTAGCGTTTTTTGTGGTCAGAAGAACGACTTTTGAACGCCAATTCAGGGCGTTCAGCCAACAGCCCAAAAATGCCACTGCTGTTAAAATACAATAAACAACCATGTGTGCATGGACACATAGGGTAAAATAAAGTGGCGTTTTTGGGCTGTTAATAAAAAACGCCCAAACTACCAAAAACGGTCGTTTTTCAGATACAGTGTGCATGGAGCCTAAAGATGGCCCTGCCTCCTCTAATCACAGAACCTGTACTGTTACTGTCCCACAATTTAAGACTTTTCTGTGAATGAACAGGGAAGATCCTGTTATTCAGCCACTCCCTATCAATTCACAGAACGCACAGCACAATCATAGCACAAATTCTGTGAAAGGTGGAGGTGGATGGAAGGAGCAGGTGAGTAGCTTAGGTCCATCACACTTGCAGCCATTGTGATTAACCCCTGCAGCACTGTGAGAAGGAGGATATAATTTTTATATGAAGCAGTAGCCTGCATGACATGGGATACATACTCTCAGAGCTTTTTTTCTCAAAGAATAGGTGCAGGAACTCCCCCTTTCCTAGTCACCCTTTTTATCCACCCATACCCACCTCTGAGCACCATTCCTTATTTCCATGCCCTTCCCTACTCCCAGTACTGCCCTTTTAGACAATACAGAACCAAGTATAATTTTGTGGTGCTAAGTAATTTTTTTATGGAATTTGGTAATGATAACAAGAAAAGGAGTAAAATAGATCCCCTGCAGCCAGTAACAATAGAGCCCCCGTCGACAACAATAGATCCCCTTAACAACAATGGACCACCTGCAACAACATTTCCTCCACCAGCAACAATAGACTCCCAGCAAAATTGCTGGATTCCAGGACAGGTAAGTGTCCTAATATTAAAAGTCAGCAGCTACAGTATGTGTCTTTTCATTTTTTTGCTGGGGGGAGGGGGGGCGGAACTCTGCTTTAAGCCTTATTCTTCCCTTCCTGGAGTGAGTTATTCTAGTTTTCTATCTTTGGCACCAATGAGTGACTGAAACTTTACAGGATACTCATAGCATGAATAATTTGCAGTCTATGACAGAAACACTATTTGCAAACTATTTGCATTTTATTATTATTTCTCTACAGCCATAAATAATGAGGGACAGTTTTAGACTGGCGGGTTTGTATGATGATTTTCACCCATAATCCCTTTGATAGGTCTGTAACTAGCAGCCCCGGGACAAGGTCCTTTAGAACCCACAGTGCTCCCCTCACCCATGAGCACAGAAGAGGCCTTGCCCTTTTTGCACCCCTCTACTTGTGAAACATCCAAGTCGGCTGCCTCTTCTGCTTAACCCTAGGTCTGGCCCTGGCAATTAGTTGTTGTTAAACGATTTCGAGCTGAAATAGGTCTATATTTCAACTTTTATTGTCAGTACCCTGGAATTTACATATTGCACACAATTTCCTCAGTGCTGCTAATCTTCTCTTTCCTCTTTCAGCCACTTCTTTTTTAAATGTATGCGCTCCTGCATCAGCGGCACATCAATGCTTTGGACCTGCTTTTTGCAGAACATGCCTGCACAATGTGTCTGGCTTGTTAAGCCAGTTTCTGGAGCTATACAGGACTATCACTCAGTAGCTTTGCAGGGATGGTGCGACAAAGCACCACCTCATCCCTCTGGTTCTCAGTACTCTCAGTGTCTTGTAGCAGTTTTCTTTGCAGACCCTAGGCCTGAATAGGAGCACCACACACATTCTTGCAGAAGCCTCATATACTACATTGGTTCAGAAGCAATTAACAAATGGTCACAGTCATAGCTTACCCGGTCACTGATTTAACTGACCCCTGTAATTGATCACCACCAGTTCTATCCAGAAACAGGCTGGCGGCTGCTAATGGGATTTTCACCCCTCTACTTGTGAAACATCCAAGTCGGCTGCCTCTTCTGCTTAACCCTAGGTCTGGCCCTGGCAATTAGTTGTTGTTAAACGATTTCGAGCTGAAATAGGTCTATATTTCAACTTTTATTGTCAGTACCCTGGAATTTACATATTGCACACAATTTCCTCAGTGCTGCTAATCTTCTCTTTCCTCTTTCAGCCACTTCTTTTTTAAATGTATGCGCTCCTGCATCAGCGGCACATCAATGCTTTGGACCTGCTTTTTGCAGAACATGCCTGCACAATGTGTCTGGCTTGTTAAGCCAGTTTCTGGAGCTATACAGGACTATCACTCAGTAGCTTTGCAGGGATGGTGCGACAAAGCACCACCTCATCCCTCTGGTTCTCAGTACTCTCAGTGTCTTGTAGCAGTTTTCTTTGCAGACCCTAGGCCTGAATAGGAGCACCACACACATTCTTGCAGAAGCCTCATATACTACATTGGTTCAGAAGCAATTAACAAATGGTCACAGTCATAGCTTACCCGGTCACTGATTTAACTGACCCCTGTAATTGATCACCACCAGTTCTATCCAGAAACAGGCTGGCGGCTGCTAATGGGATTTTCACCCCTCTACTTGTGAAACATCCAAGTCGGCTGCCTCTTCTGCTTAACCCTAGGTCTGGCCCTGGCAATTAGTTGTTGTTAAACGATTTCGAGCTGAAATAGGTCTATATTTCAACTTTTATTGTCAGTACCCTGGAATTTACATATTGCACACACAGACCCGTTTCACACGGGTGTTCCGATGAAGTCAGTTTTTCAGGCGGAGCTGATTGGATTCTCCATTTACCTCTATGGAGCGGCGGATGTCAGCGGTGACATGTCCTCTGACATCTGCTGCTATCCGATCCGAACCGATCCATCCATCCAGGTGGATGGAAACCCTATTTTCCATCCGCTTGGCGGATCGGATGAAAACGGATAGGCGGTCCATTTTTGTCCAATCCCCCAATAGAGGAGAGCAGGGATCTGACAGGTCCATCTCAGCACACTAAGTAGAGACGGACCTGTCATCCACCTGCTCAGCGGATCGATCCCCAGCTGAGCAAAACAGAGTCCACTGGGCGAAACTCCCATGTGAAAGAACCCATAGGTAATAAATGAGTAGATATAAACACTAACTGGATGACATGTAGTTTACTAAAGCACGGCACTGCGTATAAAAAAAAATGCCATGTTTTGTTTTCACCTTATATAATTTCCTCAGTGCTGCTAATCTTCTCTTTCCTCTTTCAGCCACTTCTTTTTTAAATGTATGCGCTCCTGCATCAGCGGCACATCAATGCTTTGGACCTGCTTTTTGCAGAACATGCCTGCACAATGTGTCTGGCTTGTTAAGCCAGTTTCTGGAGCTATACAGGACTATCACTCAGTAGCTTTGCAGGGATGGTGCGACAAAGCACCACCTCATCCCTCTGGTTCTCAGTACTCTCAGTGTCTTGTAGCAGTTTTCTTTGCAGACCCTAGGCCTGAATAGGAGCACCACACACATTCTTGCAGAAGCCTCATATACTACATTGGTTCAGAAGCAATTAACAAATGGTCACAGTCATAGCTTACCCGGTCACTGATTTAACTGACCCCTGTAATTGATCACCACCAGTTCTATCCAGAAACAGGCTGGCGGCTGCTAATGGGATTTTCCCAAGTATAGGTTTGACACGAGTGTACATAAGTTCTATCTCCTTTACTTGCAATGACCTAGGGCTTTACTACTGTACTGTCATTAGCTTTAAAAGGGTAGCTCCACTTTCGTGGGGGGAAAAAAAAATAGCAAATAAAGAACTAATAATATAACGTATACAATTGCAACTCAAGTCAATTGAATGTTATTAAAAACGACCTTTCCTTTTCAATCTGCAGCACTGTAATTTTCTGTAAAATGCAATGCAATATGGCTACCTGGAGGCATTCTGTACACAGATGGTGTACAGAACGCACCCCAGAAATGTTATTTCCTGCTTGTGTGATTGGCTTACTGATTTTCCCAGAAGTCTGCACTAAGACTCAAGTCAGATTTTTGGCATTCCCTGCAACAGAAATTTCATTTTTGGTGAAATACTATCAAAGGGAAATCACGTCTAAAGGGATGCAGACCCTGCTACTTTCCTCATTAGAGCCATGCAAGTGCAAAAGCTGATTGATAATTATAAAACCACTGCCATACAGATTCACTGAGCACATGGACACAGACAAACAAGCAGCTATTTCTACAGAATAACAAAAGGTAGGAATCTGCAACAAACTTTGTTAAAATCCATGTAATGTACATTGATCACCCAGAGGGGAATGTTTTTTTCTCAACAAAAGTGGACTTACTCAAAGTAAACCCAGATTGGGTTTACTTCCTCTATATTCCCCTGTAAACTAGAAGCATAATGGGCTACTATGCATCGCATAGTAGCCCATAATGTGCCACTTACCTGCAAACGAAGCCTGCGGCGCCCAGCGATGTCCCCGCTCCAGGCCGCGTCCATCTTCAGCCCCTCTTCCTGCTGGGGCAGCGACTCCGATGCTGTGACTGGCCGGAGTCGCGTGACGTCACTACCGCGCATGTGCGCGGGAGCTGACAGTCACGGCACAGGGTCAGTGGAGAAACGGCACGGAGGCCATTTCTTCACTGCACATGTGCCGACATGACGTCGGCACATGCAAAACACTGCATATGTCCTGAACCGTGCAGGATTGGGAGATATGCAGTGCACCTACAGGTAAGCCTTATTCTAGGCTTACCTGTAGGTTAAAGTGGTTGTCACAGGTTGACAACCATTTTAAGTAATTGCACCCACTTCACATGTGGCTCATTACACTTAGCATTACATGTAGGCAAGATTGCTTTCCCTAAACGTATTAATGGAAAACAAATGAAAATGCGGTACAGAACATTTCATATAGTTAATTTATTTTCTTCCCAAACGACTGATAATATCAGTCCCAAAGAACTGGATAAAATCCATACCTATGGAAAACTCAGTCCACAACTAGTCCCCTCCAGGATTGTTAATAGAGAGAAGGTGGGCTGCTGTGGCGCCTTAATATTTCAAAATCATTGTTGTGGTTTCTCTTTTTCAGGCCAAAGGTCTTGTTATGTGAGACCCTCTGAAGAGATCCACATGCTATTCCTCGATTTTGTGTTCTCGCTTTCATCCTAACAATCCAAAAATCCTTCATCTACTGCCCCTCCCACACCATATATGGGCCTCCCCCCCTAGGTCCATGCCAATGGACAGGTAAAACCTATTCAGGGCAATAACCCCCTCTTAAAAATGTGGGACACCTACTAGCAAATGTATGTAAGCATTTGACACGCCCCCTGCCATACCCCCTTAAAGGAGAATTAACCAAAAAAGTGTTAATTAAATCCACACGTGCTTTTTGTTTACCACTACTATTCCTTTATATTGGCTTTTAAAATTTACAAATGCAGCAATTTAGAATTCGGATGAAAGGTTGAGCTCTGGGAACCACTTTTTGAAAGATTTAAAATGCTTTTTATATACAACTTTATAGATCAGACCAAAATGAGGGATAAATAGAGTGACATTTCTCCAAATCAGGGACAGTCCCTCGAAATTAGGGACAGTTGGGAGCTATGCATTTTTACT
The DNA here is from genome assembly GCA_018402905.1 of Glandirana rugosa. Taxonomy (NCBI): domain Eukaryota; kingdom Metazoa; phylum Chordata; class Amphibia; order Anura; family Ranidae; genus Glandirana; species Glandirana rugosa. Next base: position 302,112 of record BLSH010313119.1, read on the forward strand.
TCTTAAAGCATTTGTTAACCCCCCCCCCCCCAAAAGGCTCTCTTTGATGTGCAATTAGCAGCATGGTGCTTTTGTTTATTAAATTATCCCTCTGTATCCCCTAAAATACCTGTTTGAGAATGCCAGGTCATGACTTCCCTCCTGAGTACTGACTCCCCCTTTATATAGCTTATCTTGAGTGCCCCGTGGTCTATACAGTCTATGTCACACCCAGCTCTCCTATCTCCTGTGTGCCTGTCTTCAACTCCCTCCTCCTCCCCACTCCCTCTTCCTCTGGTAGCTTCTCCTCTCTGCTCTCATAATTAATTCTAAAAGCTCCTATCCCTCTGTATTAGAAGAATAAGATCCCTGTGTCAGTGTTATATCAGAAATATTCTTATCTATATAGATAACACAGCAGTCTCTCTCTCTCTCTCCAGCTGAACTCAGCAGCAGTGCTCAGCCCCTCCCTCAGGATCTCTGAGCTGAGAGAGAAAAGCTGAAAAATGACAACTGATCCTAGTAAGAAGATGTGTTATCTATACAGAGAAGTATATATATGTTATAACACAGATACAGGGCAACTTCTTGTTATAATACAGAGCGGATGGGAACTTTTTGTACAAGTGGCTTAACACACACTTTAACAGCAAGTGCTTGAACAAAGAACTTCATGGAAGGATCACCAAGTATTATTTTAAAGTTTAAAGTAGTATTAAACTATCAGTGTATTTTAGCTTAACAAACTGAGCACATTCCCCAGTAAACTGCTTGGTAAAATTCTTACCCCATACTTGCAGTTTACAACTTTTAGTGCTGCTGGCTACTGCTCAGTGCTTCTTTCCTGAACTTCTGTTTTTCACAGGAAAGAGCTAATACTGGACAGTGCAGTCTCCAGCCAGTTTGCTTACTTGAAGAATGGATGAGGTAAGAAGAGGGGAGTGCCTTTAAATGCTAGGCTATAGGGCTTTGTGTTTCTGTTCATGCACACAGTGTAAGGAGACACAAATCTAGTCCCTGCATCCAAGGCTGGGTCAATAGGATGATACAAGAGAAAGAAGCCACCCTGAAACAGGAAACTTCTAGCAGTGATGATGACACCAGCTTAAAGCGGTAGTAAACCGCAGCCTACTTGGACATTATGAAATGCTTACCTTATCACTGCTGACAGGGCTTCCATCTTCACCAGGTCTTCCTTCCAGGTTCGCATGCTCTAGCCGTCTGATTGGGAGTCACGGCCGTGGCACGGAGCTCTGAAGGGATGGCATGGGTATGCTGTCCCTTCAGAGCGCATGCGGCAGTGACGTCACCAGCTGAATGCAGAGTGAATATCTCCTAAACAGTGGAAGTTTAGGAGATATTCACTGTACCTACAGGTAAGCCTTATTATAGGCAAACCTGTAGGTACAAGTTTTACAAAAAGACGTTAAGGTGATTGTAAAGGCAAACACTTTTTTTAAAATAAAATAAAAATGATGTTATACTTACCTGCTCTGTGCAATGGTATTACACAGAGTGGTACCTTACCTCCGCTTTTGGAGATCTCTGCTGGCACAGTCCATTCCTCCTTTCCTCTAAGTGCCCCTTCAGCAAGTGCGGTGTTGAGGGGGCACCTGTTTGGACAAGCTTCCAAGCTGGGCTATGTGCGTTCATAGACACACACTGCGTGATCACGCAGGGAATACCCCTTTCATGGGAGTATGTTACACCCCAGTTACCCCCTCTTCCACATTGTTGGTATTTTTATGAGCAAGTTGATAGATGTAGCCATGTGCTCCCTTGAGAGTGGCTGGTAGTAGTAGTTCACCTTATAGCTGCCCTCAATCACACCATATATCACATATCCGGAGACATTGAACAGGCCGGCTCTTGTTTTTGTTATTTTATTTAGGGGAATAACTTGGATGGGGATAAGGGATGACTGTGGGATGCCCAAAAAATTATAGTACACGAACTCCATATACACTCTGCACTTTCACTGCAGACTATCCCTCTGTAGACTGTTACTCCTCACAACTCTCCAGCACTCAACTTCCTGACCATTTCTCCTACAGTTCTCTCTCCAGAACTGAAATTAGTAAATCATCATTCCATTACTTCTCTCCAGCACTCAACTTAGTTTCCAGCTGGAAAGGAAATTTATCAAGTTTCTCTATGCCTTTCTCTTCACCGCAGCTAGCACATGGTGAGGCCTACTCTGTATCAGCAGGACCTCAGGAACACCCATTACAGGCCAGGGATCACGGGCTCCTGAATGTGTAGCAAAGTACTTGAGCGCCATTGATGGACAACTCCCAGCCTATCTCTCTTCCAGGTCCCACCGGCCTGCTTTTCCTTAGTGACTCTCCTTTCCCTGAACTGGCTCCCATGGCTTCCACAGACTGTCCACTATTCCTCTCCCAGCCTGCTCCAGCACTTTCTCCTCCATCTCACAGAGACCATCACTCACTAAACCAGTGGATCACTTTAAAGTCTCTCTCCGTGTAGCACCTCCGCTGTTCTCCTGTTCCCCTGTGCGACTCCAGGAATCACCACCACTCCTGGCTGCACCCGAACCTCCATGGGGGCGACCTCCCGGGTAGAGGCCTCCACAGCGCCTCTGCTACATCTCCAGACTTCCACCTGACACTCTCTCCTCCCTGATTGGGCTGACTCAGAGTATTTAAAGAGGCCTGCCCCCTGCCAATCCTGCATGGGGATTGGTTAGGGCTCATTAGAACACTCCAGATGGCTCCACCTATCTCCTAGCTCTCTGACCAGAAACCCTTCTCTAGGTTTCTAGAAAGAAGTGGGAGGACTTGGTGACCTCATCTGTTGAACCAACTCAGTCCTCCCTGAGTCACTCCTCCCGGCCCAGATCAAAACATTCAGGCCTGCTCCTACACTCAGGCCTGACTAAATTTTACCTCACCTAGCAAAACCCTGCTAGGAAAAACGCACCTACACTATGGGGGCGCTACATAGAGATGTGTAAATTAAAATGGAGTGCAGAGCAAAGCTGGTGCTAACTATTGTGTACCTGCTTGGGAGGAGAAGAGTGGCCGAATGAAGGACGTTTGCACGAACTGCACTACTGGGTTGAGATCTGTGTTTGGGGTGCCCTTAACAATTATTAGGCACCTGTATGCAGATTGCAAGTGTAGCCATGTGCTCCCTTGGGAGTAGCTGGTAGTAGTGGTTCACCTTATAGCTGCCCTTAATCCCACCATATCTCACACATTCGTAGACACTGACCAGGCCGGCACTTGTTTTTGTTGTTTTGTTTAGGGGAAATAACTTGGATGGGGAAAAAGGGGTGACTGTGGGATGCCCAAGAATTATGTTACATGAACTCCATATACAGTCCTGTATATGCACACTGGTACTGCAGACTATCCTTCTGCAGACTGTTACTCCTTGCAACTCTCCAGCACATCACTTGCTGACCGTTTTTCCTACAGTTCTCTCTCCGGCACTGAACTTGCAGACTATCACTCCTTCACTTCTCTCCAGCACTGCACTTAGTTTCCAGCTCGAAAGGAAATTTATCAAGCTTCTCTACTCTCTTCTCTTCACCACAGCTAGCACATGGTGAGGCCTACACTGTGTCAGCAGGACCTCAGGACCACCCATTACAGGCCAGGGATCACAAGCCCCTGAATATGTAGCAAAGTACTTGAGTGCTAGCTGGGCCTTTGATGGACTACAACTCCCAGCCCATTCCTCTTCCAGGTCCCACCGACCTGCTTTTCCTCAGTGACACTCCTTCCCCTGACTGGCTCCTAAGGCTTCCACAGACTGTCCACTATTCCTCTCCCAGCCGCTCCAGCACTTTCTCCTCCAGCTCCCAGGGTCTATCGCTCACCTACACTGGTGGGTCACTTTAAAGTCTCTCTCTCTCTCTCTGTAGCACCTCCGCTGTTCTCCTGTTCCCTTGTGTGACTCCAGGAATCACCTCCACTCCGAACCTCCAGGCCTCAAGGTCACCCCCCGCTAGATGGGGGCGACCTCCTGGGTGGAGGCCTCCATAGTGCCTCCTGCTATATCTCCGACTTCCACCCAACACTCCCCCCAGACTGACCCAGCCCAGGGTATATGCGAAGGCCTGTCCCCTGCCAATCCAGATTGGAGATTGATTAGGGCTTCCCATGACACTCCAAATGATGACACCTCTTGTCCCACCCTCATTCTGGAAATTTTCAGTGCCTCCCAGAAGAAGGTAGGAGGGTTTAGTAACCCTACCTGAGCCACTGCCCAAGCCCAGATCAAAATATTCAGGCTTGCACATATAGTCAGGCATGACAAAATTTTGCCTTTTCTAGCAAAAACTCACTATAAAACGCACCTATACTATGGGGGCGCTAACCAAGGGCCATGCAATCACTTGCAATGGGGGAAACATGCATAAGACTTAGCCTAAGGCCGGCCATACATGGTTCTAATCCTCCTGAACTGGACATGATTCAAACCTTTAATGAGCAGGCTGAATGTACCAAGTTGATCGATCAACTTGGGTACAACCAGCCTGCCGGAGCCTGCTATGGCCACTAGTGATAATCACTGTCTTCTCACGGGGGGGACGGCTCCCCCCGCGTACACCCCCCCTTCTTCCGGTAGAAGACAGTTGCTGAATTCCCCTGTTAGCGCTGCTTGTGTTGATGGATTAATCTTTCAAAAGAAATTTGCGCTGTGTTGGCCTGCCCCTTTCACACTTGTACGACCCGATTTTACCGCAATTTTTTTGCCACGATTTAGACGCGATTTGGGATCAGTAAGACTTTGGTCCGACTTTGTTGCAACTTTGGCTCAATGAAAACATATTACAAAGTCGTACAGAAGTAGTACTGAAATCGCATCTATATTATTCAGGTGCGATTTGCATGAGACTTTGAGGGTTTAACATTGAAATCTATGGACCTCAAGTTGCATCAAAGTTTGACCAAAGTGGGGGCGTGGCCAGGAACGGCATGTGAGCAGACGTGTCTCACGGAGCTCCCGTCACTGATCCTACTTTGATCCTGCTCCCAGCTCTTAAATCTGCTGATAATCGACCCTAACCAGTGCCGATCACCCCTGGAGACGATCCAAGTAAAGGCAGACACACAGGAGAGACATGATGACCCGCAAGCAGCTGGAATCCGGCGGGGCGGCCGACTCTCAAAATGGCGCCGCAGCATCCCAGTCCCAGCGTCCACGTGCAGGAGAGAAAGGGAAAGAGATGGGTAAGCTGGCCAAAACCCCCAAAGGAAATACCAAAGAACCCCCCAGGGATATGTTGTATTTCACCCAGAAGCTAAACGCCAGTGTAAGCTTGGGGGAGGAGGAGGACATACAGAGTACTCCGGCGGTGTTCCGCTCGGATCCGCGAACGGACAGCCAAGCTCCGAATAACCGTTCGGATTCGGGGGATGAAAGCCAAGCCCATACTGCAACGAACGCACAATTCCCTGGTATGGAGGAGGAGGAGGGGGAGACAGGTCTCGAGCAGCCCACTTTGGCGGATATACTTAGAGCGGTGCACAAGTGTACAGCATCGGTTCATACGTTACAAGACCAGTTTGGAGGCCTCAAAGAGGAAATAGGATATATCCCTCACGATTTCCAAAAGCTTAGAGAACGCACTACAGCAGCGGAGGGCCGCATTAGCGATGTGGAGGACAAGCTGACTCCGCTTATAAGGGATGTCCAGCTCACGGTCAGAACAGCGCGGGCAAACGAACTTAAAGCGGATGATATTGAAAATCGTTTAAGACGAAACAATGTCTGAATAGTTGGACTCCCGGAGAAGACGGAGGGCAGAGACCCCACGGACTTTGTAGAACGATGGTTGCAAGAGATTTTTGGGAAGGAAGCGTTCACCCCTTTCTACACAGTCGAGCGGGCGCACAGAGTGCCCCCTAGACCTCTTCCGCCTGGCCACCCGCCACGCACCATACTGGCTAGGTTGCTTAACTACAAGGACAGAGAAATTATCCTTCGCTTAGCCAGGGAAAAGCGAGACATCAAATTCAACGGGGTGCGCATCTCCTTCTACCCAGATTACTCTGCTGATGTCCAGAGGCGCCGGGCCAAGTTCGGGGACGTGAAAAACAGACTGCGCCAGCTCCAAGCACCCTACGCCATGCTGTTCCCTGCAAAACTACGGGTGACGGTGGCTGGGCAATCACACTTCTTTGAATCGGCCGCAGAGGCCTCAGCATGGATTGACGCCAATGAACAGGTGCTCAGGCGGGATAGAAGAGAGAGGGATGCTGAAAGTCGACACTGAAAGATCTGCCATGAGTCGTAATACTTCAACTGTGGCTGGGAGCAATTGCTCCTTGAAGATATCTGCTGATTGGCGAAAGCTCAAGAGAATTGGTCAATGTTCACGGACCATTTACCTCAACACAATGAACCTTGTTACTGCCTACGGGCATTGAGTTTATGGCGAGCAAGTTGGATTGCATGTTGCGATCCCCCCTTGTTGCTGCTCGCATCTTTTTTGTTCTCAATTCAACCTGAAAATCGCGACCCAGTCGTCCCTCACACTTGCAGGCCCGTGGGCACTGCCCTACCACTACACTATGGATTAATGAAGGCTGAAGGTCTATTCATTATTGGATTGCTGGCACAGTCAATCTGGCTTATGTGTTGCTTCAGGTATGCCCCAATGAATCTGACTGTCTCCTGGTATACAGGACGCTTGCAGAGTCGGATGCCACCAAGAACCCTCTTGTATGAGGTCAGTACCAAAGTTCGGAGTTCCTGCAGTTATTGCACCACCAAAAAAATATGGCTGTAGTTCCACTTGTGTCATGGAACATTAGAGGGCTTCAAGATCCGCTCAAACGTGCCATGGTGTTTAATGTACTACGGAAATACTCACCTGCTATTTATGTTCTACAAGAGACACATCTGATGGAGGACACTATTTCCAGTGTTGGCTTCTCTTGGATTGGGTGGCAGTGTCATTCTGTTCACACATCCTATTCAAGGGGAGTGAGCGTACTGGTACACAGGGCCGTGGACTTGAGGTATTTGACAAAGAGGTAGATGTGGAGGGGAGATACGTATTTCTAATGTGTAGAATTCTGCAACTAAAGTGCATTATAGCCGCAGTGTACATACCTCCTCCATATAAGTCAGAGGTCTTGGAGAAACTGCTGGCCTTTCAGTTGCTTAATCCGGATGTGCCTATGCTAGCGGTGGGGAACTTTAACTGTTATATGGATCCCTCTATGGACAAACACCCCTCTCCGGTGGGTACACGCAAATTCGCCCGAACGGCGCTGCGTGGGTTCACTGAGGAGGTGGGGTGGGTTGACCCGTGGAGGGACCGTAACCCGCTTCAGATAAGGTTCTCTTGCTTCTCTAAGACGCACATGTCTCTCTCCAGAATTGATCTATGTATTTGCACGTCCCCCATGTCTAGAGTGATTCGAGATATACAGTATCTGGTCAGGGGTGTGTCGGACCACTCCCCACTGTTGCTCCAGTTGGTCGCTGGGCCGCCCTCTACTCTACAGAGGGCTCCACAGAAGATCAATCCCTACTGGCTTCAGTTGATTACTTCCCATGAGCTTGTAGCACGGGAGATAACTGGGTTTTGGCTGCGCAATAGGGATCACCCTGACTTATTTGAGGCCTGGGATGCATTTAAAGGCTTTTTGAGAGGCACTCTCACTGAGGAGATCATGGGTATTAAAACCAGGTCTACCGCATTGAGAGACCAGGCCACACTCCTGGTGCTACGGTTAGAGGCTGAGTATACAGCAGACCCTACTGACTCCAATAGGGGTCTCGCCTGTTACACCAGGTTACGCAGAACCCGGCGGTCGGTGCGAGGGGATAACCTCAGTCATCCCAGACGACATATGAGTCGGAGATTGGCATCGTGGTCCTCACACCGGACCAGAGAGTTACGCCATCTGGACCAAAATTATGGGTACTAGAGGAGTCACTCTCACGGAGAGTTTTTCGGAAATTTACGTAGGGTCCGGAGTTTATTCAGTCCCACTAGGGATAACGCGTCGGTTTTGGGTCAATAGAGGGCACGATGTTCGAGTACCCTTCATTAGTTGACTTCGGTCATCCCTAACTAGAAGACACCTCGGGAGACATCTCATCTCCCGCCGGGTCGCTGGTTGACCTCGTTGTCACCCCTCACCAGGCTGTGTGGGGACTGGTCTATGACATATAGAGCTT
>BLSH010313119.1:310380-324467 GCA_018402905.1 Glandirana rugosa
CTAACATTTAACTCTTTCTCAGAGGCCTCCAAATACCGGCATCTGAAAACGCCGTATTTCGGGCTGACCACTCATTCTTAAACCTGACAAGGACCCTCTGGAGCCTGGGTCTTATAGGCCCATCTCCTTGCTGCAGAGTGACGTTAAGCTCCTGGCCAAGGTGCTGGCCCTGAGGCTAAACAAGGTCATCTCTTCCATTATCCACCCTGACCAGTCGGGCTTTATGCCGCAAAAGTCTACGGCCATAAACCTCCGGAGACTCTTTCTCAATTTACAATCCTTATCGGACAATATGGGGGACAGGGCCTTGCTGTCATTGGATGCCCATAAGGCCTTTGACAGTGTAGAATGGAGCTATTTATGGGGGGTAATGGATAAATTCGGAATTGGAGCCTCCTTCTTGTCCTGGGTTCAACTTTTATACGGTGCCCCGCAGGCCACTATCAGGGAGGGAGGGGGTATCTCCAAGCCATTTTCACTATCCCGGGGAACACGGCAGGGATGTCCCCTCTCCCCACTGCTGTTTGCCATGGCCATTGAGCCAATGGCCGAATTGATTTGGTCCAACTCCCGCATCATAGGTTTTCGATACGGCAACTTACAGGATAAACTTATGCTGTATGCAGATGATACCATGCTACTGATTAGTGATACAAAAAATTCTTTGCAGGAAGCTATGAAGGTTATCAAGGAGTTTGGAGTTTTTTCGGGCTTAGTGATCAACTGGACGAAATCTTCCCTTATGTTGTTAGATACCAATATAGTCGATCAGGGAGGGTCGATGGATGTCATCCCAGTGACATCTAGGCTCAAGTACTTAGGAGTATATGTAACACCGCAGACGGGGGACTATCTCAAACTAAACCTTTTACCCTTACTGGACAAACTTAGAGCTAAGATCAAGGTCTGGGCAAAGTTAAAAATGTCCATGGTAGGCCGAGTGAATTTAATAAAGATGGTGGTTATGCCACAACTTTTATATATCTTGCACAATAGCCCCATGGTGGTTCCCCTCCGCTTCTTTGGGATGGTTAATGTAAGGTTCAGGGCCCTCTTATGGCTGGGGCGTCCCCCGCGTATAAAGTTGGAGCAGCTCCAAAGATCTAAAGATGGGGGAGGACTAGCGCTCCCCAACCCCTGGCTCTACTACTTGGCAGCACAGTTGCAGCACATTGCCAGAGCTATGGCCCCGGAACAGCAGGGAGTGGTAGATCCCATCAAAGCTCTGATGCGGCATGTGTCAGGGGCGGGGGAAGTAGCAGAAGGGCTGGAGGCCATGGCGTATGCCAAATCTAATAAACGATACCCCACTTATATACTGATGCATAAAGTGTGGAATAAGGCTAGGCAGATGCAAAATGTGGAGGGATTCACGAAATACAGTCCCATATGGAGCAATGGACATTATGGAGAACTGATGTCATTAACCTGTGGGGCTCGGTGGAGGAGGCAGGGGGTCACGCTTCTGAGGCACCTTTTTGTTGGGGGCAGCCTGCGACCCTTTTCGGAGCTGAGGGAGCAGTTTAGTGCTCCGGCTTCTATGTTTTTTTACTACATGCAATTAGCACACGCTGTAAGGGCGCAGGGGAGTACGACCGTGTGGGAGCTTTCACCGACCCCCATATTCCAGTATATGGAAGAGATTTCTACCCTGAAAGGCTTCATCTCCCAATGCTATTCAATGTTACAGGTAGCATCACAGGCCAGCTTTCCTCAGAAGATAGTAAGTAAATGGGAGGATGATGTGGGGCAGTTTGAGGATGAGGAGTGGGAGGAGGCGCTGCAGGCTGTACGCAAGAGTTCTCTCAATGTGGCACACCACCTGTCCCAATTGTACATTATACTACGTGTTCACTATACACCGGCCCGTTTATTCCGAATGGGGGTGAGGGTGGACTCGAGATGTCCACGCTGTGATTCTAATGAGGGGGACTTGATCCATCTACTGTGGCGGTGTCCTAAGCTGCACCATTACTGGAGTGGGGTGATCTGCACTGTTGGAGCGGTGTTCCAAATAGATATACCACTAGAACCAAAAATCTGTATCCTTAGTATCACAGACCACCTTCCTGTTTGGGAAATCCCCAGGCAGGCCATTATTAGAGCACTCTTTCAGGCCCGTAGGCTTATATTGATACACTGGAAAAGGGGGGATCCCCCCAAGGTAACGGAATGGATATCCCAAATGGGAGATACTATTCGAATGGAGAAGGTTATATTCCAACACAGAAAGAGCCCTGGCAAGTTTGGCAAGCTCTGGGAACCGTGGTTGTCCACTCCGGGAATTAGCCCCGTAGACTTGGTCCTGGATAGACTGTTGATGTAACACAAGTTATGGGGTGGCGTGAGATCTAGAGAAATGTTTCATGTACTCTTCAGTGGTCTGTATGATGCATTTGTCTATACTTTGACCGTGTAAGATTGATGAAAATGGTTTGCATACCTGATGTATTGTAACTGTCTATATTTTGACTATAATAAAATTCTTTCTGGTTAAAAAAAAAGTTTGACCAAAGTAATGCAGGGACTACTTTGAAGTCAGCACGACTTGAAAGTCTTACAGATATGAATTGTATTCATTGGAAATAATGGGGAACGACTTGTCATGGGTCTTTGCAGTCCCTAATTGCAGGACAACTCGCACAAGTGTGAAAGGGGTCTAAGTCTTTACTTTATTATTTTATATGGAGGGTTTTTTCCAGCAACTTTGTTTATGCGACAGTCTCTTTGAAGGCACCCTCTAGATCAGCTGGCACGCTAAACAACTTCCTTTGTTTTTGTTTTTTTTTCTATTGGCTGAGGTCGGCTAACAAATAATGAAAAGTAGGGATGGTGATGGTACCCCTTAAAAATACAAAAGAAAAAATGATATGTTAGAGGGCCATATAGATCAACCCAAATGTGAAAATATTTTTGATTTCCTATTGGGTGAACTGTACACTTTCCTGGTTCAAAACTTATGTCAATGAGATTGCAGTTTTATTTCCTTTTTATTTTTTTATTTAGTGCAGTCGAATTATTGTTTCCAAATTCTAATCAAACTATAACTTTGCGGATTATAAAGATTGGTTGCGGGTGCCGAATGGCACATTTGTATATGTGTACATATTTGTTTAAACAAACAAAGCTACATTTATATGTTCATAAAAAACATTATCAGATGACTGAAACAAGTAAACATTTGATCCCTCCAGGGAACTTTCTTATATTTAGCCTATGCTGTATTACTTTTATATTTTTATTATATACTGCTAACACCACATTACAACACTGTTTCTAGCAAGTTACACCGATGAAGGCAAATAATCCTATTCTTCACTGATTTACATTTTCAAATTGAATAGCAAGCCTTTATTTGCTCTTGCCTCCTACTACCTCCCATGTTTTATTATAACATTACCTCTTTTGTTTATTATAGCCTCACCTTTTTTGTTTAATACTGACATCAGAATGACATTCTGTACGCACAGTACTTTATGAAAACATGGTCAACTCTCATCTGAGTTTTTAATTTTATATATATAAATATATACTGAGCAAAATTACAAACGCAATACTTTTGTGTTTACCCCTATTTATCATGAGTTGAACGCAAAGATCTACAACGTTTTCTATGTACACAAAAGGCCTATTTCTCTCAAATATTGTTCACAAATCTGACTAAATCTGTGTTAGTGAGCACATCTCCTTTGCCGAGATAATCCATCCACCTCACAGGTGTGGCATATCAAGATGCTGATTAGACAGCATGATTATTGCACAGGTGTGCCTTAGGCTGGCCACAATACAAGGCCACTCTAAAATGTGCAGTTTTATCACACAGCACAATGCCACAGATGTCACAAGTTTTGAGGGAGCATGCAATTGGCATGCTGACTGCAGGAATGTATACCAGAGCTATTGCCCTCATATTGAATGTTCATTTCTCTACCATAAGCCATCTCCAAAGGTTTTCGGGGTGGCTGGTTCATGTGGTTCATCTGATTACATTGTTCTCAATCACTTCCATACCGCATCCAGAGTCATTAAACAGGCTGGTGCTTTGTTTTTTTTTTGTTGGTTTATTGGGGGGATAAACATGGTTAGGGATTGGGGTGTTGTGGGATGCCCAGAGAATTAGTTCATCAAACGGGACCATCTATATACATCTTTGGTATATACACTCCTTCTTTCTCCAGCCCATCACTTGCTGCACAAACTATTAAGCCTCGTACACACGTGCTGATTGTTGGACAACCGAATGCCCAACTTTTGTCCAAATTGGCTGTTGGCGGTGTTGTCTACCGTACTGATGGTAGTTAAGTAATTGACCAACAAAGCCAAACGTAGTGACGTGTTACGTTGGTATCACGAGGAAGTTCAGGTGAATGTGATTTGTAAATTACGAACACAGGTTTACACAACCGAACACTTCCTGGATTGTGAGCATGCGTGTTAGCACATCCAACTTTTTGTTGGCCCAACTTCTGTACACACGAGCCAACCATCGGCCAACGCCTTGTTGGCCAACATAAGTTTTCTAGTCTTGTCAGTCAACTCCTGTTGGACGACAATTGGAAATCGGCTGTGGAATCGTGCTTACTAACGGTCAGATTATCGGCCAATATGACGACCATTGTTGCCCGATAATGAGACCCCTTGTGTACGGGCCTTTACTCTCTCCTGCACAACACTTGCGTTACCGTTGAGACCTGAAGGGATATTTATCAGGCCCCCATCTTCTCCTTTCCGGCCTAGCTAGCACATGAGGCCTACCATAAATTTGCACAGCCTCGGGACCGCCCATTACAGACAGGGAAAGTTGATCTCCAATGTGTAGGAACAAGTTCTACTGTGCTAGCCAGCCCGATGGACTACTGCTCCCAGCCCATCCTCTTCCAGACCCTGCCAGCCCTCCTGGCTGCAACGGTCTTCTCCACTGCCACTGTGACACTCCAGTCCCTTGCTGGCCTCTGCATCCTTCCCAGACTGTCTCTCACCCCAGACTCCTCCGGCATGTCTCTCCTCCAGCTTCCCAGGGGCTGCATCACTCACCGTTGTGATTTGTAGTTCCTCACAGAAATCTCCCCAATAGTGCTCTCTCCGCCGTCCTTTCTGCTCTGTCTTGTGCCTGCCACCACAATCTCACTCCATCTGGCTGCACCCGAGCTCTCCCTGGCCAGGTTCACCACCCCCCCAGGGTCACGATAGCCAGTCATCTCATCTCTGCTCTCTCGAACTCCACACTGAACTCCTCCCCTCACTGGGTTGACCCTGAGTATTTGAGGAGGCTTACCCCCTGCCAATCCAGATTGGAGATTGGTCAGGGCTCCCCAGAACACTCCAGATGGCTACATCCCACTTCCACCTCTCTTTCCAGAACTTTCCACTAGCCTCTGGAAAGAAGTGGGACCTCATCTGTGAATCATCCCAGTCCTACCTGAGCCACTCCCAGCCCAGACATCAAAACAACCAGGCCTGCAAACTCACCAGGTCTTGCTAAATTTTCCTCACCTAACAAAAATCCTAATTCCTAGCACCTACTTACAGTAGAAGGCTACAGACAGATTTGTGAACAATATTTGAGAGAAATAGGCCTTTTGTGTACATAAAAAAAGTCATAGTTCAGTGTATATATATATATATATATATATATATATATATATATATATATATATTGTGATGTTATGAAAGGTGAGGTGATTGATGGTCGTTATGTTTAACCTCGCATGCGTTCATTTGCAGGAAACTAGGGTGGAATCCGGTCCGGGTTTTACCAGCCACCTTGGCAGGGTTGGTTCTGGACCAGATTTTGCGGTCTACTTGTGTCCATCAACAGGTGGTATAAATAAGCAGGGGTAGAGCAAAGGTTTGCTCTGGCCTGAGACTCAGGATCCATAAAACCTGAGAGATCTGCTGAACTGAAGTTTGCTTTATGACTGAAACAAAAGGTTTGCATTGTCTATGTTTTGTGGGTGACTGGGAGAAGCCCTTCACCGCTCAGTTAGTAAAACTGGAACTGTTTAGTAAGAGCCTGGATGGCAAGAATTTATTTTCTGTTTTGTTTGTTTGATTTTCATGCAACCTTTTAAAATACAACTGGCTACAAGTCAGCTTTTAGGAAAAACCTGCCGTTTGGACTGCCTTTTTCCCAGGGAAGATGATCCTCATTGAGCTAACTACCCACAATATACTGTATCTCACAAAAGTGAGCACAACCTTCACATTTTTGTAAATATTTTGTTATTTCTTTTCATGTGACAACACTGAAGAAATGACACTTTGCTACAATGTAAAGGTGTGAGTGTACAGCTTGTATAACAGTGTAAATTTGCTGTCCCCTCAAAATAACTCAACATATAGCCATTAACGTCTAAACCGCTGGAGTACACCCCTAAGTGAAAATGTCCAAACTGAGCCCAAAGTGTCAATATTTTGTGTGGCCGCCATTAATTTACAGCACTGCCTTAACCCCCTTGGGCACGGAGTTCACCAGAGCCATGATGACATCACAGAGCTGGTGGATGTTAGAGACCTTGCACTCCTCCACCTTCCATTTGAGGATGCCCCACAGATGCTCAATAGGGTTTAGGTATGGAGACATGCTGGGCTAGTCCATCACCTTTACCCTCCTCTTCTTTAGCAAGGCAGTGGTCATCTTGGAGGTGTGTTTGGGGTCCTTCTCATGTTGGAATGCTGCCCTGCAGCTCAGTCTCTGAAGGGAGGGGATCATGCTCTGCTTCAGTATGTCACAGTACACGTTGGCATTCATGGTTCCCTCAATGAACTGTAGCTTCCCAGTGCCTGCAGCTCTCATGCAGCCCCAGACCATGACACTCCCACCACCATGCTTGACTGTAGACAAGACACACTTGTATTTGCACTCCTCACCTGGTTGTCGCCACACACGCTTGACACCATCTGAACCAAATAAGTTTATGTTGGTCTCATCACACCACAGGACATGGTTCCAGTAATCCATGTCCTTAGTCTGCTTGTCCTCAGCAAACTGTTTGAGGGCTTCCTTTTGCATCATCTTTAGAAGAGGCTTCCTTCTGGGATGACAGCCATGCAAATCAATTTGATGCAGTGTGCGGCGTATGGTCTGAGCACTGACAGGCTGACCCCCCACCCCTTCAACCTCTGCAGCAATGCTGGCAGCACTCATACATCTATTTCCCAAAGACACCTCTGGATATGACGCTGAGCATGTGCACTCAACTTCTTTGGTCGCCCATGGTAAGGCCTGTTCTGAGTGGAACCTGTCCTGTTAAACCACTGTATGGTCTTGGCCACCATGCTGCAGCTAAGTTTCAGGGTCTTGGCAATCTTCTTATAGCTTAGGCCGTCTTTATGTAGAGCAACAATTCTTTTTTTCAGATCCTCAGAGAGTTCTTTGACATGAGGTGCCATGTTGAACCTCCAGCGACCAGTATGAGAGAGTGAGAGCGATAACACTAAATTTAACACACCTGCTCCCGATTCACACCTGAGACCTTGTAACAATAATGAGTCACATGACACTGGGGAGGGAAAATTGGGCCCAATTTGGACATTTTCACTTAGGGGTGTACTCACTTTTGTTGCTAGCGGTTTAGACATTAATGGCTGTGTATTGAGTTATTTTGAGGATACAGCAAACTTACACTGTTATACAAGCTGTACACTCACTACTTTATATTGTAGCAAAGTGTCATTTCTTCAGTGTTGTCGCATGAAAAGATATAAAATATTTACAAAAATGTGAGGGGTTACTTACTTTTGTGAGATACTGTGTGTATATATATATATATACAGTTGTGCTCATAAGTTTACATACCCTGGCAGAATTTATGATTTCTTGGTCGTTTTTCATAGAATATGAATGAGAACACAAAAACTTTTCTTTCACTCATGGTTGGTGTTTGGCTGAAGCCCTTTATTATCAATCAACTGTGTTTACTCTTTTTAAATCATAATGACAACAGAAACTACCCAAATGACCCTGATCAAAAGCTTACATACCCTGGTGATTTTGGCCTGATAACATGCACACAAGTTGACACAAAGTGGTTTGAATGGCTATTAAAGGTAACCCTCCTCACCTGTGATCTGTTTGCTTGTAATTAGAGTGTGTGCATAAAAGGTCAATGAGTTTCTGGACTCCTGACAGACCCTTGCATCTTTCATTCAGTGCTGCGCTGACGTTTTTGCATTCTGAATCATGGGGAAAGCAAAAGAATTGTCAAAGGATTTGCAGGAAAAGGTAGTTGAACTGTATAAAGCAGGAAAGGGATATAACAAGATATCCAAGGAATTGAGAATGCCAGTCAGCAGTGTTCAAACTCTAATCAAGAAGTGGAAAATGAGGGGTTCTGTTGAAACCAAACCATGGTCAGGTAGACCAAGTACAATTTCAGCCACAACTGTCAGGAAAAACGTTTGGGATGCAAAGAAAATCCCACAAATAACTTCAGGACTCTCTCTATATATACAGTAAAACCTTGGTTTGAGAGTAACATAGTTTGAGAGCATTTTGCAAAACAAGCAAAATTTTTAAAGAAATTTTGACTTGATATACAAGCGATGTCTTGATATAATAGTAGCGTCACGTCACAACTGAGTATAAAAGAGAAGAGAGGCACCTCGAAATGTAGCAATATGGTTACATTTAATGAAGGTACAACATTTAGTAACCCACATGGTTGATGATTAAACAGGTACATCTAAGTATGCAGGCATCCAGGGTAAAGCTGTCCACATAGACCGTCCTCTGCACACCATCAACGTCATCCCTTCCAAGCCTCGCTTTCAGATCGCTCTACTGCAGGGTACTTTTTCCAGTCACAATTGCAGACTGACAGCAGTGAGAGCCGGCGGTGCAGAGGGCAGTCTATGTGGACAGCTTTACCCCGGATGCTAACAGTTGTACCATCATTAAATGTAACCATATTGCTACACTAAGGGCCGGTTCACACTGAGGTGATCCTAGGCGATTTGCGATCCGACTTGTGTCGCCCCAATTCGCCTCAAATCGCCTGACATCAGAAATCCCATTGGAATGAATGGAGCCGTCTTAATATGCGCTACTCAAGTCCAAAGCTATACCAAAAAAGGTTCCTGTACTATTTTCAAGCGGCTTCTAGGCGAATTGAGCCCATAGAAGTCAATGGAAGTTCGCTTTCAAGTCGGATCCCAGTCTATGAAGAAGCGACTTTGCAGGAAGAAAAACATAATTTTGCCAGAAGACACACCTCTCATGTCCCAGGTACTCGTGTTGAAATCGCCTGAAATCGCCTGCTATCGCTTCGCAATCGCGCCACTTTGCAATCACACCGCTTCGCCTTTTCAAATCGCCTAGCAAAGTCGCCCCGAAGTCAGACCGCCTCAGTGTGAACCGGCCCTTAGAGGTGCCTCTCTTCTCTTTTATACTCTGTAGCTCTTGCTGGATTTTGCTTCTAATCCCCTTGTGGAGGCTGCCATTTGTGGATGGTCATTTTATGATTACACAACTGATCACATTGCTATAATATTTTTATATGGGCTATAAACAAAAGGACTTATGAATAAATGGCTGTGGAACGAATCATCTGAGTTTCCATTATTTCTTATGGGGAAATTTGCTTTGATATACAAGTGCTTTGGATTACAAGCATGTTTCCAGAACAAATTATGCTCTCAATCCAAGGTTTTACTGTATATATATATATATTGTGGGGGGTTAGTTCAATGGAGCAGTCCCCCCAGCAACACCCCCAAATACTTATTTGAGTCCCTTCTCTCTCCAGTGATGTCCACCAGTGTCTTATCTGTCCCAGACACTCCTCCCGAGGGGGGCGGGGCCAGGTTGGGGCTCAGGTGCCCCCATAGAAAGCTGCTGGCTGAGGGGCCGCTCAGCAGAGGGAGAGGCCAGGAGAGCAGAAGAGGGACCCGAGAAGAGGAGGATCCAGGCTGCTCTGTGCAAATCCAGCTGCATAGATGAGGTAAGTATGACATGTTTGCTATTCAAAAAAAAATGAGCCTTTACAATCAATTTAAGGTTTCGAGGCGGAAGTTTTGTAACTCGAACCTTCAGCTCCCTCCACATATTTTCTATGGGTTTAAGGTCTGGAGACTGGCTAGGCCACTCCAGGACCTTAATATGCTTCTTCTTGAGCCACTCCTTTGTTGCCTTGGCCATGTGGTTTGGGTCATTGTCATGCTGGAATACCTCCCCCCCCCACAACCAATTTTTAATGCCCTGGCTGAGGGAACCAAGATTTGACGGTACATGGTCCTGTCCATCATCCCTTTGATGCGGTGAAGTTGTCCTGTCCCCTTAGCAGAAAAACCCCCAAAGCATAATGTTTCCACCTCCATGTTTGACGGTGGGGATGCTGTTATTGGGGTCATATGCAGCATTTTTTTCTCCCCCAAACAAGGTGAGTTGAGTTGATGCCAGGAAGCTTGATTTTGGTCTCCTCTGGATCATTCGGCTGTTCATTAGTAGACTTCAGACGGGAATGTACATGTTCTTTCTTGAGCAGGGGGACCTTGAGGGCACTGCAGGATTTCAGTCCTTCATGGCGTAATGTGTTACCAATTGTTTTCTTGGTGACTATAGTCCCAGCCGCCTTAAGATCATTGACAAGATTCTCCCCCCATGTAGTTCTGGGCTGGTTCCTAACCATTCTCATGATCATTGAAATCCACGAGGTAGATCCTGTATGGAGTCCCAGACCGAGGGAGATTGACAGTTATTTTGTGTTTCTTCCATTTGCGAATAATCGCACCAACTGTTGCCACCCTCTCACCAAGCTGCTTGGCGATGGTTTATAGTCCATTCCTGCCTTGTGTAGTTTTACAATCTTGTCCCTGACACCCTTGGACAGATCTTTGGTCTTCTCCATGATGGAGAGATTGGAATCTGATTGATTGATTGCTTCTGTGGACAGGTGTCTTTTATACAGGTAACAAGCTGAGATTAGGAGCACCCCCTTTAAGAGAGTACTCCTGACCTCAGCTCATTACCTGTATAGAAGACACCTGGGAGCCAGAAATCTTGCTGATTGATAGGGGACCAAATACTTAGTTCACTCATTAAAATGCAAATCAATTTATAACTATTTTGAAATACATTTTCTGGCTATTTTTGTTGTTATTCTGTCTCTCACTGTTAAAATAAACCTACCATTAAAATTATAGACTGATCGTTTCCTTGTCAGTGGGCAAACGTACAAAATCATCAGGGGATCAAATACTTTTTTCCCTCACTGTAGTTGGGATCTTTCCAGAGCCTGGGCTGGCTCTATGACGTCAGCCAAAAGCGGGATTTAGCCTGCTGTTGGCTGAAAAAAGAACAGAGGAGTGCAGAATGAACTTTAGTTTTAATTTTTCAGACTAAGAACGTTTTCAGCAAGTACAGAAAATTTGTGTCGATCTTGCTGCTAATCTGTGTCATTTCCTGTGAGCAGGCCTGGCAGCAAAAACACAATGTTACCTTATTTGTGTATATCCGTACTACTAATCACATAATATCCCCATATAATGAAGGTGACCAAAGGCAGACGTGTTTGCAGTCCAGGTTAGGTAACAACCACGCCTCCTTTAAATACATCAAGGGGGTGAATAAGGTTCAGGAGGGCAGTCTTTTCAATATGAAACCAAAATCAAGAACACGGGGACATGACCTCAAACTAACTGGAGGGAAGTTCAAAACTAATCTTAGAAAGTATTATTTTACTGAAAGGGTGGTTGATGATTGGAGTAAACTACCAACAGAGGCTGTGAGACAGTCAACAGTAAATGGCTTCAAACATGTTTGGGATAAACATAAATCATAGTCAGACAACAAGGTTAATGTAAAAAAAAAAAAATATATTAATAATAAATAAATAAAAATAAAAAAGGGGCAGACTCGATGGACTACTCAGTCTTTTTCTGCCGTCACTTTTCTATGTTTCTATGTTTCCTTCCATAGATATGATGGAGGTGTATGCAGAGCCACCAACGGACAGGAAGTGTGCTATTTTGCAGGATTACCAAGTAAAAAATAAAATAAAAAATAATGCAGCCATTAAATTTAACACTGGTAAGCTGACATATATTACAATTTTGGTTTGGAGTTTACCCTTTACCCTTTAACAGAATCAACCAGTCTGTGCTTAACTAGTGCCTGTCAATCAAAGTTCCTGTAGTCCAATGATTTCATAAAATGAACAAGGACTATTTCCTGTTTCAGGCTGTAGAAAAAAAATATCTTTGAAAGACATAAATTTATATATAAAAATATTCTGTATTATTTTACTGGTACTTTAATTGCTTAAGGGCCGACGCCAAAACAGTAATAAACTGTATGTGCATTCTTAGTAGCGTCACAGCTGCCTGACAAGCACAGACATAAAGCTCTAAGGTAAAAATGAATTAATATTTGCAGCAATCAATACAAACTGATATAAAATGCCAGATTACCTAACAGTATAACTGCTGCAGCAATAACTGAGTGCATTGAACGAAAGCCTGTCTCTAGCCAATCTTTTATTTTTTTACTTTTGGCTAGAGTGAAGAATTAGAATTTTTCATATGTGTATTGCTGTCTGTGACCCCACTAGGGATATTTTTTTATATTTTTTATTTTATTACAAGTACTTATATAGTGCCATCAATTTACACAGAGCTTTACATACAGTATATTGGACGTTCACATCATACTCACCAACATATTTTCTTTTACTCGTTATGCCAGTGAAACCAGGAACATGCAAGCAACAATAAAAATAAAAAAAACTCAGAGGTTCTAACCTTGTTGCTATTGGGAGAGATTTCCCTCAAGGCTCGCTTCACACTAGTGCAGGCCATATGGTCTGCATTTGCTCGGGGAAGGCAGCCTATTCATTTGAATGGGCCACTGTCCCACGTGAACCACAGAAAAAAAGGTTCATGCACCATTTTATAGACTCGCATGTTTTTTTTGACCATGTAGTTTCCCTGCGGTTCCCGCATCCTCAATCACGCTATGGGCTGAGATGCATGGGGGTGCCATTCAGAATGAATGGCAGCCTCCCGCACCTCACAAGAACATCGCGATTTGGCTGCGGGTGGTTGTGTTTGTGGAAAGCGATGCGGTTCCTGCAACCGGAATGCACAGTGCGGGCTAGAGTGAACCTAGCCTTACCTCCTGTCCTGGGATCCACAGTCTCTTTGATAGAAAGTAAGGGGAAAACACCCCAGTGGAGATGGGCTGCAACAAAAATCTTACAGGGGTTTTAGCCTTTCCTATTGTATCCAAGGAAAAAAAAAAATTTGTATAAATTTTACTTTTCCAAAACCTTGCAACAGTAACTGTTTGAAAACAATTGTCTCCATTCATTATCATTTCCAATAAACATGAAGCTAGGAAAAGTGGAAGTATAGCTCAGAAGCAAACAATAAGATGTTTGTTTTTTCGTTTTCTAATCAGCACTAGAAAGAAAGAAAACAAAACGGAATTGTTAGTCCTCGGTAACAACTTTCCTGCTTTCAATGTGTGAGGATCAGTATACTGATTAAGCAATCCTCCTCTTTAGGAAAAGGTAAACCCTTCACTGGAGGTGTTATGATTAGCATACAGGGATATGCTTGGCAATCTCACACTTTGAGGTCTCATATACATGGACGTTTTTTGACGCCAAAGTTTTTCGGCGTTTTTTGCAGCTCTCCATGTTAGTCAATGGCCCCATAAAAACGCAGACGTTTTTGAGCTGTGGAGGGCATCGGCGTTAGTGAGCTGAAACTAGAACCCACAGATAGCGCGTTCTGAGGCTGTAACGTTCCAACGCCGCAAAACGCTCACTGGCGCCAGGGGTTAACCGGCGTTTTTGACGCCAATGTTTTTAGGTTGAAAAATAGCAAGGGATTTAAAAAAAAAACAAACAAACGCCTATTGACGCCGACGCTCGATAACGCTCATTAACGCTGAAAAAAACGCTGATTTTTTTCCCTGACATTGGGCCCGACGTTTTGCTTATTTTTTAACATACGCCCGTGTGTATGAGACCTTTATCTACCAGCTAAGGAAGAAATGGTAGCTTCAGGACCATTTCTAATGTTTTAAAGTCCAACACCAGGTAAAAGAACCCATGCCCCCCCCCCCAAAGGGTTTGGCTCCCCCT
>BLSH010313119.1:324477-340701 GCA_018402905.1 Glandirana rugosa
AAAGTTTTTCGGCGTTTTTTGCAGCTCTCCATGTTAGTCAATGGCCCCATAAAAACGCAGACGTTTTTGAGCTGTGGAGGGCATCGGCGTTAGTGAGCTGAAACTAGAACCCACAGATAGCGCGTTCTGAGGCTGTAACGTTCCAACGCCGCAAAACGCTCACTGGCGCCAGGGGTTAACCGGCGTTTTTGACGCCAATGTTTTTAGGTTGAAAAATAGCAAGGGATTTAAAAAAAAAACAAACAAACGCCTATTGACGCCGACGCTCGATAACGCTCATTAACGCTGAAAAAAACGCTGATTTTTTTCCCTGACATTGGGCCCGACGTTTTGCTTATTTTTTAACATACGCCCGTGTGTATGAGACCTTTATCTACCAGCTAAGGAAGAAATGGTAGCTTCAGGACCATTTCTAATGTTTTAAAGTCCAACACCAGGTAAAACAACCCATGCCCCCCCCCCCCCAAAGGGTTTGGCTCCCCCTACATTATACAATTGTCTTGTACAATTTTTCTTTAGATTTATCAAAACCATATAATATGAGATTAAACCTAAACGCTCTCAATTTGAATGCAATCAGGCAGGCCCTTGTACTACATAGTTGAAGGTAAATCTAAAGGAAATTGAATAAGAAAATTGTATAACATATGGGCAGCTTAATGCAGGGTTAATAGCCCTGCATTGTACATGATGATGCCGAGGTTCCACCTACAGACCAGAGCTTCGAGGAGAGGTAGAGAGCTTTGTAACCTGCTGGAGAAGGCAGTCAGGTAAGTAATGCAGCCTCTTCTGCAACCTCCTAGACTTAAAGCAGAAGTAAACTCTACATTATGACTTGTACCTACAGCTAAGCCTATAATAAGGCTTATCTGTAAATGCAGTGAATATCTCCTAAACGTGTACCGTATAGGGGATATTCACATTTGTGCCGGCAGGTGGCATCACCAACACACCCACACTGCGCTCTGAATGGAGACCCACTGCAGTATACCATCCATTGAGAGTGCTGTGCCGGGACTGTGACTCCCGCACACATGCGTGGGAGTGACGTCATTGCAGCCAAGCCATTTAAATGGCCAGAGAGAAAGTAAACTTGGAAGGAAGATTGGATGAAGAAAGGAAGCCCTGTCAGCGGTGACAGTGCGCCACTGGAGGGCTTCGTTTTAAGGTAAGTCTGTTATATTGTGCTTGTATGCAGTGCATACTAGCACATTATGGCTTAAAGTGGAGTTCCACCCAAAAGTGGAACTTCCGCTTTAAGAGAAGGTGAACCCCTGACATGCCACAATTGGCATGTCCTTTTTTTGGGGGGGGGGGGGGGCAGCAGGGGCCCTGTTTTCACAGGGTCCCAGCTGCACTTCCTCTCCTGGCTCCTCAGCACAGGAAGGAAGTTCACCTTCCCCCCTCCCTCTCTGTGATCTTCAGGGATATGTCACAGGTCCCAGAAGATACACTGGCCATTCACAAAGCGTGGCTCGTGCATGCGCAGTGAGTGCCCGACTTTGAAGCCAAACCCGGGCGCCCACACTTGTGATGCCGGCGCTGTACGGAGGAGGTGGAGAAGAGCGAAGCGCCGGGCGGCTGCATTGCTGGAGCGTGGAATAGGTGAGTGTCTGATTCTAATAGGGTGGAACTCCGCTTTAGGCCACCCGGCTTTTTTTTTTTTTTTTTTTGCTTTGGTCTTTACTACCTTTTTAACAAACCTGTAACCCTTGCAGGTTGAGGGGCCTCAATGCAAATGTTTTTTTTTTTGTTGTGCATGGAGTTGGGCTTTTAAACTACAGTATTCTCAAAAAGTTTACTAGAGTTTGTGAATGTTCATATTGTCTTAGGTAGATTGAGATGATATGAAGAGAAGACAGATAACCCAGCTGGTGCAAAGTAAATGGAATATGATCATTCAACAAAGAAAATGAGCTAATTCTTGCTCTGCAGATGGCCTGTGCAGGTGTGTTCAGAGAACCACTGAGACTGACAACTGGTAAAACAATTAGGCTAGGTTCATACGTTTGCATTTTCATGCAATATTTAATGCTTTTTCAAAGTGCATTTTGCACATGCCTTGACACATGTTTAATATGTTTTTATGCGTCTTGCCTTTTTCATGTTAACCAATAAAAAACATTTACACTGTGACATATTTAGTTGTCCGGTTTGTGAGTTCTCTTATCTGGATTCTTTGTGGTGTGTATTGGTGCATATAGGAGCAATTGGAGAGACGTCTGCTTTTGCTGCAATTCTTTCAGCAGTGGCTGCAACTGTAGCAGTTTTGCTCGAAAAGGAGGAGGTAGACAAGAAAAAGTGAAGATATTGTATCCACCCGTTTTCATGTGTTACTACTGACTTATATGAGCATTAAAGTAGACAAAAATATAAAATTAGCTAATCTTCAACAACATGCTGCAGTGCAGCGCCCAGATGTGAACAGGTTCTAGCTGGAGCATTGCTGTTGATGAAGCGGTTTTAGCCCATTACGAAGGGTGCATTAAAATGTGAATATGTGAATGGGGTCTTAACAAATACCCTTTGAAAGCATTTTGTTTAACTGCAAAAGTTGCTCATAACCTTCTATCAGATTTCAATGTTGGCAACCTAAAGATGGATAAACACAGTGCAATCAGCTAATGATTTAACAACTAAAATTGTGAAGACTTACAATAAATTGATTGTTAATGTAGGTCCCCACACTATAATATTTGCTAAAGTTAAATCAGATTGTACAAGCAGATTATAACCCATGTGGTTTGCTTATACTATATCTAAAGGCAAATTAATATATCCCTTTGTCAAACTGCACAGCCAAAATTATCGAATAAATATACTGATTATTATTATTATACAGGATTTATATAGCGCCAACAGTTTGCGCAGCGCTTTACAAAATGAAGGCAGACAGTACAGTTACATTACAATTTGGTACAGGAGGAATCAGAGGGCCCTGCTCGTTAGAGCTTACACTCTACGAGGGAGTATATACTGTGTTGCCAGCTATAACACTACAAGGTGATTCCAAATTATAACCAAATTAAGTGAAGTGCAACACTGTCACTATAGTACCCAGAGTCTGAAGGGAGTGTTTGAAGGTCTGCTGCCTTGGTAATTAATATCAATTGAAGGATACAGATGAGCGTGTTTTATTTGTGTTGGAGGTGAGCAGGGTTTTCATCTGGTTGTAGATGAGCATTATTCACGAGAAGAACTTGCAAGATCACACAAAGAGCACTGTTGGGTGCTGGACTGTTTTTGTTTTTTTCATTTATATTTGGAGTTTCTTACAATTTAGACATGGACTATATTTAATATATTGTATCATCAATATTGGTCAGGTTACTATAGTGACAGTGTTGTGCTTCACTTAATTTTTTTTAAATTATAAAAGATTTTAGATAATAAAACAGAAAATATAACAGTATTGTACATAAAGATTTTTTTCCAAGATGGCATAACCTCCATGAATATCAACAAATGACGTCACACAGGTCATGTACATAACAGACAATGATGCATATATCAAAGGTTAAGAGGAGCAATGTCTCTCTTGTGTCAATTTGAAAGCAATCAAAATACACATAGTTTGACGTAGGCAGTAGCTGTCCTATATTCAACAGTATTAGACAAGTGAATTATCCTCGGCCTAGTAGTCTGTCCAACACCAACTCCAACACTCAAGCCATTATCACCGAGGCGCTTCACTTAATTTGATTATATCTAAAGGCAAGACTGCTTTAGAGTCCCTGTTACATAGTTAGTCCAGTTGACACATGTCCATCCAGTTCAACCAATCCTAGGGGAACAAAAATGTATACACTCCTCCTATACTCACAGTTGATCCAGAGGAAAGCAAAAAACCCCAATAAAGCATGATCCAATTTGCTCCAGCAGAGAAAAAAAATCCTTCCAACTTTACTTATCAATGTTTGTATCCAGTTATATTATGAAAATCTAGGAAAGATTCCAGGCCTTTTTATAAACAATCTACCGAGCTAGCCAGAACCAGCTGTTGAGGGAGTCTATTCCACATTTTCACAGCTCTTACTGTGAAGATTTTCCGTATTTGGAGATTGAATCTCTTTTCCTCTAGACGTAAAGAGTGT
The DNA here is from genome assembly GCA_018402905.1 of Glandirana rugosa. NCBI lineage: Eukaryota > Metazoa > Chordata > Amphibia > Anura > Ranidae > Glandirana > Glandirana rugosa. The sequence goes on from BLSH010313119.1 coordinate 328,572, forward strand.
CCCCTTCTTCTCTGTGATGACCTTAACATGAATAACTCAACACCAAGTTCACTATATGACCCACTTATGTATTTATACATGTTGATCATATCCCCCACCCCACCTTTATTTCCTCTTCTTAGTTCAGGTAATCTTTCCTCATAGCTGAGCTCCTCCATGCCTTTTATCAGTTTGGTTGCCCTTCTCTGCACTTTCTCCTGTTCCCCGATATTGTTTTTAAAGAACTGGTGCCCAAAACTGAACTGCATTATCTAGATGGGGTCTTACTTATGATTTGTACAGGGGTAAGAAGATATCTCTCTCTCTGGACTCTATACCTCTCTTAATACGAGAAAGGACTTTGCTTACTTTTGAAACCGCAGCTTGGCATTGCATGCTATTATTAAGCTTATGAGTTACCAGAACGCCCAGATCCTTCTCCACCATTGATTCCCCCAGCTGTTCTCCTCCTAGTATGTATGATGCATGCATGTTTTTAGCCCCCAAGTGCATAACTTTACAAGAAAAAAATAGTGTGAAAATCCTCCTTTAAGCAGTAGTTCCCATGGATGTGTCAATCCATATCGCACAAGTGCATATGATATACAAACTTTTATTATTAGGCTGATCCTGTGCAATACATGATATGCCATGTCTGCTTTTTAATATTTATACAGTATATGTTTTTTTTCATATGTGGGCTTTTATGTGCCCTTTTTTATATGACATTTTGTATGTACTAATAATAAAAGTTTTGTATATATCATATGTGCTTGTGTTATATGGATTGACACATCCATGGGAACTACTGCTTAAAGGCCCATTTTTTACACTATTTTTTTTCTTGTCTTCCTACCGGGCACCACGGTGTAAGGCTGGTCTAGCATTCTTCATACCTTTTCTATACCATATCTACTATTTCTTGCATAACTGTACTTATTAACATTAAACCTCATTTGCCACATAGTTGACCAGTAAATAGTGCTTGGAGATTGGAGATATCTTGTGAGAATGTTATTCCACTGCATAGCTTGGTGTCATCTGCAAAGGCTGAAATAGTACTTTTTTTTTTTCAAATAGCAGTTTTTATTATAAATTTTCATTGATCAATTAACAGAAGAAACAAACTCACGCAAAGTTGCATAAACATCATCAAAACATGTACAGTATCAGTCTGCTTGTAATAGGAGCTTAATACAGTAACAGAAGTCATTAGCACTGGAATACATATCCGCGCCAAGGAAGATTTATCTCGTCTATGTAACAGTGCAACAAATTGTAGATTATCCCTGAAATAATGAGTCAAATAACATTACTTAAATAGTAAGAGAAGAGAAAAGGTGAGAAAAGAGGAAAGAAAGAAAAGAGATAGGTCAGAGCGGTTCCTGGTTCACTAGTTCAAGGGTGGTCCTCCTGGAGGTGCCGTAGTTCCCAAACGCTATTGTGTATTTCCAGTTTATCTTGTATTCTAGCTGTCATTCTCTCCATCAATTCGACATCTTTAATTCTAGTGTAAAGGGCTTCTGGAGAGGGAGGAGAGCGCCTTTTCCAGCTGAGAGCTATGAGGCACCTTATGGCTGTAAGGACATGACGAAGAAGCTTCCCTTGGATTTTGGACATTATCTTTGGGGAAAGACCTAATAGGAAAAACTGTGTGTCATAGGAACAGTTGCCCTAAAGAGTCTACCCAGTATCTGCTGGACAGAATGCCAAAACAGAACTATCAGAGGGCAGCTCCAAAAAATGTGGAAAAGGGTACCCTTATCTCCCAGACACCGCCAACACCGGTCCGAGCTATATGGGTAAATAGAGTAAAGTACTTCGGGGGTCATGTACCAGAAAAAGAGGATTTTATATGCATTTTCCTTATATAAAGTACTCATAGAACTTTTGGCAGCTTGAGACCAGATTACTTGTCACTCCTCCTGAGAAATCTCAACCCCCAACTCCCTCTCCCAACGAGTCATGTAAGAGTGTTTACCTTGAGCTTGAATAGATTAGGCGGTCAGTATTTTGTAGATGTCTGAAATTGCGCCTTTACAAGCTGTACCCTCTAAAACTATACATTCAAAGGGGGATGGAGCTGAGAATTGTAAATTAGGGGTTATCGATTGGGCATAGTGGTGGATCTGTAGATACCCATAAAACACCTGGCGAGGTAGGTTGTATTTATCTTGAAGTTCAGCAAACGACAACAGGGGGAGGACATGGAGTAAGTGAGGCTGGTGGGCATCTTGGGGTTGTACATAAAGGAGGTCAGCAATGATTTTTCAGAAGAGAGGGTATGTTGCTGAGACAGCGTACGCCAGAGCATTCTGAGATGAGGTATTGTCCCTAGCATCCTACCAGTGGCTACCTCCACATTCGCATTCCAAAGTAAATTGTTAGGGTGTATCAGGGCTAACCATAATTTATTTAATAAGATTAGGAAATGCAAGGCCTCCATCGGAACATGAGGCCATAAGCACTGAACGAGGGATCCTATGCCGTTTATAATTCCAGACATACTATAGCAGGCCTGGTTGTAATTTTTTTAATTGTGCATAGGGGACCGGTATGGGCAACGTCTGAAATAAATAGAGGTGCTTAGGAAGTATAGAAGAAGTAAGAAAAGAGACATGATGCTTCTTCCATTTCTGTAACATTAGCCTAATTTGTTGATATAAAGGGGGAACATTTTCCTGATACAGTGAGGTGAAGGCCTTGGTAATGTTTACTTCCAGGTACTTCAGGGTCGTGGCTTGCCACATATAGGGAAAAGTGGACTTTAAGTGTTTAACGTTCTCGGGTATATTAATAGGGAGGGCCCTAGGTTTAGAGGCGTTTATTTTATAGCCTGAAAGAGCTCAGAATCGGTCAAGTTCTACATGCAGATTTGGCAAGGAGACCCTGGGTTGGGTCAAGGTGAGGATGATATCATCCGCAAACAACGAGATTTTGAACTCCCTTCCCTTTACAAATATGCCCCGAATGTCCGAACATTTACATATAGTTGCCGCTAGAGGTTCCACACAAAGTGCAAATAGTAAAGGGGAAAGCGCAACCCCTGCCGAGTACCATTTGAAATAGGAAAGGTGGAGGAAAGGGCAACGGGATTCTTCACTTGGGACATTGGGTTATTATAGAGGTGACTGATCGCTTGCAGAAAAGGGCCTCTGAATTCCCTATGATGTAAGGTAGTCAGGAGAAAAGGCCAGCCAAGGTGGTCAAAAGCCTTTTCTGTGTCTAGGCTTAGCAGCAATGATGCTGTGCCCTGTCAGTTTGCAACATCTATCAGCTCTACAATCTTCAGGGTGTTATCTCCCGCTTGTCATTATGTATCAGAGATGGGAGGATCAGGTTCAGATGGGCTGAAACAAGCTTCGTAAAATATTTTGGGCCCGAATTTAAAAGAGCTATAGGTCTATAGCTTGCACATAGGGAAGGTTCCTTATCTGGTTTTGGGATCATGGTAATAAAAGATCTCTGCATATCCGACGGGATAGGAGTATCTTGAAGAAAAGCATTAATGAGTTTACTCATGCGTGAGATCAAAAGAGGAAGGAAGGTTTTATAATACTCATAAGGAAAACCACCTGGGCCTGGGGCCTTGTGAGCAGGTAGTGACTTAATAGTTAGTTCAATCTCCTCCTCAGTGATAGGGGCATTAAGAGTAAGAAGGTCGGGTGGCTGTAGATGGGCAATCCCACTGCATGCAAGATAGTTTTGCATATTATCCAGTAAGGCTCTAGAGGGCGGGTTGTGTGGGAATTATTATAAATGTCAGAGTAAAACTCCTCAAAGGTATGGGCGATATCCTGTGGGTGAGTTTTGAGGGAACCTGAGCTGTTTTTGATTTGCTGCAGGGTGGCCATATAGGTGCGTTCCCGAAATGTTCTAGTTAGCAATGAGTGGGCTTTGTTGCCCTTATCATAGTATAAGCTTTTCAGTTGTAGCAGAGCCTTCTCTACGTTACCCAGTGCCAAGTCTTTGAGAGTTATTCGCAAGTGGGTAATCTTTTTGAGTAAAGACACGGATGGAGTAGAGTGCAGCTGCTTCTAGGGCTCTAAGTTCTCCTTTGGTGCGCAGTTTGACAGCTTGTGCATTTTTTCATGGCCGTGGAAATTGCAATACAGCAACCCCGTATGACAGCCTTATGGGCTTCCCAAAGGCCAGTAAGGGAAATGTCGGGAGTGTAGTTTTCAGCGAAGTAAAGTTTCAAAGCAGTTTTTAACTCAGTTATGGCAGGGAGATGTTGGAAAAGTAAGTTATTTAGTTGCCAGTGGCAAGGTCTACATTTAGGAGTGCCTAGGGATAGTGTGAGCATGATAGTTGCATGGTCAGACCAAGAAATTGGGAGTATGTCTACAGAGCGGTTATTAACAAAAAAGTAGTCTATACGAGAGTGTATGTGGTGGGAGGCTGAGTAAAATGTGTACTGTCGACCTGCCAGGCATCAAAGAGAGCATACCGTCTAGTGAGCTGACGGAAGAGCTGAGCATCCCTCAGGACCCGGGACTGGGTTGTTCGGGGTTCCATCGCATGGCGATCGAGAACCGCGGAGTGGGGAAGATTAAAATCTCCTCCTATAATCAGATAGTCATGACTAGATCTAAAGACCCGAGAAAGAACTCTAGACAGAAACCTATGTTGATGGACATTCGGAGCATAGAGAACACAGAAGGTCACCGCCTGGGTCTGCCACATGCCCTGTAGCATAATGAAGTGACCCCATGGATCTATATAAGATTCAGAGCAAGTGAATGGGGAATTATGTTTAAAACGTATAGAGATCCCTGCTTTTTTTATAGGATTAGTAGCCTGATAAACTAGAGGGAAGTATTTGGATGTGAATGTGAAGGAGCCTCCTTTATTGAAGTGTGTCTCTTGAACCAACACAACATCTGCCCCTGATTGTCTAAACTCTCCAAGTGCTAGGCATCTTTTCCTGTTTGAGTTTAATCCGTGAACATTCAACGATAAGACCTTAGCCATAGTGTTGGATATAAACAGAAAGGACAAAACTTATCTGATCCAGCAGTAGCATAGGCGCTGTGTAGGAGAATTTTGTACCCCAGGAGGACGTCCGGACAATTGACAGTGACCGCTTGAAGAACCAGAAGAAGGGAGGAGAAGAAGAAGAAAAGTCTGGAAAAGAAAAGAAAGGTTAGTACAGTAGAAAACAATGGCAATATAATCTACATTATAGTGAAAAAAAAAACCCAATTGGGTTAAGAACTGTAATAATACTTATCAGAGTACCTGACCACAGTTGGGGACTGGGGGATATCTAAAGTATTCAGTGATAAGTTTCGGTAGGGGGGCTAATGACAATAAAGCCAACCTCTGCCAGGTCACTAATTGGCCAGCCCATAATGTGAAAAACTAAAGGAGCTTAAGAAAAATAGATTTTAAGGAACGCTAGGGGAATGGGGCTTTGAGGAGTATGGCAAAGCCGCTTATAATCTGCGAATGTTAATGTCAAAGGGAACAGGAGAATAAAGGATGGTTAAACTCTAGTTATTAAAGGCCCAAATCTTTCATCCACTCTTGTGTTTTGTTGATTTGCGAGGGGTATCTGGACCTATAGGATGTTTAGGTGGAGAGACCTTCTGCCAGACTGTGGGTAGCGGAGGTGGTGTTGACATGAGATCCCAGTCCGGGAGCTGAGGGACAGGTATCTCCAGAGCATCACAAAAAGTGGCGAGATCCTCTGGGTACTGCAGCACTGCAGATTGGCCCTGGTTACTTGCAGTTAGGCTGAAAGGCAAACCCCAGCGGTAAATAATGTCTTTGTCTTGCAAACTACGCAAGAGAGGTTGGAGAAGTCTGCATTTCTGGAGTGTGATCCAGGAGATATCCGGATATAGCTGGATCTGGGTGTCTTGAAAGAACACTTTGCGATTAGAGTGAGCTTTTTGCATAATGTCCTCTTTCAAAGGGTCGGAATGGATCCTACAAATGATATCTAATGTTTTAGAAGTAGCTCCTTTTGGCCGTAAGGCCCGGTCGGCTCTGTCCATTTCAATATGTTTGGTTGAAGGTCTCCAAGCAGGGTGTTGAATAGGGTCTGTAAAGTGGAGTGGAGGTCCTCTGGGCCTTCTGGTTCAGGAAGGCCATGCACACGTATGTTGTTCCTGCGCCCCCTCAACATGTCGCGTAAAAGAAGACGGTGGTCAGATGCTTGAATCTGGGTGCGGTGGACCGCCAGTTAGGTTTCCTGGATCTCCTCCTCTGCCGTCTCCACTCTGTACGCAAGATGTTTAAGATTTGTGTGGATCGCCTGAATTTCAATGCGACGTGTGGATTTAATGTCTTCTATTAGCTGCTTAAAATCCTCCTTAGTAGGAATGGATTGAATATAGGAATGCCAGGAGGTAGGTACTTGATGCAGTGGAACAGGCATCACCAGGTGTGCAGGGTTATGAAGGGGAGAGGATGAAAAGTGTGGCCCTATGTTGCCCCTGGGTGAAAGAGGGGTGCAGGAAGCTGGGATGAGTCCCAGGGTTCATACTAGGCTGGAGTATGAGAAGGGGAGGTGCCAGGCAGACACATATCTCCTGGATGGTATGAGGATGCTGGGGAGCAGACAGCCTGGGCATAGGTCATAGGAGTCCCTGTCACCCCTCTGTTGGAGGGGCTGTGATCCCTGGATCGTGGCTGCCTCTGTAATTTAGGAGAGGCCGGAGTGGAGGCGGAGGCTTGATAAGGGGCCGTGCTCTGTGTAGGCCCAAACCTCGGTGTAGCCGAGGCTGGGGACTGCAAAGCAGATGGGCCAAGTGAGTCTGTGGAGTGATCCGACGGCGTTGGAGATCCTGGGCTGTCTCCCTGGATGCATGGATCTGAAGCCATGTGGAGGAGGCGTGGGAATGCATCAGAGCTTTGCATGTAGGCCGGGGGGTCCTGTACTAGGAGCGGAGCCTGGGCCTCGCGTAGTAAATCGTGGGAGATGCCGCTAGGGGAGAGAGACTCACCGCACCCTCCATGATTAGGGGACCTCTGCTCCCCGGATCCTGTGCTGTAAAGTGTGTTAGGTCCCGATCCATCTCTCGCTGTGTGGAGGCAGGATGGCAGGAGGCATGGGAGCGAGAGCGAGGATAAGAGGCATCCGGTGCCATCTTGTCCATGCTTCCCATCGGCACGTTAGCCAAGGCAAAGTAATCCCGGAGGCTGTTAGATGAGCCTGGTGGCGGTTGTGAGGATCCCCGTGCTTTAGCAGAGCGGGGGATCTTCAGTTTGCCCATGAGGAGGTTAATTAATGTCCCCTAAAGTCCCGTTTAGCTGTGGGCTATGGTGGAGCTGTGCTCTCAGGCGTCCATGCAGGTCGACTTCCGGACAAGCCCCCCTTTCTCTTCACTTCCTGTCCTGTAGGCACAACAGGAAGTGAGATGAAAGTTCCTATGAAACTGGCTTTACACTAGTAGATTTTTCTTTTTCAATGACTAGACAAATGTCACTTGAAAGTACTTCAACATTTTGTTAGCTTTTTATATTCGATTTTGAAATGAATAGAATTTCTTGAACAAAAACCACATTCACTGTTGGAAATCATCCTTAGAGAAAAAATTTTCATCCTGTTCCTTCAAATATTCTCATCACTGTGGTGGAAAATTAACGTTGATTTGAACCTACTAACAATGTAAAAATCAATATTTTTTTAAAATGTAACAGTTTAAGAAAATTCCACTCCTATTCCAAGTATAGCCAACTTTACACAGTTGTCCCTGAAATAAGCATCCCCCTTTGATGTTTTTTTTTAGTTCTGATAGGTCATGGTGACATTGGCGACCAGGACAATTATAAAACGTAAGCCTCTGTGGAGAGACACAGACAGCAATAAAAACCTGACAAAAAACTGTCAAAAAGTACAAATCTGATTGCCCCGGACAGTGATCCTATTTTACTTTTCATCTGTTGATAGGGCTCATGCACACCTCTGTTGTTAGGCCTCATGTTTTTTTTTGTTTACAGATCTGGATAAGGTGCACTGTTTTCAATGTGGGCATGCACACAGATGTGTAAACATGCAATCTGCATCTGAAGACATGCACTGCCCACATTGAAAACAACATTTTGATGTACTTTCCTCTCACTTTCTGTTGTGCCTACAGGACAGGAAGTGAAGAGAAATTTCACTAATGGGACACAGATAGTGAAAAAAAAACTGACAGGGTCTGGGATTAAAAGTACTATTTCAGTCTTTGCAGATGACACCAAGCTATACAGTGGAATAACTTGCAAGCTGACCTCAATGCACAGTTTAACAGGGCAACTATATAGCAAATGACTGAAAGGATTGACGGAAAGAGAACTCCCCTCAAAGAAAAGCAGGACTTTGTGGGCACAACAAGAGGCGTAAATTATATAAAAAATATATTCTTTATTACAAATTGCTATTAAAAACTTGACATATATGACAGATACAAACAAGCACTCTCTACTGAACAAGGTCAGACACTACCCACATAATTGGACATGGAGGTTAGGTCCTTAAAGTTGCCACAAGTAGTCCGCAAGTGATAGGAGAAATCCTGTATGTATCACAAATTGAGGACCATATTTTCCTCCATGGTCATTTGTCAACGCATTTCGCATCACACAGCTTCCTCAGTATAAGAAAGGGTAGGTACTGGGTGGCCTTGAACATCAAGGAACAAGGGTACAACGTAAAACGAAAGACAGAGGAGCATCAATGGCTGTCAAAGAAGCAGGAGTTCCAAATCGTATTTGAAGGGTTTTTGTTATGTCACCGAGGTATATCATATAGGTCAAAAGATTGCCCAAACATTCTAATTAGAAGAGATAATATGGTATGTCCACATAGGTGGATAATATCAAGTGGACATTTGAGGAACCCAAACACACTCCAGGAATCAACAGATAAATATCCCAATTTGCTATACTGCTTCAATGGCTGCACTGGTAGGGTGAGGTATCCCTCCTTGAGATGGTCATCAAGGTAACCCAAAACCAGGTATAGAAGGGGAAGGGAAGAAGGACACATAAGGGTAGGCCTCTAGTATTTGTATAAGCAAAATATGCCCAAAGTGGGCTCCGAATGTGGAGCCAAAGGAAAGACCCCAATATGGTGGGGTTATCTGTCAGCAGTAGAAGCGTCCGTGTACCCACCGGTCGCCTGTATGTATGTTGCTGGTATGTGGCAAATGAGGTTTAATGTTGATAAAGTTATGCACTTGGGGGCTACAAACATGCATACATCATACATACTACTAGGAGTAGAACAGCTGGAGAAGTCAATAGTGGTGTTTTTTGAGTTTTAAGCGCCTACGAGTGTAAATGTATGCAAACGTATGTATATGCACATACCAGAAGCAAAATGTGCATTCTGGTATTGAAAAAAAGGATAACTACAATTGTATGCATTTAAAAACATATCTAAAGACAAGCATTTTACTGATACTGTAATGTACTTGGGGACTTTTGTTCTACAAAAACCTTGCTCACATGATTGGTAAATTCTTTCGGTCGTTAGCATGTAGCCTCTAGGAAAACTTCTATTCTGGTCATACATGTGGCAATTTTGTAAACTTTTTATCTGCTTTCAGTTGAAATGTCAGCGTGGAAATGAACATTCCAGAGCATCATGTCGCACGCTGTTATCTTAATCATTTCAAGCAACCAAATGGTGAAAACTGCAACGAAAAAATCAATCAAACCCCCCCAAAACTTCTGGGAATTTGCCTATGTTTCCACCTGTATTTCCATCATTTGGCTGCTTAAAACTGGAAGATCAAAAACAAAAACATTCCCAGCAGCTGTGTATATACACTGCATCTGGAAAGTATTCACAGTGCTTCACTTTTTCCACATTTTGTTATGTTACAGCCTTATTCCAAAATGGATTAAATTCATTATTTTCCTCAAAATTCTACAAACAATACCCCATAATGACAACTTGAAAGAAGGTTATTTGAAATCTTTGCAAATTTATTAAAAACAAAAAAATTCAAAATTACATGTATATTAGTATTCACGGCCTTTGCCATGACACTCAAAATTGAGCTCCGGTGCATCCTGTTTCCACTGACCATCCTTGAGATGTGTCTACAACTTGATTGGAGCCCACCTGTGGCAAATTCAGTTCATTGGACATGATTTGGAAAGGCACACACCTGTCTATATAAAGTCCCACAGTTAACAGTGCATGTCAGAGCACAAACCATTAATTGTCTGTAGACCCCCAAGACAGGATTGTATTGAAGCACAGATCTGGGGAAGGGTACAGAAAAATTTCTGCAGCATTGAAGGTCCCAATGAGCACAGTGACCGTTATCATCAGTACATGAAAGAAGTTTGGAACTGCCAGAATTCTTCCTAGAATGGGCCGCCCGGCCAAACTGAGCGATCGAGGGCGAAGGGCCTTAGTCAGGGAGGTGACCAAGAACGCGATGGTCACTCTGACAAGGCTCCAGCATTTCTTTGTGGAGAGAGGAGAAACTTCCTGAAGAACAATCATCTCTGGAACACTCCATCAATCAGGCCTGTATGATAGAGTGGCCAGACGGAAACCACTCCTCAGCAATAGGCACATAACAGCCCACCTAGAGTTTGCTAAAAGGCACCTGAAGGATTCTCAGACCATGAGAAACAAAATGATCGGGTCTGATGATGCAAAGATTAAACTCTTTGGCCTGAATGGCAAGCGTCATGTCTGGAGGAAACCAGGCACTACTCATCACCTGGCCAATACCATCCCTACAGTGAAGCATGGTCGTAGCACCATCATGATGTGGGGATGTTTTTCAGTGGCAGGAACTGGGAGACTAGTAAGGATCAAGGGAAAAATTAGTGCAGCAATGTACAGTACAGGGACATTCTTGATGAAAACCTGCTCCAGAACACTCTGGTTCTCAGACTGGGCCGAAGGTTCATCTTCCAACAGGACAACTCTGTAAATGTCCTTGAGTGGCCCAGCCAGAGCAGAGACTTGAACCGATAGAACATCTCTGGAGAGTTCTGAAAATGGCTGTGCATTGATGCTCCCTATCCAACCTGATGGAGCTTGAGAGGTCCTGCAAAGAAGAATGGGAGAAACTACCCATAAATAGATGTGCCAAGCTTGTATCATACATAAAAAGACCTGAAGCTGTAATTGGTGCCAAAGGTGCTTCAACAAATTATTGAGCGAAAGCCGTGAATACTTATGTAAATGTGATTTTTTTCAATTTTCATTTTTAATAAATTTGCAAAGATTTCTAAAAAACTTCTTTCACGTTGTCATTATGGGGTATGTTTTGTAGAATTTTGAAGAAAATAGTGAATTTAATCCATTTTGGAATAAGACTGTAACATAACAACATGTAGAAAAAGTGAAGAGCTGTGAATACTTTCCGGATGCACTGTAGCTAACCCATGCAGTGATGTCTGTTCTCAGTATGGGGTTTGATTCCAGATGTTTTTATTGGGATACAGGTTATGTGCGCCTTGTGACATGTAGTTTGTAATCTACAAAAAAAGTTTTGCCTTTACATGCATTTTATTACTTCTTGTTATAAAATGAAGCCAACAGAAGACCTTCCTTAGCAACTTCTGGTAAAATTGAACTCCAGGCAAAACAAGTTCATCACTGTGCTACACATAGTCTATGCAGAGATCAGAACTATTGAAGGAACCTAGCAGTTCCACCAACTACAGGCTGCATGCAGAAAACTACGGGAGAGGCTGAAGTCAAGACCCGTCAACCTGCAGAAGGAGAGAGAGCAGCAGTGACTGGTCTTAACCCCTCCAGATCCGCGCTATTGCCGAAATACGGCTCCAGCGCGGATCTGGATTGCCGGGGCGACGTCCATGGACGTCATCCCCTTTACCCGCCCCCCGCCCGCGATCGCGGGCGCGCTGCCCGGATTTTCTGTGATCGCTGTGTCCCTTGGACACAGCCAATCACAGATCGTGGTAAATGGCCAATCACAGCGGCCATTTACCACATCAACAGCGGGTCCAATGAGAGATGATCTCAAATGTAAACATATGAGATCATCTCTCGTTGCCTGCCTTCTCTCCTCACACAGACACCGCTGTGTGAGGAGAGAGAGATCGCTGTGAGCTGCCGTCAATTGTAAGTGCATAACACACTTCACCTGTGCCCCCATTAAAAGTGCCATCTGCCAGTGCCATCTGCCAGTGCCTCTGCCAGTGCCATCTGCCAGTGCCA
>BLSH010313119.1:353503-381778 GCA_018402905.1 Glandirana rugosa
TATTCAGTGATTGGCACCATAGCTTGTAGACTCTATAACTTTCACAAAGACCAAATAATATTCACTAATTTGTTTTTTTTTTTACCAAAGATAGGTAGCAGTATAAATTTTGGCCAAAATTTATGAAGAAAAATTACTAATTTGCAAAATTTTATAACAGAAACGAAGAAAAATTCATTTTTTTACAAAATTTTCGGTCTTTTTTTAATTATAGCGCAAAAAATAAAAAACCCAGCGATGATTAAATACCACCAAAAGAAATCTCTATTTGTGTGAAAAAAAGGACGCAAATTTCATATGGGTACAATGTTGCATGACTGAGTAATTGTCATTCAAAGTGTGAGAGCGCTGAAAGCTGAAAATTGGTCTGGTTGTTAAGGGGGTTTAAGTGCCCAGTGGTCAAGTGGTTAATAACTGAGATAAAAATTCCTCACAGGTAACATTTAAAAGCATCCCACATCATAAGCTTATCATCATGATGAGCATTGTCCCGAAAAAATTATTCAATTTGTCTTGTGATGGAGTTGTCCGCCGGAAGTAGCTGCAACCAGAAAGCATTCAGGAGCCATGGGGCTAGAGACAAAGTGTCCCCAGTCTGAGTTGTAATCCAGACCAATAATGGGGAGTGATCAGAGATTCCCCTGATGCCATACTGTATTTTCGCTACCAATGGCAAGGCCGAAGCAAGAAAATTGTATAACATCCGGATGTTTTAATCTCCATATATCTGACCAACCCATGTCAATAAGGAATCTAGAGTGCAATGTCCCCGTCATCATTATGCTGGGAGTTGGGAGGATGCGTATCCACTCTGGGATAGTCTCCCAGGATGTACAAAGGCAGGTTAGGCCTTGTAAGAATAAAAGCCACCAACTCCCTAAGAACGGCCGCCGAGAACAGGGGTGGGATATACACCAGTGCTAGAATGCATTCCACAGTATATAACTTGCAATGTAAGAATACAAATCGGCCCTCCCCATCGATCAACACAGACAGCTCCCAAAAGGACAGAACTCTATACACCAGTATACTCACCCCCCTGGAATAAGAGGAGTGAGTGGTATGCACTGCCCCTCCCAGGAATAGTTTAGACAAGTCACCAAGTCTTTTACCAAATGTGTCTTCTGCAAACCAACAACTGCCGGGTGGTATTTTCTTAAGCAAGTGTTCACCATTGTTCTTTTAAGGGGTGTGCCCAGTCCCCGAATGTTCCATGTAATTATGGGGACTTCAGCCATATTGAAGGTAGTACAGATACATGGAATGAGAGAGGAAATTATCCACCCAGGAGCCTCCCATCATAAGGTCCGGTATGTTCAGTAAGAGGTGCATATAGTACCAAGTACAGGTCTATAGTTGTGCAGTCAAGGTGTGACATCTTTGTATAAGGAAGAGAAGAAGAGAAATGTTCGAACTTACTGGGCACAACAGTGCCCATAACTTTGGAAAAACAAAAATAACCAAACAGTTCTGCTTAAATACAACAGGAAACAATCTGTGTTGGTCATCCAGCGCCCCCAGTGGGGTGTCTCCTTTCCAGGACCCTAAGTGTTGCATATACGTTGGAGTTGCAGTAGTAGGAAAACAAACCTCAGTGTCAACAACTGCATGTCCATTATTTCCCTTATTTCCCAGAAATATCGTGTCCCCTGCTAGGGTGTCATTTTTGTAGGGGCAGCAAAAAGATAAGGGGGAAGAAACCCCCCCCTAAGAATTTGTTTGTGATCTCACCATATCAGGGTTTTCTCTGAGGTGGTCATGCAGTATCAGGCCTCAACGTCCTCTCTGGGTCTGTGGCGCAAGGAGGGTTCATGGGTATCAAGCCAGTCAGCCACCTCAGTTGCTGTATTGAAGAAGTGGTTGCGACTAGTAGCTGTAACTCTTAGTCGAGCAGGGTAGAGCATTGCATATGGCAACCCAATTCTCCGTAGCAGCTTCTTAACATCAAAGAATTTGGCTCGCTGACGCTGTGCTTCAACCAAAAAGTTAGGGTAAAATTACACTTTTACCCCATTGTATTGGGTGTTCAGCCGCTCACTTGCCAGTCATAGTACTTTCTCCCTGTCTCGATAGTGGAGAAGCTGGGCCAATATTGGTCTGGGTGCATTGCTTGGCAGGGCTATAGTGGAGACTCTGTGAGCCTGTTCCACTGCAAATAGCGGTGTAAAGGCATCCTCATGAAGACGTCTAGTAGCCAGGTATCAATGAATTCTCTGGGATCTCTGCCCTCCGTTTTCTCCGGCAGCCCCACTATGCGGCTATTATTTCGGCGTAGGCGGTTCTCAATGTCGTCAGCCTTATCTTTATTTTCTTGCGCCATGCGAGCTGTTGATCGCACTTCTGTTATTAAAGGTGCAATTTGGTCTTCTATGTAGCTGGTGCGGCTTTCTGTAGCAGTGGTGCATTCTCAAATTTTGCAAATCCTGTGGCAGGGAATGTCTGTGAACCGTCTGTCCACTAGAGGTGCGCATGCCCCCATAGGCCTTCACATACGGGCGCATCGGAATGCGCATGCATGCAGGAATACACACGGGAGTGCGCGCACGAGAACAGGCGTGTGCACGGGACGGGCTATTTAAAGGAGACGCTGACAATTCTTCAATGCTGACTGATCTTCAGCTGTTCCTGAACCTCGCTCCATGTGACAGATACTTGTCGCTGATGACCCTGGCTTGCCTCTGACTACGATCTTGTTTTGCTGATTCTGTACCTATTACCTGCAAGTTGATGACTTTGGCTTTCCCTTAACCACTCTTCTGCTTGCTGTTCCTGTACCTTGCTGTCCGCATGCTGACAACCCCCGGATTACCCACAACTCTGCTCCTGCCTGCTGTCTCCAGTATCCTGGCTTGTTCGAGTGCCTGCCAAACTGACCGCATCTGCCCTGCTGCATCTAGCTGGAAATTCCTGCGTTCCTCCTGGTCCTCCTGTCTGCATGCAAACACACCCCCTGCAGTCGGTTCCTGGGACTACATCTACAGGCACTTGTGTTCCTCCTGTCCCTTGGGCCTCTCTGTTACATCGTTGGAGGGGCCTGGGCTGAAGTAATAAGAGAGGCCGACCTCATCAGTTCAGTCTCCCATCAGGTACGTGACATCCTGCCTAAGTAGAGCAACCTCCTCCGTCAATCACCCCAGTCTGTCTTTGGCTGTGTTAACATTTGAGCACCGCACGTAATATCTGACTTAATGTTGGTAGTGGTTCACTATCCATGGGCTCCTCATTGCATGGTATGGGCCCCGCTGTATGAGAGAACACAGTTCCATCCTCCTCCCCCTGATCTGAGTCTGGTTCTGCAAATAGCTCTTTACTGAAAGGGTGGTGGATGATTGGAATAAACTACCAACAGAGGTTGTGAGACAGTCAACAGTATATGGCTTCAAACATGCTTGGGATAAACATAAATCTATAGTCAGACAATGAGGTTAATGGGAAAAAAACAAAAAAAAACCCCAAAAAAACAAAAACAAAAACAAAACAAAAGGGCGGACTCGATGGACTACTCAGTCTTTTTCTGCCGTCACTTTCTATGTTTCTATGCGTGACCACTCTCCTCATGTGCTTTCAGGCCTTTAAGCTCTGTGAGCTTTCTAGTATAATATAAAATGTCACCTGGATTGTCTTTACCCACAGCTCTGGGGAGTTTGCTTTTAGTACCTGTCTCCTTTGGTTTGTCCGGTCCCTTTGGAGTCTTCAGTGCTGTGGGTGCTGCAGTGTCGCCCGCGCCATTTTGAGACTCCAAGGCCACCGCTTCTCCCTTGTTTTTGCGGGACATAGCTACCGCGGGTCACGGGTGGTACCGGAGCAATCTTGACCTTAAAGTGATTGTAAAGTGATTTTAAAGTCTCATTTTTTTTTTTTCAATAACATGTTATACTTACCTCATTTTGCAGTTGGTTTTGCACAGAGCAGCCTGGATCTTCCTCTTCTCGACTCCCTCTTCTCTGCTCTAGACCCCCCCCCCGAGGAGTGCCCCCACAGCCCAGCAGCTTACTATGGGGGCACCCAAGTCCATTCAGACACGCAACTGCCAATTGGCCCCACCCCCTCTCTCCCATGATTGGCTAAGTGACTTTGATTGACAGTCACGGGAGCAAATGGCGCCGCGACTGTGCCTGAGCCAATCAGGAGGAGAGTCCCAGACAGACTGAGGGAATCGTGCACATTGCTAGATAGAGATGGGGCTCAGGGTAAGTATTAGGGGGGTGCTGGGGAGGCTGCTGCACACAAAAGTTTTTTTTTTATCTTACTGTATAGAATGCAGTAAGATAAAAAACCTTCTGCCTTTACAACTCCTTTAACTGCATATTGAAAATCCTACCCTTCTGAACCTTATTCACCCCCTTAATGTATTTAAAGGTTTCAATCATGTCTAACCTTTCTTCTTTGCTCAAGACTGTACATATTAAAGTAGAATTCCCGCTTAAAATAAATGTAAAAAAACATGTAAATACATACCTGTTTTCATCCCTCTTCGGTCTGGACCTATGTGTCAGCCAGTGGCAGCTGTCAGGGAGAGGAGAGTGTTCTTTACAACGGCTGGTAAAGCCTGAAGGAGGATATCATCCATATGCTCCCGTCTCAGTCATTCTTGGTGCTCCCTACTCCCTCCTGCAGCTGCCAATGGCTGACACAGGGGAGCCGGATCATGTAACCAGACCAGAGCAGGCTGGAAATAGGTAAGCATATGCATCTTTTTAACCACTTACAGACCGCCCACTGTTGTTTTACATCAGTACTTTGACGTGGAATACCGTTGTTATGGTAACAGCTACTATAACCCCAGTATCGTTTTTTACAGCAGGAGGTCTGCTTTCTGAAAAAAGTGGGTTTCCCGCGAGTTGACTTTTATTGGGGGTGGGAGAGTCGCCTCCCCCCTCCCGCCGCTCTCCGTTCATCCAGCAGAGACGAACTGATCCTTTCCCCTAAATGTCTGGATGCTGACTGAGGGGAAGATTGCCCCCGTTCGGCTCGATAGCATTAAAGGGCGGAAGTCAAACGTCACTTCCGCCCAATGCTCTTAAAGGGGAATTTTTTTCCCCAAATGACATTTATTTATTTATTGCATTTTAGTGTAAATATGAGATCATTTTGACCCCAGATCTCACATTTAAGACGATCTGTCATGCTTTTTTCTATTACAAGTACATTAAAAAGTAAAATAAATAAGAAAAAAAAAATTGAAAGCGCTCCGTACGGCTGAGCTCGTGCACAGAAGCGAATGCATACCCACCCGCATATGAAAATGGTGTTCAAACCACACATGTGAGGTATCGCCGCGATCATTAGAGCGAGAGCAATAAATCTAGCACAAGACCTCCTCCGTAACTCAAAACTGGTAACCTGCAGAAATTTTTAAACGTCGTCAATGGAGATTTTTAAGTGCCAAAGTTTGTCGCCATTCCACGAGCGCAATTTTGAATTTTGAAGCATGACATGTTGGGTATCAATTTACTCAACATAACATTATCTTTCACAACATAGCAAAAAATTGGGCTAACTTTACTGTTGTCTTATTTTTTTAACTCAAAAAAGTGAAATCTTTTTTTTAAAAAAAAGGCTCTTGTAATTGCAACCACTTTATTCTCTAGGGTGTTAGAAAAAAATATATATAATGTTTGGGGGTTTTAGTCTTTATTCATTTTTTTCTTTTCTTATTTATTTCCAAAACATTACAATGCATACAAGCTTTACAAGATCTTTATCCTACATATTCTTTATATAACATATATACCCATCAACTACACTTATCACTTCATTACACATAAAAACCCTTCATCCAAAAAAAAAAAAAAAAAACATACTAGCCGTAACACCGGTCTCCTAGGGAGAGAGGAAAAAAAAAATATTTTCTCTTCTCCTTCTTCCTTTTTCTTTCCCTTCATTTAAGTACCATCCCCTTCCCTTCTCCCCACTACATTCCGTCATCACCTAAGAGGTTTGCCGCTAAGTGCGGCCTATGCACAATCCTTTCGTGAAACACTCCCCTTCTATCTATTCTCACTTGTGTTGGTGATATTCCCCTTACCCTCGTGTGACAGAAAGAAACCTAAGAAAAAAAAAAAAAAAACACTTTTTGTGCACGCACCCACTTCAACCCGCCCCTTACCCCTATCATGTAAGTGCACCATGCTCTTCTCCTCGCCCAAAAATGTGCATGCCTTAACCATGTATATACTCACACTCTCCTCCATAACTGTGAAAAAAAAGGGGGGTAAGGGGGGCAAGAGAGATTCCCCTCCTTACCTAGGGGGTATATCTACCCATTATAAGGTTTCATACATCTTAGACTTACTTAATTTCAGGGGCATACTGCTCCCAGATAGCCCATGTGTTTTTAAATTTCTCATGTTCATTTTTCACCCTGTGAATCCATCTTTCTGCTTCCATTAATCTATTAACCTCTCTCTTACAGTCTGATACTGTTGGGCATATACTCTGTCTCCAAAACCTTGGAATTAGTGATTTGGCAACGTTTAACAGATGTGGAATAATACTTTTCTAATAAGCCTTAGTAGGAGCGGGTGTACCGTGGAAAAGGAAATGTAGGGGAGAGTTCTAACGGTCTCTCTGTCATTTTCTCAATCCATGGGGCAATCCTCTCCCAGAATATTTTAATCCTAGGGCAGGACCACCATAAATGAAGATATGTGCCCTTTTGTTTACAACCTCTCCAACAACCATCGTCATCTGTCAACTTCATCTGCTTCATCTTGGCCGGTGTTCAATACCAGCTAGCTAGAAATTTATATGACATCGCTTGTGTCTGTGAGCTTATTGAAGTAACGTGTGGAGTTGATCAGTTTTCTAATTTCAAGCGGTGAGAATGTGTAGTTCAGTTCCCTCCCCCATTCTTTTATATAATAAGGGGTTGATACATCCTGGGCCCCGAGGATCAATCTATACATCTGAGATAGGGGGTGTCTTAGTTCCTCAGAGCTTGTGCATAATGCCTCGAATGTAGTCAGTGTTTCTACTGATCTCACTCGAGGCCTTATTTTGTTGTAAAAATCTGCCATTTGGTAATTTCTCCAGGTCCCCAAGGGTATATCTCCCAATGTCTGCACCAGCTCTGTTAGAGTTAATAAGGATCTCAGAGGGGCATACCTGGCCCACGTTGTATTCCCCTCTGCCCCCCATATCCCCAGAAATCCCTTTTTTTCTCCTGGTGGAAACCACGGGAAACCTCCCAATGGGGCCAACGGAGATGTTTGTGGGGCAAATTTACCTATATTATTCAATCTATCCCTTACCACCAAGGTGTTGCGTGATAACGGAGATGTCCACTCTGCAAGGCCTCTGGATTTTGCTGGGATCCAAGGGGCTCCTGCCAAGTTCCTCTCAGCCAGTATAGGCAAGGGGTGTCCATTCACTCACCATTCATCAACACACACTCCGAGCCATGTTTCAACCAGCTTCCAGATACAGAACCTCGAGGAGGGCCTTATTCACCCATATTACTAATCTAATACATGTATATCAAATTATACTATCACACAAATCAACCCATTACCATAATATATACATGTACATTTGAATCACCACCTTAAGCATCCCACACCAAACCTCCTATAACCCTTGTGTACAAGGGACGGGATTAGGCAGGCTTGCTCAATATGGCCTTTTCTACCACAATTCTGGCATATATGCGATGCTCTGTGATTCTGAATTGGCAGCAAAGCCTCCAACTTGTGCAGAGACATCACTGTCAATTCGTCCCACAACTTGCATAGATAAATGTGAAACTTTTATATAAACATCGGATCACACATGTTTAAACTTGAAACAACGACAAAACCACAAAATTCCATCCCTGTGCCTGGATTTCAGAGACCATGCCCAGGGTATACCATGCGCCTCTAGCTACGGTTAGATTCAAGGAACACCCTAGTTCCATGACTAACATTACATTGGTATTCTTTAGGGCAAAGAAACAAACTCGTTTATGTTCCAAATAATACCCAGGTGCTTCCTTCCCAGCAATGATCTCTCTATCCAGAACACAGCGTGAAACATCTTCCCAACATTCCCAGCGGCATACTGATCTGGCCTACACAGGACGTCATGGTCATGCCTCCAACAGAGGGAAATATCAACCTGCCTCCAGCTTCCCTCCACTCTGACCACAGGTGGGTAATTTAGCCATAAATGCAACAAGGTAGCATCCCCAGTCAGTAAGACCATTGAATATACAGACCGAGTCTGCGCTTCTATATCTGGGATCAACGAATAAGCCGAACAATTTCCATAATCCAAACTAGTGCAGCCCATCCAGGCATTAGACCACTACTTTGGATTATTGTAAACGATGTGTTTTGGCAAAAATCTTACTGAGCTGTGAAGCTAACTCAAAAGGCCACTGTCCCTTATACAGAGACTGCACAATCAGCTTGATGTTGGTTGATAATTCCGCCTGCCCCTGCGTGCATGCCAAAGCCCATGATACTTTCTTAGATTTAAGTAGTAGAACCACGCTAAGCTTAATGAGACAAAATTTCAGGGTAAGCTGCCATGCACCGACCAAACAAATCGTAAGAGAGTAAGAGATATTTGAATGGCGCTAAACCCAACATACATAAGTTTGAGAAATATGAATCTACTAAACTCAATGTGTTAAAGGGAGTAATATATATATGGAACCCCTATATGCATTTACTCATATGTGAACTCCAGTGTGAAAGCGACCTTTAGGGTCCACAAGAAGGCAGAAAAATACAGTGGAGTTGGTGATCACATCACATGTAGATCAAACATTTAAATCCCTAAATAAATAGTGCAAATGAAAAAAGCATGTGAATAGCACCAACAATTGAGGTGTAACAACACCTCTAGATACTCTAGTCCCACTTCTCTCAAAAGTGTGTAGAGATCCTAAAAATAAATCTCATGTGTGGATAGTGAAAAAACAGAACAAAATAAACCAAAAAATATAAAAATTGGAATAAGTCCAAAACAACACAAGTGTTCAAAGTGAATTTCTTCAGTTATAGCAAGAGGAAAGAATAATTTTTAAAGAAGTCTATTCGGATAAACAGTAGTATTCCGTGGAAACGTGTATCAATGGTTAAATCCAGAAGCATATAAGGAAATAATTGGAGTAAGGGTGGTCAACCCCTCAAGACTTGAGGCTTACCAGTTGGAAGCAATATTCACGCCTGAATATATTATGGTCCAGATGTGTCAGGGACGCGTCACACTCTCCTCCTCACCAGGGGAACCTCCAAGGGGGGAGGTGCAATGGCCAGAGGGCGTCACACTATCCTTCGCTCATCTGTTCGCTGTCTCCAGTGAAGATGATCCTCAGCGCCAATGGTATCCACTGGGGTTCCAGGCGGCTCAGGGTGGACTCAGAGAGGTGGAAAAAAACAACAAGGACTCTCCATTGTGTAAAAAAGCCTCAATCACGAGGTGTGACTTTATTTAAAAATCATAAAAATTCTATAAGCTTATAGTGAGTATACAATAAGGAGTATCAATAAAAAGATTGCAGCGATCTGGGGTCAGCAGTGACCGACGCGTTTCGTGTCAATAGACGTCGCCCCTGCACGAAACTCCTCAGAAATGTACCCTGGTAGCCAGCAAATGGGAAGAGCTCAGAACCATTTGTAGCGGTTCCCCTCTTTCCAATGAAGCATGTTTTTGTGATTAGACATGGGCATCGCCTGTGCAGGGTTCCAACTGCTCAGGTGAGACTTCAACCAGGTGTATCCCTTATGTCCAGTTCTGGTGTCTCACATGTCCTGTAACCAATACCTTCTCTATAGGACTGCTAAAATTGAGACACCACCCCTACAAGGAAATTCTCACCCCATTGATGTGTCATCTGGTGTTCTCCAGTTTGGCCGACAGACACCTAAGTGTCAGCCTCCTGGGTACCTGGCTCGTGTTAATTCAGTTATGTCAATGCACGTCACACATTAAAAACATATTTCCTTCTTTCAATTCCTCCCCAAAAATCCAAACATATTTTTCACTTCTTGTTCTGAAGGATTGGATAGGTTGCATTCCTTCCCTAACCTCCAACCCATTGCACTTGTATTCACATTATGTTTGCACTCATAAATGACATGAGAGATTCCGGGAAAATGTTCCATAAGTCTTAGTGATGGCACAGTCTTTCAGATGCAGCGTTAACACTAAATTGTCCATGAGAAAAAGAAACCTTATATTGCAAATATTAATCAGAATCTTTGTCCCTTCTCCCCTGACTGTTTGTCAGAACAACTTTGTGACATGGCATGGCACAGACAAAATGCCAACCAGATGAACATCTTTCATCCATATTCCAGAGTCCTCTCCAATCTTTCGCTCCACCAGCACTCTGGAAGTGAGAAACAAGAGCAGAATCAAATTCTTATCCACAATATCTATTCACTTGCATTTTTCTTACAGAACCTCCCTTGGAACCCAGGAACTTAGTTTTCCTGGCTTCTGCCACTCTGAACAAACTATCAAAACAGCCAATGACTACTTTAGGCTGAACCCACTCTAAACTGGATTCCCATGATAAGGAACAAAACAGAAAACAAAAATGAATGCTGTTTTCCAACGGTTCTCATTATAAACATAAAAAAAAAAAACAAACAGAATGTGTGTACCTGTTACCTAACACCTACACACTAACTCCCCTTTCAGGTGGACAAAACCTAAACATTTTGGAATTTTTCCACCTGAATGATAATAAAAACAAAAAACCTAAAAAACTCCAGAGGCTACTGTGGCTTTCTGCCAACTCCTTCCTTAAGCAAACTATTCAGTTGCTAATTTAGGGCCTATTCACTGACCCCCCCCCCCCCTTTCAGGTGGACTAAACCTAAAAATTTGGAATTTTTCCACCTGAATACAACAAAAAAAATCCAAATAAGTGAATACAAAACCTATAAAAAAGTACAAATAAATCAATAAAAAAAATAAAAATAAATAGATAATAGAATAGAATAAATAGAGGGGAAAAAACAAACACAAAGGAAAAAAAATACTAATATTTTTTAAAATAATAAAAAATCCAGAGGCTTACCCTTGAAAATACTAAAACATACATCAAGGTCCTCCATAATATTCCAAAAATTTAAAGGCAAAACAAAAGACTTGCATCTAAACCTTATCCATCGCCAAGCAACTTTAACCTGAAAATTCTTACTATCACTGAAATTCACGAAGGGCTGCTAACAATGGATTTGTTTCCCCCAGTGCTATACCCATGTGAACATGCAGCTGCCTCCATTTTGAATTTATTCAGCTGCTCCAAATACAAATGTCTTTCCTGTCTTAAATGACTATTTTCAGTTTGTAGTCTTAGAATCTGGGTTTTAAAGGGGACACGGGTTTGATAATTATGGCCTCTAGGCCTTGGATTGCTACCCCATCTGGCAATCCGTAAACTTCATAAGGCCTCGGTGTAGTTTTAGGGTACTGAGATTTTCTCTGCATATTATGGTTATTAGACATCAAACAATATCTTGCAATGTGACCCCACTTTTTACAGGCGAAGCACTTGAGAGCTGGTCTCCCTGCATCGGCCTGTCTATAAGTATATGGTGATGGAGGCCCATGTTTCTGCATATCATTGCTATGTTTGGAATCAACCGACTTCACACTGTCATTGTCTGCGGAGTAATCGCTAACCATGGACTCATCCGAAGTCTCCGCTGTCACATTGCTACTGTTCTCAAAAAGATCAGGCGTGTTTTCCATTTCAACACCTGAATCAATTTCAAGAGCAGTTACAGCACTTTTGTCCAAATACTCCTCCTCCACATTACCAACATTGATTCCAGCCAGAGCAATATCATTTGCATCAACCAGAGCATCCGGTTTTCCTAATTGTTGTTCTTTCTGTGTTAAACATTGAGACTGCTAAGCATTGGAATATTTGTAAGATAATTGTCTTATGGTTATCTGAGCTTCCTGTAGCTCCATTCTAAGCATTGTTATCCTACACTCATTCTCTGCCTCTCTTTGATTCAAATAGGCAATACTACTTTCCCTTAGATTACACGTTTCCTCCAATTCATTCATTCTCTGTTCCAATACACACTTCTCATTAATCCATTGAGTTTCTTTGTGCTGAGCAATGTTCGTCATTCTCACTAGCATGCATACCACATTTGCCATTTTCACTTTTTTGGCTTTTTCATATGAGGCTTTTATTTTTAAATTCTCATTCTCATTCTCACGTTGTTTTAATAAATCATTAAATTGGTGAGTCAACGTATTCTCTGACAAAGTCTTAAACTTAGCAGATGCATGCTTTTCAATGAACATTCCGATGCTCTCCATTGATGTACTAATTACTTTCACACTTAATCATTTGACCAGTTTGCACAAGTTGCAGATACACAACACAAAGCATACACACAAACACAGAGACAACGTTTAAAAACTCATAGGGACTAGTAGTATTACAGAACTCCCTACTACCAACTGCCTGTACCCCGACACCTCTAATTCTAGGTCCTTGGACCTCTTTTGGAGCCAGAAATCTTTTTCACTTTCCCGTGGGTACAAAGAATATAATCTACATTTCTCCCACTTTCTCCTCAAAGACTTATGTGCTCTCCTATAAATCTGCAGGGTACCTCAGTTAACCAAGGGTGATCAACACTTTCTCGCTTGCAGAATTGCAGAGCGAACAGGCCTAACACATTTCGCAAATTTGCATTAACAATAAAACAAACTTTAACACATACAATATACATATACCAGCCAAAAAATCTCACCAGATCTGCGCGTCTGCTCACTGATGAACTATTTTCACAGAACTTTTAAGATCACTCCAGCAGGCTTCAGAATTCACAAACCAGCGCAAATGTCCACCGCAGAGAGATACCTTCAGTTCTGATTGCTCTTGTAGAGTTGAGGACTCCTTAGCTTAGAGGAACTTAAGACAAAAAATATATCAGGGTTATGGATTCTGTGTAGAACTTCTTTCCACACTCCTTCTGAGGGTGCCAAATGAAGTAACTACACTCCTGCTTCTGGGGTGCCAAATTAAATAAAAATGGGGAACCCATAACCACCCCAGTTTTATTTCAAATATGTACTCCCAGATATGGCAAAGATTCAGCTTGCCAAATGAAGGGGAATGCTTGTTTTAAAAGATGTGTTTCCTTTGGGGGTACTTGTATGGGAAAGAGCAAGGATTTCCCAAAGTTAATTTTAAAGTTGGATAGGCCTCCAAATCTATTTATCTCTGACATCAATACATCAATGTTGTCCTGGGAGTTGAAAGATAGAACAGAAGGTCATCAGCATAAGCTGAGACCTTATGCTCCTCTGACCCAATTCTAATCCCTGCAATCTCCGAATTCCTCCGGACTTTGTTAAGAAAAGGTTCCAATGTCATCGCAAATATCAGGGGTGATAGGACACCCCTGCCTGGTCCCATTTCTTATACTAAAATTTTCTGATAATGTACCGTTAACCTTCACCTTTGCTTTAGGATCCGCATATAGGGCCAATAATCCAGCCCATCATGTGTTCTCCCAGACCCCTCCCTCTTAGCACTTCGTTCATGAAGGTCCATTCCACCTTTTCAAATGCCTTTTCGGCATCCATTGATAATATCACTCTTGAGGTCTTTTCTGGTCTAACTTGCAACCAGTGGAGGACATTAAGTGCTCTTACTGTGTTATCTCGAGCCTCACGACCTCTCTTGAAGCCCGTTTGATCAGGGTGGATTAGTTTTACTATATGCTCCTGCAATCGAAGTGCTAAAATCTTGGCCAATAATTTAATATCGGAATTGAGAAGAGAGATGGGTCTGTAGTTGGCGCAATGTTGCAGATCTTTTCCTGGCTTTGGAAGAACCGTCACATAGGCCATCGGTGCTTCTGGGGGTAAAGGGTTAGAAGCTGTAATATAATTAAAGTGACCACACTGGGGGTTTATCAATATTGACATAAATTTTTTATAATAAACATTCGTTAGGCCATCCGGCCCAGGACTTTTTCCCATTGGGACAGCTAGAATTGTTTTACTTAATTCTTCTATGGTAATGGGCTGCTCTAGTTCCTCTCTTACTTTCTCAGATAATCTCGGCAGGATGTTATCATTAAGATACCCTTGAATCGTCTATATCTTCTTTTCCCTTTCCCCCGGGGCTGTAGGAATATTATAGAGGCCTGCATAAAAATGATGGAACTCTGCTGCTATTAATTTTGTGTTCACTATCTCCTCATTGTTGACCAACAACTTATGAACATGACGGGAGTCTTGCTGTTTTTTTAATTGTCTTGCTAGCAAGCGACCACATTTATTTCCCTGTTCATAAAAACGAAGTGCAAAATACCTACATTTCTCTCCATTTTTCCGATCCAAGCACTTGGAGAGATCTTCTCTTAATATCACCAGTTGCTGGGCTTCCACTACGTTGGCCTGAACCTTATGTCTAGTCTCTAGGTCAAGTATTTTATCCAATAGCTCCTCAATTTCATTCTGTTTCTCTTTTTTAATCCGAGAACCATGAGCTATCAATTCCTCCCTAATTACCGCCTTGTGTGCCTCCCAAATTACCTGTTTGGACACCTCCTCTGTTGTATTTATCTCAAAATATGCTGCCAACCTCTGTGACACCGCCTTCACCACCTGTTTTTTATCCAAAAGAGATTCATTTCATCTCCACGTCCTCTCTTATTATACCGCGTGGAGGGGGCGCAGGGACAATGTAAGCGGGGAGTGATCAGAAATTGTGATGGACTCAATAGTCGAAGAGCATACGTTGCTCAGATAGTACTGATCCACCAACAATAAGTCCAGTTGCGAATAAGTATTATGGGTTTTGGAGTAATAGCTATAGTCTTTTTCTTTATTATGTACAACCCTCCAACTATTCACCAGGTGTAGAGACCTTAAACGTTGTTTGATATATTTAATTGCTTTAAAGGATAACGGGGACCTACCTGATGAGGTGTCTAAACTAGGATACAATGTTACATTAAAGTCCCCACCCAATACCAAAACCCTGCCCTGAAGTCCTCCAGTCTCTTCAGCGTACTAGATAAAAATGTAGTGGTTCGGGTATTGGGGGTGTATATAGATGCAAACGTATTATATTGACCTTGTGTGGTCCCCTTTATTAAGAGAAAACGTCCCTCTGGATCCACCTGAGTGGAAATAGGGGAAAAACAGCATGACTTTTTAAACACTATCGTCACCCCTCTAGCACTAGAGATAGGAGATACTGCATGAAACCACTGGTCAAACATTTGAAGAGGAACCCCGTCGTGAAGTGCGTCTCCTGTAAAAATACCACATTCATGGTCAGGCGACACAGTTCACGCCAGAGCCGCCCCCTTTTATGTTGTGAACCTAGGCCTCTCACATTATAAGATACCACCTTCATTAGGCCACTCATGACTCTTGTTTACATTAAGTACATATTTCCACTCTATACCATGCCCCAAGATTACCTTTATATATTTTCCATAGGACTCATTGCCCCCCTCCCCCCACCTCCCACAAAAAAAACAAAAACAAAAAAACGAACCTCCCCATTGCCTTACACCATCCATTCACAAACTTTCCCAAACCCTAGGGTATGCCAACTAATTTGGAGGGACATCCCAGGAGCTGGCCCACTGGCCTCCCCCTGGTACCTCTTCCCCTTGCCCTGCGGCAATTACCTAGTCCCCTATACTGGAACCAACCTATTGTAGGGCAAACAATCTAAACAGACAAAAATATATAAGAATAACCACAATCACCCTCAACTCTCATCTCTCCCCAGGCAGAACTTTGATAGAAAAAAAAACAAAAAAAGGAAAAATTAGGAGAAAGAGACACATAATTTGCTTAACAAAATAAAAAAAAAAAAATTAGTCGAACACCCTATCCTAGAGGGGGAAATCCTCTTGATCCGACCAATGTCATCTGTCACTCTAAATCACTGTATCATATTATCCCCTCAGTATTAACCGTCTAAATTAGCTAGTTTGGCCCCTCTTCTCCCTCATGCTCAACCCTGTCATTTTTTGTGGCTTGCTTTAGTTGGCATCTTCTGCCAGTGTTCAGGGCGTTGTAATTGTTTTCAATATTATCCATCACTTTGAGTCATTATACTTTTTTCTTCCCCTCTGCAATAGCCATTTAGGCCAATTTATTTGGTCCCTCTCCTCGATCATATCCATTCCTCTGATTTTTGTGGCTTGCTTTAGTTGATTTCTTTTGCCAGCATTCTGGACGTTGTAATTGATGTTTAGGGATATTCAGCCTCCAGTCTGTAAAATCGACCGAAGAAATGTCTAGTGTCTCTACAAAAAGCTGTAAATCATCTTTTGTTCTCATATTTTTACCATTTCGTGAGGCATTTAAGCTAAAAGGGAATCCCCATCGATATGGGATATCTGCTGAATACATGACTTCCAGCAGGGGCTTAACCATTCTTCTCTGCAAGAGGGTACGGCACGATATATCTGCAAAAAATTTGAGGTGGGTTCCCTCAAACTCCACAACTGCTTTACCACGCACTGCCCTCATAATAGCTTCTTTTATCCAATATTTATGAATTTTACAAATAACATCTCTTGGTCTTCCTGTTTTCTCCACTTCAATTGCATCTGGCGCTGAATCTCCTAAAATCTTACCAAATATATTTTGTCTTGATGGAAGTAGCTCGGATGTCCGCACTGTCTCGGGTAGTCCCCGTATACGTATGTTCTGACGGCGCTCTCTATTTTCGTAGTCGTCCATTCGTTCAAGATAAGAGTTCAATACTTCTTCATGTTGTTTGATATTGTCCTGCATATCCATCACGGCCTGTATAATACCTTCCTGGCCATTTTCCGTTGCCTCCACTCTATGTCCCAGAGCTGTTATGTCTTCTCTTATCTCTTGAGCTACTTGTCTGCACGACTGCTCCACGGCTTTTATCAGCTGTTGAATGTCAGCTTTAGTAGGGAGAGCTTTAATATATGTTCCCTTATATCCCAGTCCACGTCTACCATGGCTTGCTCTACTGGGTGACCTGTTTATTAGTTCTTGCTGAGCTGGCACCC
Source organism: Glandirana rugosa (assembly GCA_018402905.1). NCBI lineage: Eukaryota > Metazoa > Chordata > Amphibia > Anura > Ranidae > Glandirana > Glandirana rugosa. The sequence goes on from BLSH010313119.1 coordinate 370,498, forward strand.
TGGGACAACCTACCAGACTCTGGAGGGTTTATCCCTAGCCCCTCATAATCCTCACTGTCCAGGCCTTCCTCTCCCATGTGCTGTATTGTTTTCATTATTGTCAATGCCAAGGGTCAAAGGATCACAGGTTCCAGGAATAGTAGAGGGCTCATCAGCATCCCCCCCTTCTCTCAATGGGGTCTGATCTCCCCTTATATTGTCTGTATTGTCTGTTATGTGCCCTGCATCTGGGGTTAAAGGTATCTCACCTTCTGCTTGTATCCCCCTTCTAGGGGTGAGTGCACCGTCATCCAAAGGGGGCTCCTTTCCTACCTTTCCAATCCTTTGAGGTTCCTGGTGGCTTGTTACGGAGCCTCTACCTGCTCCCGTGTTCCTCCATGAACTACTGCTCGTCACTGGCGATCCTCTCCCCCATACACTGGATCCACAGGCGGCTGCTGGAGCTCTGTCAGGCTTTGTCCATACTCCGTTGCTTGGCATGGAGAGTCCGCGGCCCGGGGTTACACTCCCCCTGTCTGCACTCGGGGATCCGCTCCCCTCCTCTCGTCCTGGAGTCATCCTGTTTGGGCTCACGGCCTCTGTTGCCTCCTGTGTCAGGTATGCTCGGAGCCCCCCCACCTGGCTCTTCCCTCCCCTGGGCGGCTGTGAGGTGGCCCGGCGACGTGCAGGCATTGTGAGCTCGCCCCGTCTGATGCTGGAGGTAGCTGGTTCTGCCGCTGTGTGTCTGCCTACGGAGTCAGAGCGTGTGTCGGCTGCACGTCCTTACACCATGCTCCTCCCCCTCTCGGTTTCCATGTTTGGGGGTTTTAAGTAATTTTCTAGCAAAAAAAAAACGGATTTTAACTTGTAAACACAGAATCTCAGAAAGAGGCTCATGCACACTGGCTTAAAAATCGCTGCTTCTACAGACGTTTTGTGATCTGCCTGTAGAAGCAGTTCAATGTTATCCTATGTGTCCATGTACATTAGGATGATTACAGGCATATTTTGAGCTCAACATTTAGAGGCAGGAAAAAAACCCCTTCTGGTTCACATTTCTGATTGGAGTTTACTGGCAAAAAAAACGTAAAACTCTCCTAAATATGTCTCAACTTTGTACAAAAATGCTGTATGTGAGAACAGACTTTTTTTAAAGCCCAGTGTGCATGGAGCCTAAAGACTATCTACACTATTGCACACCCTTGTTTAATCAGCAAAAGACATGCTGGCCAAACACTAGTATCATTTCATTTAAAAGGTTTCTTTTTAAGAATGTTTGTTTAATTTTTTATTCCTTAGTGGGGTCAAATTGACATTCATTTTCTAATGCAGTAACATGAAAATTCGAAAGAGCAGAATGGAAAATTTTTCCCAAACTAATTTTTAACAGTGTATGTGATTTTTCCATTCAATCCAAATCAAATGTTAACACCAAACAAAACTTTGGAGTACTTGCAGATAGGTACAATATTAGCTGTCCGTCAGTCATGGGGCACTTATCAGGTTAGCAGAGACTGGTTAAAAAGATCAGCTAATGGTCCAGCAACTATTTCCTAAAAGTTCTTTAAGAACTCTGGGGTGAATGCCATCAGAACCTATTTTTTTGATTGTAAAGTCTCATTTAAAAAAACAAACAAAAAACAAACATGTTATACTTACCTGCTCTGTGCAGTTGGTTTTGCACAGAGCAGCCTGGATCCTTCTATTCTCGGGTCCCTCTTCTTTGCTTCTGGCCCCTCCCTCCTGTTGAGTGCCCCCACAGCAAGCAGCTTGCTATGGGGGGACCCGAGCCAAGTCACAGCTCCCGGAGTCCATTCAGACATGGCGTTGTGACCCGGCCCCACCCCGCCCCACTCTCTCTCCTGATTGGCTAAATGATTTTGATTGACAGCAGCGGCAGCCAATCACATCACGCTGCTGTCTCAGCCAATGAGAAGGGGAGCATAGACACTCCTGCAACATCGCTGGATAAAGACGGGCTCAGGTATTAGGGGGGCTGAAGGGGGCTGCTGCACACAGAAGGTTTTTTTATCTTACTGCATAGAATGCATTAAGATAAAAAAAAAAACCTTCTGCTTTTACAATCCCTTTATGCTTTAACTGAGCCAATTCGTCTGCAGGACTCTCATGTTCTTGGCACAAAGGGTCCAGTTGCTTCATGAGCCAAGTATGCAGTTGACTAGTTGTTAAAATATTTTGCACCCCCACCAATGCCAGAATGCTTCAATAAATAAATATAAAAAAATAACATACTTACCAAACCCCTGGCTTCTGAACTGCAGGGGGTGACTTTGCGTTCCTAATGCTAAGACCAGCTTAAAGTTTTACTAAGTCCACAACAGTAAAATCAATCTGTATATGCAGTAAAGCATGCTTGTTATGCTCACTGTGAAACCTAAGGGGTTAATCCTGCGCATTGTGTAAAAAGGCTGTTTGATCCTTTCTTCTCTGATCCTCCCCTTCTTCCACAGTCCCCAGTCCATTTCCTGATAAGACAGAGCCTTTGGAGTCACTCTGCACATGCTCCATTTGATGTGATTTTTGGGGGGAGGGTGCATGTGATCAGCATAGGGCCAATCAGCACTGTCCAAACAGAGGGCCAGGGGTCCTGCAGCCTCATAGGACAATCAAAGTAAAATGAAAACTCGTCCTACAAGCTTTAACTAGACACTGAGGTCACAAGACTATAGTTATATACTGCTGATGAGAAAAGGTATTTAGTAGTTTATATTTGCTAAAATAATTGCATCTCCATGTTCTGTGTACTGTGGGAGACAAGACATAGTAAAGGCAGGGTCCTGTGTTTAGTAACACTTTAAGTACAACAGCTTCTGCGTCAATAGGTAATAATGTTTTACTCTAGAAACAATTAGAGTGCGCTAGGAGGAAACATATATATATTCTCTGTTTTATTGTACCTTTTTCCTTGAGCTTGTTTTTTTTTTTCTTTAACCACTTACCAACCGGAAGGTTTTGCAGCTTTAGGACCAGAGCACTTTTTGCGATTCGGCGCTGCGTCGCTTTAACTGACAATTGCGCGGTCGTGTGACGTTGCACCCAAACAAAATTTGCGTCCTTTTTTTCCCACAAATAGAGCTTTCTTTTGGTGGTATTTGATCGCCTCTGCGTCATTTCTTATCGCCACTATAAACAAAAGAAGAGCGACCATTTTGCAAAAAAAAAACAAATTTCTTACTTTTTGCTAAAATTCAAATAAAAAAAATATATATAAAAAAACATTTTTTTTCACCGTTTTTGGCCGATTTATATAATTCCTCATATTTGTGATAAAAAAAAAACGCAATTGGCGTTTATTGATTGGTTTGCGCAAAAGTGGCCGCGTTTACGGATGGTGAGAATTAATTTCTGGGGTTTTTATTTTTTTTTTATTTTTTACTAGTAATGGCGGCGATCTGCGATTTTTAGCGGTAATGCGATATTGCGGCGGACATGTCGGGCATTTTTGACACTTTTTTGGGACCAATGACATTTATTCAGCGATCAGAAATTTAAATGTCCACTGATTACTGTATAAATGTCATTGGCAGTGAAGGGGTTAACCTGGGGGGGAGAGCTAGGGGTTAACTGTGTTCCCTGGGTGTGTTCTTACTGTGGGGGGGTTGGGCTAACATGGGCATGAGAGATCTAACTGATCCCAGTGACAGGGATCAGTAGATCTCTCATGCCCCCACTAAAAGAGCGGGGAACCGCCGTATTTACATCGGCGGTTCCCCGTTCTCTCCCTGTAGCCGCTCATCGTGGCTCGCCGGCGGACATCGGGTCCGCCCGAGCCGCGGGCACACTCCTCAGGAGTGCGGCGGGTGCGCGCGCGCGCCCCCTGGTGGCTGAATGCAGATCGCCGCTTATTTACGGCGATTCGCGCTCAGCGTCCCGACTGCCGCCGTGAAAACACGGCGCGCGGTCGGGAACCTGTTAAAATACAATGCAAAAGTAAAATAAATGCTTGTTATATTAGTACTAAACTCTTCATGTTAAAAAAAATGCATTTTATTAAAATAAACATTTCCCAGTACTTTTTTCCTTATATATGTATACAGAAATATCTTGAATCTTTGCTGTTCACTACCACCAGCCCCAGGTCCCACAGCATGGCTTTCCTGAACTTCCGAGCAGAGGAGCACACCCTGAGCCTTTCACATGCACAGAGAACCAGGGATAGCACAGGCTTTGGCTGAAGTGAGACCTCATTCACACGGACAATGAGAGACTAAAAACTGTTGGGTGTGAAATTCTAGGCATGTTCCTCTAGGAAACTTCCGGGACAGCAACCTGAGAGAGATGAGGCCAATTGCAATCCAGCGCTCTTTGCATGAGAGCAGCAGCTCTCTTGGCTGTGTCACTCCTCATCACAGGGCAGATCAATAGCAATGGGGGCCATTTAATCCTGTTGCTGTCAATAAAACTCTGTGACAAGGAAACAAGGGGCAAGGATGTGCCCCACTGTATCTGTCTATGGATACAGGCTGCGGGGCTTCGGAGCAAGCCTGCATGAGTGCCCCCATAGGAAGCAGTTAAATGATAATTACTCAGCCAAGCATCACTGTACCCAAAATAATTTTATATCATTTTCTTCTTGGGCAGATAGAGCTTTCTTTTGGTGGTATTTAATCACCACTGGGTTTTTCATGTTTTTGTTATATAAACGAAAAAAAAAATACCATACATTTTGAAAAAAAATGTTTTCCTTTCATTTCTGTGATACAATTTTGCAAATAAACAATCTTTCTTCATAAATTCAGGCCAAACTTGTTTATTTCTTGATGAAAATAACAAAATACAAACAGGTGTAAATTATTTAGTCTGAATAAAAGTTATCAGAGTCTACAAACCTATGGTTTAAACAGTTTATTTAAAAATTAATCAATCCTTATGTTCTGACTGCCAATTTCAACAAATACACCCCCCCCCCCCAATGACCCCTTTTTGAAAAGTAGACAGTTTGAGGAATTTAGTAAGAGGCAAGGTAGGTACGTTTTTTTGAAGTCGTAATTTATTGCCAAATTCTTTGGAAAATGATGAAAGTAAAAAAAAGTTTGTTAAAAGGTTCACAACATTGCCATTTTAACAAGTCATTTCTCACACACAGCATAGGCATACCTACAATTACACCTCAAAACACATTTTTCTACTCCTCCCGAGTATTGTGATACCACATGTGAGATTTTTTCACAGCCTAGCCACATACAGGCCCAAAATCGAAGGAGCACCTTAAGGCTTTCTAGTGGCATAAATTACGCATCTAATTTCCTGACTACCTATCACGTATTTTGAGGCCCTGGAGCACCAGGATAGTGAAAACACACACAAAATGGCCACACATTTAACAATTAATAAGATATTTCTAACACACAGCATGGGCATACTTATAATTAACCACTTGCTTACTGGGCACTTAAACCCCCTTCCTGCCCAGACCAATTTTCAGCTTTCAGGGCTGTTGCACTTTGAATGACGCAGTCATGCGACACTGTACCCAAATTAAATTTTTATCATTTTTTCAGACAAATAGAGCTTTCCTTTGGTGGTATTAAATCACCACTGGGGTTTTTATTTTTTGCTAAAAAAATGAAAAAAGACCGAAAATTAAAAAAAAACCAGTTTCATAGTTTGTTATAAAATGTTGAAAACAGGTAATTTTTCTCCTTTATTGATGTGCGCTGATGGGCACCGATAGGTGGCACTGATGGGCACCGAGGGTTGGCACTAATGGGCGGCATTGAAGGGCACTGATAGGTGTCACTGATGGGCACTGGTAGGTGACACTGATAGGCAGCACTGATTATGGCACTGATGGGCATTGATAGATGGCACTGTGGGCACTGGTAGGTGGCACTGGTGGGCACAGATGATGCAGCCGCGGCTCTCTGTGTGAGGGACCGATGTCCCTCTGACAGAAGCCAGTAATCGGCTTTTTTTCCCCTCACTCTTCTGTTTACATCACGTGATTAGCTGTCATTGGCTGACAGCTGATCACGTGGCGAGGGGCTAGGATCGGCCCCTTACTCCGATCTGGGATCAGCCGAGTCTCATAGACTCGGTGATCACAGAGCGCGCAGGCAGCTCATGCACAGGAGGACGTCATATGACGGTCTCCCGGCAATTAAGGCCCGCGCTATAGCCATCATTTGGGAACTGGTTAAACCCAAAAACACATTCTGCGAATCCTCCCAAGTATGGTGAGACCTTTTCAAAGTTTGGACTGATTATGTGTTTAACAGTGCATCACAAAAATTAACCAACACTATATAGAAAACAGTTGTAATGGTGGCCTCTGCACGGGTGGTCAGCGAATATAGCATAGTGTAGCTTCACCTACAGCAGTACCTGTTCCTGAAGGCCAAGCAGGCCTAAGCTACTGGTACATGGCTGCCTCCACTGCACAATGCTATGCTCACTGGCCAGGAAGTACAAGAGGCTGAGCAAAGGGTAAACAAAAAAGTACCTGTGGTTTCAGCAGTGCAGTTGTCCACGGAGGATGGGAGGGAATGGTGACTAGCAGGAACATATCCAGCGGGACATGCATATGGGTCAGTACCAGTGCCAGACAGAGACGTGGTCAGCAAACAGGCACGAGAGTGATCCAGGCAGAAGGCAGGAACATGGTTTTAGAAAATAACCGTGCCTTGAAATCGCGCCTGTGCGCGCGCCCATTCGCGCAGCAATGGCGCCAAATGACCCATTTAAGCAGACAGCACCCTGTAGCATGTGCTGTCCATTCTACAGTGTTTGTGTGTGTTCCAGAGTGACCTGTATTCTGATTACCTGTTCCAGCGACCCGGCTTGTCTTGACCTTGATTGATCTGCACTGACCCCCAGCTTGCCCACGACAACTCTTCTGCCTGATCCCTGTGTACCTTGCTGCCCGCCTGTTGATGACCCTGCCTGTACCCGACGACTCTTCTGCCTGCTCCTTCTGTACCGCCTTGCCAGTCAGTTGCTGACCCCAGCCCACACCACTTTTCTACTATCTGCACGAGCTGCTACCAGACCTCTCACACCACCACCAGTGAACCAGTACAACCCTTGTGCACCCCAGTGCTCCCGAACCTTCTGTCTATTCTACCAGGGGTTCCTGAACCAGGGCCGTAAGAGTGGTTGCTTCCTGAACAAGACAGACTCCACCATCAGGTGCGTGACACATGGTCCATAAACAGACCAGGGTCAGTACAGGCAGCAGGCAGAGATGGAATTAGCAAAAAACAAAGGATTGGTCCAAGCAGCAGTAGGCACATGTCCATAAATAGGACAGAGTCAGTAGACATGCTATGCAATTTGTATAGTGTGTCCTGGACATAATGGAGGAATAGAGTGGCATAGTGTGAATGGGGTGTGTGAACCAATAGGACTGTAGTTCATTTTTTTGTGAGTGTAAGGCCAAGAAACACTTTAAATTCTTGAACTGTGACAGATTTTCTCTCAAAGGGACGGGCATAAACAGAACTAGGATTTTTGGTGATGTACTGCTGGGTATAAAGATTGTATTGGTCTATAACTGAATTGAAACAAATCTTAGTTACGTAGTTACATAGTTAGTGAGGTTGAAAAAAGACACAAGTCCATCAAGTTCAACCTATGTGTGTGCTTTCATGTCAGTATTACATTGTATATCCCTCAATGCTTTGGTCCCTTAGGTGTGCATCTAGTAGTTTTTTGAATGTATCTACACTCCCGGCAGAGACCACTGTTTGTGGAAGAGAATTCCACATTCTCACTGCTCTTACTGTAAAGAAACCTCTACGCATTTTAAGGTTAAACCGCCTTTCCTCTATTCTTAGTGAATGGCCGCGTGTCTTTGTGAACTCCCTTGCACTAAATAGTTTTGTCCCTATAGTGGGGTCCCCAGTACAGTATTTGTACATTAAAATCATATCCCCTCTCAAGCGTCTTTTCTCCAGAGAGAATAAGTTCAATGCTTGCAATCTTTCCCCATAACTAAGGTCTTCCAATCCCTTAATTAGCTTTGTGGCTCTTCTCTGAACCCTTTCCAATACCTGGACATCCTTCCTGAGGACCGGTGTCCAGAACTGGACGGCATCCTCCAGGTGTGGCCTCACCAGAGACTTGTATAATGGGAGAATTATTGATTTATCCCTAAAGTTAATCCCTTTCTTTATGCATGCCAACACTTTGTTAGCTTTGCTTGCAGCAGCTTGGCATTGCATGCCACTGCTGAGCCTATTCTCCACCAGGACCCCTAGGTCTTTTTCCATCCTAGTTTCCCCCAGGGGCTCCCCCCCCTAGTGAGTAGTTTGCGTTCAGGTTCTTGGTACCCAAATGCATTATCTTACATTTTTCTACGTTAAATCTCATTTGCCATTTGTCTGCCCACCCCATTAATTTATTCAGATCTTCTTGCAAAGTTTCCACATCCTGTGGAGAGTTTATTGCCCTGCTTATCTTGGTATCATCCGCAAATATTAAGATTGAGCTCTTCACCCTGTCCTCCAAATCATTTATGAATAAATTGAAAAGGATTAGTCCCAGGACAGATCCTTGGGGAACCCCACTTTCTACACCAGACCATTCTGAGTACTCCCCATTTATCACCACCCTCTGGACTCTCCCCTGCAGCCAGTTTTCAATCCAGGTACTCACCCTTTGATCCATGTTGAGGGACCTTAGTTTGTACAGGAAACTTTTATGGGGAACTGTATCAAATGCTTTCGCAAAATCCAGGTACACCACATCTACAGGCCTTCCTTTATCTAGGTGACAGCTCACCTCCTCATAGAAGGTTAACAGATTGGTTTGGCAAGAACGATTCTTCATGAACCCATGTTGATTACCACTAATGATACCGTTCTCATTACAATAATCTTGTATATAATCCCTTATTATTCCCTCCAAGAGCTTGCATATTATTGATGTTAAGCTAACTGGTCTGTAATTCCCAGGGGTATATCTTGGTCCTTTTTTATATATTGGTACCACATTGGCTTTCCTCCAGTCAGCTGGTATCATACCAGTCAGAAAACTTCTCTTAAAGATTTGGTACAAGGGTCTGGCAATAACTTGGCTAAGTTCCTTAAGGACCCTTGGGTGTAAGCCATCTGGGCCCAGTGACTTATCGGTGTTCAGTTTTTCAAGCCTATTCCTGATTTCACCCTCGGTCAGCCACAGGGGTGCTTCCTGTGAGGTGACATGAGGACCAGCATTGTAGTTCTGAATAATTGATCCCCCCGTTTCCTTTGTGAATACTGAGGAGAAAAATGAGTTCAATACCTTTGCCATTTCTCCATCCTCTGTAACCAAATTACCTTCATCATTCTTTATTGGGCCAATATGATCTGACCCCCCTCTCTTACTATTTATATACTTAAAGAATTTTTTGGGGGGGGCGTGACCGGATGTGGACGTGAGCGGTGGTGAGTGTCCCGTCCCTGCTCTCCCGTCCATGCTCGCTCCTTCTATGCTCTCTCCTAGCGCGCCTACAGCAGCACAGCCCTGCCTACCCCGCCAGCCCGAATGGTGAGGACACCCTGATTAAGGACCGCATGAAACCCCTGTGGCCGCCGATTATACCCGGAACGAACGGCTCATCATAGCCCGCTGCATGTGTACGGAGGAGAGGAGAGCCTGGCGTCAGCCCACGTGGCATGCATTTCTAAGCTAACAGAGACGCCTGAACATCAGAGGAGGAAATATAAAGGCCGGGGGAATCGTGAGTAAAAGCGGCTCTGCCGCACTGGGTGACCCAGCTGAAGCAGGACTGGCCGGTGTAATATCGGCTGGGGCCCCCACACACTGATAGATGTTCTAATACATGCTTAAACTGTACGATCTAGTATAGCCTATTATACCACTGTATTATTGGAATGGTACACCCATTGACACCCATTGACATACATTGGGACATAAAGTGATTGCATATCTCAAGGCTATATATGGTGGAAGTGGCTAATAGACGCCTATGTGTGTCCGGTCTGGGTTGTCTTGGTGATCTGGTGTCCCCTTAAAGCAACCCCGGCTGGTGTGGAATAAGACCTTTGGATACCCGACTAAACTTCTCGAGGCACACTAGATAACTGACCCCTGGGAACCATGGTAAAAAAAAAAATGGAGCAGACAACGCCACAAAAACTCCCCACTCAAACCCCCAAAGAAAGAGTGAAAAACAACCAGACCGCAGCCGCAAAGCTGGAAAAATTTGCCCACTCACCGGCTAAATCACCAATTAAAGGGGGCAACAACCCCTAAGTAAAACACAACTGGGGAATTATCAGAGCAGGGAGAGTCTGGGCAATATGGTGAAAGCAGGGGGGTCGGGCCCCGATGAGGGGGGTGTGTCGGGTATGGAAACATTGCCCCCACCAGTAGTGGAGGCGCTGGTTGAACCAGAGCCTACCCTGAGGGAGGTTCTAGCGGCAGTGAATGTCTGTAAGTCTACCCTACAAGCCTTGTGGGATCAGATGAAAGATATTAAGGTGGAAATCTCCCAGGTACACCAGGAAATATATAAGATAGAGGAAAGAACAACAAAAGCAGAAGAGAGGATTAGCAACCTAGAGGATGAGGTGAACCCCCTGAGTAATGAAGTACAAACCCTGAGAGAGAGAATGGACTGGTATGCAACTAAATTGGATGATATGGAAAACAGGCTCCGGAGAGAGAATGTGAGGATAGTGGGCCTGCCTGAGCGTAGTGAGGGCCCTCAGCCCGTTAAGTTTTTGGAAGGCTGGCTTAGGGAGATCTGTGGAAATGACACCCTCTCGTCAGCTTTTTTCATAGAGAGAGCCCATCGGGTCCCTAGCAGGCCCCCAGCCCCGGGAGGCTATCCTAGGCCACTGTTGGCCAAAGTGTCCAATTACAGAGATAAAACCACAATCCTCCAAAGGGTGAGAATGATTGGGAATATCCTGTTTAACGGAACCAGGGTCTCTATCTACCCAGACTTTTCTCCAGATCTCCAGAGACGGAGGGCTAAGTTTGGAGAGGTAAAGCGGAAACTACATCATCTTGAGATCCCCTTTGCTTTACTCTACCCGGCAAAACTGAAGGTTACAGCTATGGGCGATGTTCGCTACTTTGAGAAGACGGAAGATGTGATGAAGTGGTTGGAGGACAATGGGGAGAAGCTCCAGTTAAATAAGGGACATATATAAAAACTCTTGCGATGTGGGATATGACTCTGCGAGGGGGTGGGGGGGGGACGGGGTAGGGAGAGGGGGCTAGAGCTGCCCTCTCCCCCGTTACCCCCTCCTATCCCCATGGGCCCAGACAGGGGGATGGTGTAACACAAAGTAAAATGAAATGGGAGAGGGGGAGGGGAAGGGGGGAGTAC
>BLSH010313119.1:386332-402763 GCA_018402905.1 Glandirana rugosa
AAAAAAAAAAAGGTGTAGTCATTTAATATAATCCTCCTCTTCATAAGTCGGGCAGCAAGTATGATGGAGGTTCAGATAATGTAGTAACACCTTTTCTCTTTTCCAAAAATAAAAGTAAAGGAAAGGAAGGGAGGAAGATAAAAAAGAAAAAAGGAAGAGAGAGAGGAAGCCCCCCTATAGGATGAGGAAATAAAGTATATGGTTTTTCTTAGCGGGGGAAATAACTGGAAAGGAAAAGAGAAGGAGAGAGAGAAGGAAAAAAGAAAAAATAGAAGGAGGGAAGGAAAGGAAATGAAAATAAAAACCTTTTCTCTTTTCCACAATGATGTAATAGACTTGGAGGTAGTATGAACGACGGGCTGAATACTTCTCCTCCTAATATAATTTACTGATGTGGAAAAAAAAAAAAAAAAAAAGAATTTTTTGGGATTCTTTTTACTTTCCTCCGCTATGTGTCTTTCATGTTCAATCTTAGCTGCTCTGATTGCCCCTTTGCATTCCTTATTGCGTGTTTTATAGATATGAAAGTCTGACTGAGATCCCTCCTCCTTGTATTTTTTGAAGGCCTTCTTTTTTGCTTTTATGTGTGCCTTTATGTCGGCATTAAGCCATCCTGGTCTTTGGTTAGCTCTTTTAATTTTATTTCCTATTGGGATACACTCGCTAATACCTTTGTTTAGTGTGTTCTTGAAACACTCCCATTTTTCCTCCGCATTCATTGTTCCTAGAATGTTATCCCAGTTAACATCTTCCAGCAAGGAGCGTAGTTTCTGGAAGTTGGCTCTTTTAAAATTCAGTGTCTCTATGCTAAAACTAATTGACTTGTGATCGCTGTTTCCTAGATTGCCCCTTACTTCCACGTCTGTGATCAGGTCTGTGTTGTTGGTAATCAAAAGGTCCAATAATGCTTTTTCTCTTGTTGGTACATTTACCATCTGACCCATGAAATTATCCTGCAGGACATTCAGGAAATGGCGAGCCTTAGCTGAACGTGCAGTACCTTCCTCCCAGTCAATATCTGGATAATTAAAATCCCCCATTATAATAACACTTCCCATCCTTGCCGCTATTCCAAATTGTGATAGGAGATCCACCTCCCCCTCCTCCCTCTGATTAGGGGGTCTATAGCATATTCCCAGTAATACTTTCCCCTTGTCTTCCCTTTTTAGCTCTACCCATAAGGCTTCAACTTCCTCCCCAGAGCCATTATTAATGTCATCTCTCACATTTATTTTTATGTCATTTTTTATGTACAGACATAGCCCTTCCCCCTTCTTGCCCTCCCTATCCCTGCGATATAGGGAATACCCCTGAATGGTAGCCAGCCAATCATGAGAGCTGTTGAACCAAGTCTCCGAAATTCCCACAAAATCTAATTCCTCCTCATACAGTAGCAGCTCCAGTTCTCCCATCTTGTCTGCCAGACTCCTGCCATTGGTGAACAAGCCACGTAGTTTTGTCTGGGCGCCTACTGTTTCTTTGCTGGGTATTCCTTGTCTGCATATTGTATTTGTTACACTACTTGCCACGTGTTTAATTTCCTTATCCGGCCTATCACTCCTCCCCCCAATACTACCCCCTGAACTCTGTTCCACACTGGCTATTTCTAAGTCTGGACCCTCCCCCCCGTTGCCTAGTTTAAAAGCCCCTCTAACTTTTCGGCCATCCTCATTCCCAGACGGTCTGCACCTTCCCCATTCAGGTGCAGCCCATGCCTCCTGTAGAGCTCGTAACCGATTGAGAAATCGGCCCAGTTCTCCAGGAACCCAAAACCCTCCTTTCTACACCAGCTCCTCAGCCACTTGTTAACTTCCCTAAGCTCCCGCTGCCTCTCTGGTGTGGCTCGAGGTACCGGTAGTATTTCTGAGAATACTACCTTGGAGGTCCTAATTTTCAACTTTGCTCCTAGGTCCCTGAAATCTTTTTTTAGGATACTCCACCTACCTCTAACTTTGTCATTGGTGCCAACATGCACCATGGCAGCCGGGTCTTCCCCAGCCCCTCCCAGCAATCTGTCCACCCGATCCGTGATGTCCCGAACCCGAGCGCCCGGTAAACAGTTTACAGTTCGGTTCTTCAGGTCTTTGTGACAGATTGGCCTCTCTGTGTTTCTAAGAATGGAGTCCCCCATCACCACAATCTGCCTTACCTTTCGCCTGACTTCATCCCCACCCTCGCTGGAGGAGTTACTCCCCTGGCAGCTAGGGGCGCCACTCTGCTCCAGCGATGCTGGTTCCTGGCTGGTTTCCGCAATATCACACAACGTGGTGTATCTATTGGGATGCTCCAGCCCAGGATCAGCCTCCCTGACTTTATCCCTTCTGCCCTTCCTAACTGTCACCCATCTACTCTGTTCTGGTGCCTGCGCCTCTGTGTCTCCACCCGCCTCTGTGCTGGCCCCTGCCAGCACCTGCGGAGTACGATCCCAACTCTCCTTAAGTATGGAGAGTCATCTCAGTGTTGACAGTTGCTTCCTTAGATTCAGAACCTGGGCTTCCAGGGAAACAACGCTCTTACATTTTGTACAGCAGTATTCGCCCTCGATCTCATGATCAAGGAACGCATACATGTGACAAGATGTATACCGAATCGCTTCTCCACACCTGCCGGGCATCGTACCTATTGATTTAGTGGGGACTGGAAACTATGCCCTAGCCAATTAACCGCTGGCTGCCTGTCGCTAATACTCACAGCGCTTAGTACTCACTCCACACTCTGGTACTCACACTGCAGTACTCTGGTACTTACCTGATACCCTGATATCTTCTGTGAAAAATACATAAAAACTGAACAGGCATAAAATTTTCGGTTTCTGTCTGAATGCCTGTCTGCGCTGTAAATGGGGGAATTATAGGTGCTGCTGAATTTGAAGGTATGGGCCCAAATCCTTCATGGCTGACATGTGACACCCCACTACTAGTAGCTATTATTCACTTTCATTCGGGTATTACTGCACTGCTTGTGCTCACCACTTCACAGGGATGTTTTGCACTGCTGGTAGTTGCCTGCTGCTCCTCAGAACAACTCATTCTTTTTTTTTTTTTGGGACCCTTTTTTTCTCTAAATCTGTTACTGAACTGCTGCTCTCCACGGGTTCATATTTAGAATCGAAGTCTGACAGTATGAATTCCCCGTTACTGTCATCTGTCATGTTTGGAATCTGGAATGCCCCCTCACTTGTATACATTTATTTGGACATGGTGTTTATGTTCTGGTGAAATGGTACTGTTGACACTGGTGTGGTGGTGATCGGGACACTGGTGCTGGTGTATAGCGGTCTGGTGTCACTGCAATCAGGGACACTGGCCCGGTTGACACTGATGTGGTGGTGATCAGGACTAGGGATAGACCAAACGACCCCCTGTTCGGTTCACACCAGAACATTGCGAAAGTTCAGAACCGAATAATGAACCCCATTAAAGTCTATGGGACCCGAACGTGAAAAATCAAAAGTGCCCATTTTGAAGGCTTATATGCAAGTAATTGGGCATACAATGGTTATGGGGGTCTGGGTACTGCCCTGGGGGGACATACAGTATCTCACAAAATTGAATACACCCCTCACACTTTTGTAAATATTTTATTATATCTTTTCATGTGAAAACACTGAAGAATTTACACTTTGCTACAATGTAAAGTAGTGAGTGTACAGCTTGTATAACAGTGTAAATTTGCTGTCTACTAAAAAAAATCTCAACACACAGCCATTAATGTCTAAACCACTGGCAACAAAAGTGGGTACACCCTTAAGTAAAAATGTCCAAATTGGGCCCAATTAGCCATTTTCCCTCCCCAGTGGCATGTGACTTGTTAGTGTTACAAAGTCTCAGGTGTGAATGGGGTGCAGGTGTGTTAAATTTGGTGTTATCACTCTCACTCTCTCATACTGGTCACTTGAAGTTCAACATGGCACCTCATAGCATAGAACTACAAAAAAAGAATTTTTGCTCTACATAAAGATGGCCTTGGCTATAAGAAGATTGCCAAGACCCTGAAACTGAGCTGCAGCATGGTGGCCAAGACCATACAGCGGTTTAACAGGACAGGTTCCACTCAGAACAGGCCTCGCCATGGCCGACCAAAGAGGTTGAGTGCACATGCTCAGGGTCATATCCAGAGGTTGTCTTTGGGAAATAGATGTATGAATGTTGTCAGCGTTGCTGCAGAGGTTGAAGGTGTGGGGGTCAGCCTGTCAGTGTTCAGAGCATATGCTGCACACTGCATCAAATTGGTCTGCATGGCTGTCGTCGCAGAAGGAAGCCTCTTCTAAAGATGATGCAGAAGAAAGCCCGCAGTTTGCTGAAGACAAGCAGACTAAGGACATGGTGTACAGGAACCATGTCCTGTGGTCTGATAAGACCAAGATAAACTTATTTGGTTCAGATGATGTCAAGCGTGTGTGGCAACAACCAGGTGAGAAGTACAAAGACAAGTGTGTCTTGCCTACAGTCAAGCATGGTGGTGGGAATGTCATGGTCTGGGGCTGCATGAGTGCTGCCAGCACTGGGGAGCTACAGTTCATTGAGGGAACCATGAATGCCAAAATGTACTGTGACATACTGAAGCAGAGCATGATCCCCTCCTTTCAGAGGCTGGGCGCAGGGCAATATTCCAACATGATAACGACCCCAAACACATCTTCAAGACGACCGCTGCCTTGCAAAAGAATCTGAGGGTAAAGGTGATGGATTAGCCAAGCATGTCTCCAGACCTAAACCCTATTCAGCATCTGTGGGGCATCCTCAAACGGAAGGTGGAGGAGCGCAAGGTCTCTAACATCCACCAGCACCGTGATATCGTCATGGAGAAGTGGAAGAGGACTTCAGTGGCAACCTGTGAAGCTCTGGTGAACTCCATGCCCGAGAGGGTTAAGGCAGTGCTGGAAAACAATGGTGGCCACACAAAATATTGACACTTTGGGCCCAATTTGGACATTTTCACTTAGGGGTGTACTCACTTTTGTTGCCAGCAGTTTAGACATTAATGGCTGTGTGTTGAGTTATTTTGAGGGGACAGCAAATTTGCACTGTTATACAAGCTGTACACTCACTACTTTACATTGTCATAAAGTGTCATTTCTTCAGTGTTGTCACATGAAAAGATAGGATAAAATATTTACAAAAATGTGAGGGGTGCATTCACATTTGTGAGATACTGTATATCAATGAAAAAAAAGTCATATTTAAATGAGCAATGATTTATTGATGCTTAAAATGAAAGCATAAAAATGAAAAAATTCCTTTCAATTAAGTGCCTGGGGGGTCCCCTTAGTCTACCTGTAAAGTGGCACATCTGTACTGTGTATAGAAGCTGCTGCAGCAATAATTGCATTTATAAAGCCAAAAAATGACATTTTCCCTGCAAGCTTTCTTTATTTTGTAAGTAACGGCTTGGGGAGCCAGTCGGTATGATGAGGCCACAATGTAGTGCACTGGGAACAAGATTAGAGTTTTTTTGGATAAATTCTGGTGTCTCTTCCACAGACTTTGGATAGAAGTAACGGGTAAAATTGGTCCTTGGGTGTCGATGGTGCCTTCACACTGTAACCCTATAGAGGTATTTTTGATGAATTGGCCTTGCTCTCAAAAATTGCAATGATATGCATCTGTCAAACAGGGGCTGAAAAATTGGTCTTTGGATGTCGGTGGTGCCTTCACATCGTAACCCTATAGAGGTACTCTTGATGAAAGCAAGAATTGGCCTTGCTGTCAAAAATTGCAATGATATGCACCTGTCAAACATGTGCGGAAAAAATGGTCTTTGGGTGTCGGTGGCACCTTCACACCGTAACCCTATAGAGGTACTCTTGATGAAAGCAAGAATAGTCCTTGCTGTCAAAAATTTAAATGATATGCACCAGTCAAATACGTGTGGAAAAATTGGTCTTTGGGTGTTAATTGTGCCCATGAAACCTACACCAAAAACATTCTTCCAGATGAAATCAACACCCACAACGCTAGGCAGCCTAGAAGTCCTGCAGAGATTCCACATCCCAACAGCACTTAATCGGCGACATTGGCATCAGGGGCTTCATAGCTGCTGGTAATCCAGGACTGATTCATTCTGATAAAAGTCAGACAGTCCACGGAGTCTGTGGACAGACACGTTCTATTATCAGTAACAAAACCTAGAGCAGGACTGAATGCCCGCTTGGAAAGCACGCTGGATGCAGGGCAGCCCAGCAGTTCAATTGCATACTGAGCAAGTTCCGGCCAGTGGTCTATTCTCATGACCCAGTAAGCCAGTGGATCATTGACTGGAAAGCTCTTCATCTTTGTTTTCGCCCCTAGATAATTATCCACCATGTGATGCAGACGCCGCCGATGGGATGTAGAAGTGGACAGCCCTGGGCGATGAGGACTAAAAAAAATTGAGAAATGCATCACTTAGGCAGCCACCTTCTCCACTGCTCCTCTTTTGACCAACAGAACCCTCAAAACTACATTTTCTATGACACTGTAACCTAACAGAGTCCGGAAAAGCGTTTGATAAATTCCTCTTTAAGGTGTCCTCAAGAGATTTCATCTTCTGCACTCTCTGTGTGGATGGGATGAGTTCTGAGACTTTCCCCTTATAATGGTGGTCAAGGAGGGTTGCCAACCAATAGTGCTCCTTTTCCTTTACATCCATGTATTCTTGGGTCCTTTCACAGGCTTTGAAGCATGAGGGAGCCCATGCATTTGCGGAGGCATGAAAAGCAGACTTCTCGGGGTCACTGAGGATTACAGTATCTGGAACTGCCTCCTCCCAGCCACGTACTACTCCCAAGGGTTCTGGGGATGGAAAACCATCTCTTACTGTTTGACGTATGACTTCCTCTGCTTCAATGCCTCCAAAACTGCCAGAATCCTCCTCATCTCTCTCCTCTTGTGTGTTCTGTGGCATAGGAAGAATGGTGTCTGCATAAAGTGGGCCTTGAGAGGTAAGGAAGTCCTCCTCTTCCCCCCACTGCTCTGCTTCGAGTGCCCTGTCCATAATGCCACGCAGTCAGAGATTGTGTCACTGATGCATGCATTGTCACGGCTCACCATCCTTGTAGCCTCCTCAAATGGTGACAGCACAGTGCATGCATCCTTTATGAGCAGCTATTGGGGTGGGGAAAAAAGCTGAGCCAACCTGAGCCTGTGGTTGTGCCATACTCACACAGGTACTCGTTGACGGCCCTCTGCTGCATGTGCAGCTGCTGCAGCATTGCCAAAGTCGTGTTCCACCTGGTGGGCATGTCACAAATCAGGCAGTTTATGGGCAGGTGGAATTCCCGCTGAATTTCAGGCAACCGAGCACTGGCTGTGTATGACCGCCTGAAATGGCCACACACTCTTCTGGCCTGCTTTAGCAGATCATCCAACTCTGTTTACCTATTTAGGAAACACTGCACCACCAAACTGAGGACATGTGTCAACTTTCCCTGTCTAAGTGTGGACAGGAGATTTGTGCTATTATCGCACACCACCATTCCTGGCTCCAGCTGGCATGGTGTGAACCGCCTTTGGGCATGTCACCAGCTGAAGCACTGCATGGCACCTTTTAGCCTGATTCATTGAATAGCCCTTTGAACGCTTAGGAAGGCATGGAGGAGGAGGAGAAGGAGGAGGGGGTAGAGCTGACAAATTTTGCATCATCACCAGCTGTAGGGAGACATGGGGGCACAACAAGCTGCAGCACTGAGCCCTGTCCTGCATCCTTACAAGTTGCAAGCAGAGTTAACCAGTGTGCTGTGAATGAAATATATCGTCCCTGCCCATGCTTGCTGGACCACGTGTCAGCAGTAATGTGGACTTTGCGGCTGACTGCCTTGCCCAACGATGCCGCAACATTGCCTTCCATGTGACGGGATAGAGCTGGAATGACCTTAAATGAAAAGAAATAGCGACTGGGAACCTGCCATTGTGGTACAGCACATTCTGCAAATTCACGGAAGGGGGCAGAATCCACCAGACAGAAAGGGAAAAGTTGTAGAGCCAGCAGCTTTAACAAGCTTGCATTTAGATGCTGGGCATGTGGGTGGCAGGGACTATATTTTTTTTCCCTGCAGCAGATGGGGCAGAGAAATTTGCCAGCTATAGCCTACAGCTGGTAGTGTGCTGCTTTCAGATGTGCTGCAAGGACCTGGGAACACCCTGCACTATACCATCATCAGTGTCAGTGGAGGCTGCTGAGAGGTCATGAAGTATAGCAGGGACAGACTGAGGTGAGTAAGGAGGAGGGACAGATTTGTGCCCATTTTTTAGGTGCTGTTGCCAACAGGCTAAGTAGTTGCAGGTTAAATGCCTTGTTAAGCATGTGGTACCCAAATGGCTGGTGTTTTTGCCACGCTTGATGTGCTTGAGACAAAGTTTGCAAATAGCAACAGTGCGATCGGCTGCACATGTGCTAAAAAAAAGGCACAGACAGTGGAGCTGTCAAATAACTTCGCTGAATCCTCCATGTCTGATGCTGGGGCTATAGCAGGAATAGCTGTCTACAAGGAGGCAGGTTTAGCCACTCTGGCAGCTGCAGGGGCTGTGCACTGGTCTCTGCTTGGGTGACGGAGGATGAGGATGGTTTAGTAAGCCAATTCACCACCTGCATGCTGTGGCTGGATAGCAGGGGCAATATTAGTAAACAGAGGAAATGATGCCCTGCCTGAGAACTGAACACGTCCACCTTTGCCTGTGGACACATACACTGCTGGCCCCCTTACAGTGCCATGGGAACGTCTGCCTAGGGTTGCCACCTGTCCGCGATTCACCCGGACAGTTCGGGTTTTGGATCATGTGTCCGGGTTTCAGTCCACCTGGAAAGTGGTGTTTGGTGCACTTTAATTTGAGTACTGACTACACAGACCCACTCCACAGATGCACTATAATATACTGTGACAAACATGCAGTAACCCACAGAAATTTACTAAGTTAAACGTGCACTAATGCATTGAAATATACGGCGTTAAACTTGCAGTAATGCACTGAACTATACTGCGTTAAACTGAAGATAACACACTGATATATACGGCGCTAAACTTGCAGCAATGCACAGAGCTATATGGCGTTAAACTTGTAGTAAGGCACAGAAATATATGGCGTTAAACTTGAAGTAGCGCACAGAACTATATAGCATTAAACTTACAGTAACACAATGAAATATACAGCATTAAACTTGCAGTAATGCACAGAGCTATTTGGTGTTAAACTTGTAGTAATGCACAGAAATATATGGCGTTAAACTTGACGTAAAGCACCGAACTATATGGCTTTAAACTTGCAGTAACGCACAGAACTATATGGCGTTAAACTTGTAGTAACACACAGAACTATATAGCGTTAAACTTACAGTAACGGAATGAAATATAAAGTGTTAAACTTGCAGTAATGCAATTAAATATTTGGCGTTAAACTTGCAATAATGCAATGAAATATATGGCGTTAAACTTGCAGTAATGCACAGACCTATATGGCGTTAAACTTGCAGTAACGCACAGAACTGTATGGTGTTAAACTTGCAGTAGCGCACAGAACTATATGGCGTTAAAATTGCAGTAACGCACAGAACTGTATGACATTAAACTTGCAGTAACACAATGAAATATACAGCATTAAACTTGCAGTAATGCACAGAACTATATGACGTTAAACTTACAGTAACACAAGGAACTATATGGCGTTAAACTTGCAGTAACACACAGAACTATATAGCGTTATTATTATACAGGATTTATATAGCGCCAACAGTTTGCGCAGCACTTTACAACATGGGGGCAGACAATACAGTTACAATACAAATCAATACAGGAGGAATCAGAGGGCCCTGCTCGTTATGGCGTTAAACTTGAAGTAATGCACAGAATTATATGGCGTTAAACTTGCAGTAACGCACAGAACTATATGGCGTTAAATTTGCAGTAGTGGTGAAATATACGGCGTTAAACCTGCAGTAACGCAATGAAATATATGGCGTTAAACTTTCAGTAACGCAATGAAATATACGGCGTTAAACCTGCAGTAACGCATAGAATTATATGATGTTAAATTTGCAGTAACGCACAGAAATATATGGCGTTAGACTTGCAGTAACGCAATGAAATATACAGCATTAAACTTGCAGTAATGCACAGAGCTATTTGGTGTTAAACTTGTAGTAATGCACAGAAATATATGGCGTTAAACTTGACGTAAAGCACCGAACTATATGGCTTTAAACTTGCAGTAACGCACAGAACTATATGGCGTTAAACTTGTAGTAACACACAGAACTATATAGTGTTAAACTTACAGTAACGGAATGAAATATAAAGTGTTAAACTTGCAGTAATGCAATTAAATATTTGGCGTCAAACTTGCAATAATGCAATGAAATATATGGCGTTAAACTTGCAGTAACGCACAGACCTATATGGCGTTAAACTTGCAGTAACGCACAGAACTGTATGGTGTTAAACTTGCAGTAGCGCACAGAACTATATGGCGCTAAAATTGCAGTAACGCACAGAACTGTATGGCATTAAACTTGCAGTAACACAATGAAATATACAGCATTAAACTTGCAGTAATGCACAGAACTATATGACGTTAAACTTACAGTAACACAAGGAACTATATGGCGTTAAACTTGCAGTAACACACAGAACTATATAGCGTTATTATTATACAGGATTTATATAGCGCCAACAGTTTGCGCAGCACTTTACAACATGGGAGGCAGACAATACAGTTGCAATACAAATCAATACAGGAGGAATCAGAGGGCTCTGCTCATTATGGCGTTAAACTTGAAGTAATGCACAGAATTATATGGCGTTGAACTTGCAGTAACGCACAGAACTATATGGCGTTAAATTTGCAGTAGTGGTGAAATATACGGCTTTAAACCTGCAGTAACGCAATGAAATAAAGGGATATATGCACATCCTACCAGGAGTTGACTAGGCAAATAGAAAGAAAGCAAGCTGGCCCCTCCCAGGGAGCTGTCCTCTCTCTCCCATATAACCCCCTGCTCTGTAAAGCATATCAGTTCGTAACAAGCCGTACAAACGCAACACAGAGGGGTGGGTACTGCGTCTGTCAGTGAACTCAGAGAAAAGGATTTTATGGTAAGTTTTAATAAAATCCCTTTTTCTCTTACGTTCACTGACAGACGCAGCCCTTCATTAGACAAGTGGGGATGTCCCAAAGCTGTGTCAGTCAAGAGGGGTGGGTAAACGACAACAACTGTACCCAACAGAATCCTCTCAGGAGGTGCTAGCCGCGCCTACACTGCCACCTGTAAAACTTTACGGCCAAAAGCAACATCCCCAGATGCTGACACATCAACTTTGTAAAAATTAGTAAACGTGTGCACCAAGGCCCAAGTAGCCGCCTTGCACACCTGTGTCACCGAAGCCTGGTGTCTGAAAGCCCAGGAAGTGCTAACTGCCCTGGTGGAATGAGCCGTGACCGGAAAAGGGGGTACTTTGCCCCGAACAGTATACGCATGGGTTACGGTCTTCCTGATCCAACGGGAAACAGTAGCCGACGAGGCCCCCAACCCTTTGCGCAGCCCATCCGTCAGCACAAACAACGCATCAGACTTCCGAAAGGAGGCTGTAGACGCTAAGTACACCCCTAAACCCACACAACGCCAGGGAACATCTGCCACCATCCGCACCACGTCAGCGTACCAAGGACGCCGAAGCCAATCCGGAGCCACCAGGATTGTCGGAATCCCCTCCGCTTCCACTCTGCGCAGTAGCCGCGGTAGAAGCTTGATGGGAGGACAGGCGTACAGGAGCCGATACCGACTCCAAGGCGCTACCAGCGCGTCCGTGGCGGCCGCCAGCGGGTCTCTTGTCCTGCACACAAAGGTTTCCACCTTGTGATTGAACCGAGATGCCATGATGCATGATGTCCACGTCTGGCGCGCCCCACTTGTGGCAAATCTGGTGGAACACTTCTGGATGTAGGGACCATTCCCCCTGATCCAGCGTCTGGCGGCTGAGAAAGTCCGCCTGCCAATTCTCTACGCCCGGAATGTAAATGGCAGAGATTGCCGGCACGTGAAGTTCTGCCCATCGCAGAATGAGAGCCGCTTCCGCAGCTGCTGCCGAGCTCTTCGTTCCGCCCTGATGGTTCACATACGCCGTGGCGTTGTCCGACTGAACCCGAACCGGGAGGCCGCGCCACCTTACCGTCCAGTGGGAGAGGCAGATCCTGATCGCCCGCAATTCCAGCACATTGATCGGAAGGCGGGATTCCTGCACCGACCAGCGGCCCTGAGCAGATAGCTGCCCCAGGACCCCTCCCCCAGCCCAATAGGCTGGCGTCCGTAGTGACTATCGACCAATTCAGGGGAAGAAATGACTTCCACAACGTCCGGGCCGGGGCCCAAAGCCACCAGGTCAATGATCCTCTGGTCTGATGATCCAATCTGATCAGCCGGTCCAGGGGCATAGACCTGTCCCACTGGGCATAAGGTACCGCCTCGAAGGCTGAAACCATGAGCCCCCCCAACACCCACATACAGAACAGTAAGGAAGACCACCGGCATGACAGCAGGGTTTGCACCACTGCTTGCAGTGTCAGCAACTTGGCCGGAGGCAAGAACACCTTCACCTGCTCCGTATCCAGAATCAGACCCAGGTATTCCAGGCGACAGGACGGAGTCAATGTCGACTTCTGCAGATTGATCAGCCAGCCGAAGTCCTTCAATGAGGCCATGGTGATAGCCACGTTCTCCTCCAGCGCCGAAGCATACTCCGCTCTCAGGAGCAGGTCATCGAGGTATGCTACCACCGCAATGCCTCTCTGCCTCAACAGTGCCAACACCGGAGCCCCCAGCTTGGTGAACACCAGAGGAGCCGAGGCCAGACCGAAGGGAAGTGCCACAAATTGGTAGTGCAGATCTCCCATCGCAAAGCGCAGGAAACGCTGGTGCCGGAGACAAATGGGAACGTGGAGATACACGTCCCTGATATCCAGAGACGCCATGAAGTCCCCTTGGTGTAGGGCGGCCATGACCGAACGGACAGATTCCATTCTGAATTTTCGCGCCCTCACAAAGTGATTTAGCGCTTTTAGGTCCAGAACCGGCCTGACCCCCCCCTTTTTGGGAACCACAAACAGGTTGCAGTAGAAGCCGCGGAATCTATCCAGCGGAGGTACTGGAACAATCACCCCTTGTTCGGAGAGTGCCTGAACAGCCCCTAAGAGAGCCTCTCGACGCCCCTGAGGGAGTCTCAGGTTTGATGGGAAGAACCTGTCTGGGGGTAGAGTGCTGAACTCTATCCTGTACCCAGAGGACATCACTTCCTGCACCCACCGGTCAGAAATGCGGGCAGTCCACCTGTCTGCGAACCCCAGAAGACGGCCCCCCACCCGAGAATCAGGTGGGGGCAACCCATCATGCGGAGGCGGACTTATCCTCTGTCTTTTCGCTCTTGCGTTGCCAGGGTCGTTTACCGGCCCCCCGCGGCAGACTTGCCGGGCCTCGACCCCTTGCCCGCTGCACCGGGGGGGGGCACGAAAAAACCTCTTCTGACCCAAAGGATTAGGGCCCTGGGCTCCGGAAGAAAAGTACTCTTCCCTCCAGTGAAATCCTTAATGATTTCATCCAACTGCGCCCCAAAGAGCCGACCGCCCTGAAAGGGGAGATCCGTCAGGCCCTTCTTAGACGTGTGGTCACCCAACCACGAGCGTAACCAGAGTACCCGTCTGATAATGACTGCGAAAACAGACATTTTAGACAACATGGGAAGCAGGTCCAGAGCTGCGTCACACAGGTACCGAAGCCCCTGAAACACATGGTCAGCTCTCTGCGACGCCTCAAGCGACCTCCCGCAGTTCAAGTCATTCTGCAGCTCCGTCATACACTCAAACAGAGATTGCGCCGCCATGGCCGGCCGCATAGCTGAGCCTGCCAGCAGAAAAAGTGCTTTGGACACCGCCTCCGTTCGCCTATCAGCTGGGTCCTTAAAAGAGGGAGAACCCTCCAAGGGAATGGTCGCAGCCTTATTCAGGTGTGCCACCGGAGGGTTCACCGCGGGGGATGCCCACTTTTTCACAAAGCTATCCTCAAATGGATAACGTATAGCAAAGCGTCTTGGCAGAGCAAAAGAATTCTGAGGACGCTGCCATTCATGATAGACCAGATGGTCAAAAAATTGATCATAAGGGTAAGCCCTGGGGGACCTGGGTGGCCTAGCAGACCCGCAAACGTATGCGGACTCCTGCGACTCCCCAACTTGGTCCAGTCGCAAAGACGCACAGATATCTGCAATCAGTGCAGCCACCAGCGCCTTTTCGCACGCAACCGAGGCCCCCTGGTCTTCCTCGCTGTCCGAGGGATCCAGCTCGCCCTCTGAGAGCTCCACGGGGGTCCCCGTGACCCCCGAGGCCACTTCCGGTTCAGACTCCTCCACCGAAGAAAGAGGGGGAGGCGGACTCTTTTTAGGGGCCCCCTAACCTGGCTCGGCCCCGCCCGGGGAAGGAATTCCCCAAATACTGCTCTCAGCTGGTCCAGGGACACCAGGGCCCCCAGCACAGGACACGCTGCCGCTGACTCCTCCTCAGAAGGAAACGCAGGTTCATCCGCCATTCTAGCCACCGGACCTGACATGCAGAAAAAAATGCACTGACACCCCCACAATACATCCTCACCGCCACCCCACAGAGCAACCAGGGAGACCCCAGGAGGACTGCACCCACCGCTACCAGCACCCCAGGGAGAGCCCAGCTATACTTGCTGTTTGTAGCCTCACAAGCACTGCGTTCCAGTAGGAGTGCTTAGTGACAGCCAGTCATAGAGCCTGTGCCGCCTGTGTAATCCACGCTGTCCCAGGGTGAAAGAGGAAGCAAACGGCAGCAGCACGTTTTTCTTTCCAGGGACATCCTACATGGCCGCCGAGCGGTCACTAGAGGCCAAAGCCTGTATCATACGGCAAAATGGCCGCCACTCAGCACTAGAGGGGAAACCCCAGGACAATGGCCGCGGCTATGGCAAAATGGCGGCGGATCTCCGCATGGCGGTGCGGAAGCGTGGGGTGCGGTGCGGGGAGGGGAGTGTAGGAGGGGGGCGAGAACACCCAGGGGGGGCACTAGCCCAACGAAAGACCCTCCACTGGCCGGCTGAAATCGCTAAAATCGCCCTGCCCCCCCCTCCGCACCCATAGGGGGGAGAGAGGGGGTCACTCACCAGTCCGACGGGCATAGCGGGTAGCCTCCCAGGTGCAGACCTTCCTCCCACTGCCGAAGAGGGATGCTGCAGGCCGCTGGACAGGAACCAGGTCCGATCCCGGGCGCAAGCGGGGGTCACCCACTGGCCGCCCACTGGCCGCCCGCACAGAACGGGCACGATGCGGCGGGCCCCGCCAAGGCTAGGGCTAGCTCGCATCGGTTGGCCGCGCTGGGGACAGTGCAGGATTCGAGCTATCCTCTATGCCCCAGCCGGCTTCTTGATAGCAGTCTTCATCAGATAGCTTGAAAAAATAAAAAAGCGGTAGCAAAAAAGATGAACCGCAGGTCCCATAAGGGAGCCAGGTCTAACTCCTTGCACTAGGCATAGAAAACTGATATGCTATACAGAGCAGGGGGGGTTATATGGGAGAGAGAGGACGTCTGTCAGTGAACGCAAGAGAAAAAGCGTTTTCATTTTCTTTCCACATTTTTCAAAAACGTGTAGAAAAAAATGACATGTTCAAAAGACTCATTATGCCTCCTAGAATATACTTTGGGCTGTTTACTTTCCAAAATGTGGTCATTTTTTGGGCGTTTCCATTGTCCTGGTGCTCCAGGACCTTCAAAAGTGCAAGAGGTATTTAAGAAATTATATGTGTAATTTATGCTCCTAGGACGCTTGATGGTGCTCCCTGCATGTTGGGCCTCTGTATGTGGCCAGGCTGTGTAAAAGTCTCAGACATGTGATATCACCATACTCAGGAGGACTAGTAGAATGTGTTTTGGGGGTGTAATTTGTGGTATGCATATGCTGGGTGTGAGAAATAACCTGTTAACTTATGACAATTTTGTAAAAAAAAAAAAGAAAAAAAAAATCTTCATTTTGCAAAGAATTGTGGGAAAAAATTACAACTTCAAAAAATTCACCATGCCTCTTACTAAATACCTTGGAATGTCTACTTTAAACGTTTTACTTCTAAAAAAAAAAGAAAAAAAAAAAATGTTTTAACAGTATTCAATTGTCCAATAAAGAGTGTGGGTCGTATACGTATGGTGTTTAATGTGGGGGTTTTGTGTAAGATGATCAGGAGGACTCATACCACTATAGTGTACAGACTCTGAAAATGTGTCGGACCGGTGTATGTCTCCGGGTTGTACGTCCCTCGTGGTAGTTCGCAGGATCCTCGTATTTAATGTGTATATTAAAGAATTTATGGAGAACGTGAAAACTTCCAGGACCTCGTGGTCCTGTTACCTTTGCGGGTTTTTTACTGGTGTAAAACCTTTCATTTGTCGGGTTTCATATAAG
>BLSH010313119.1:402773-428953 GCA_018402905.1 Glandirana rugosa
GGTCCCCGTGACCCCCGAGGCCACTTCCGGTTCAGACTCCTCCACCGAAGAAAGAGGGGGAGGCGGACTCTTTTTAGGGGCCCCCTAACCTGGCTCGGCCCCGCCCGGGGAAGGAATTCCCCAAATACTGCTCTCAGCTGGTCCAGGGACACCAGGGCCCCCAGCACAGGACACGCTGCCGCTGACTCCTCCTCAGAAGGAAACGCAGGTTCATCCGCCATTCTAGCCACCGGACCTGACATGCAGAAAAAAATGCACTGACACCCCCACAATACATCCTCACCGCCACCCCACAGAGCAACCAGGGAGACCCCAGGAGGACTGCACCCACCGCTACCAGCACCCCAGGGAGAGCCCAGCTATACTTGCTGTTTGTAGCCTCACAAGCGCTGCGTCCCAGTAGGAGTGCTTAGTGACCGCCAGTCATAGAGCCTGCACCGCCTGTATAATCCACGCTGTCCCAGGATGAAAAGAGGAAGCAAAACGGCAGCAGCACGTTTTTTTTTCCAGGAAGATCCAACATGGCCGCCGAGCGGTCACTAGAGGCCAGGCCTGTAATACAGGCCGCGACTACGGCAAAATGGCCACAGCTACGGCAAAATGGCGGCGGATCGCCGCATGGCGGTACGGAAGCGCGGGGTGCGGTGCGGGAAGGGGGGTGTAGGAGGGGGGCGAGAACACCCAGGGGGGACACTAGCCCAACAAAACACCCTCCACCGGCCAGCTGAAATCGCTAAAATCGCCCAGCCCCCCACCTCCGTGCCCCTAGGGGGGGAGAGAGGGGGTCACTCACCAGTCTGACGGGCGTAGCGGGTAGCCACCCGGGTGCAGACCTTCCTCCCACTCTGGAGAGGGAAGCTGCAGGCCGCAGGCCCCTGGACAGGAACCAGGTCCGGTCATCGGGCGCAAGTGGGGATCACCCACTGGCCGCCCGCACGGAACGGGCACGATACGGTGGGCCCCGCCAAGGCTAGGGCTAGCTCACATCGGTCGGCCGCGCTGGGCAAGGTGCAGGTTTCTAGCTATCCTCTATGCCCCAGCCGGCTTCTTGATAGCAGTCTTCATCAGATAGCTTGAAAAAAATAAAAAAGCGGTAGCAAAAAAATGAACCGCAGGTCCCATAAGGGAGCCAGGTCTAACTCCTTGCACTAGGCATAGAAAACTGATATGCTATACAGAGGTTATATGGGAGAGAGAGGATGGCCCCCTGGGAGGGGCCAGCTTGCTTTCTTTCTATTTGCCTAGTCAACTTCTGGTAGGATTTGCATATAACCCACTTGTCTAATGAAGCGCTGCATCTGTCAGTGAACGTAAGAGAAATATGGCGTTAAACTTGCAGTAACGCAATGAAATATACGGCGTTAAACCTGCAGTAACACATAGAATTATATGATGTTAAAGTTGCAGTAACGCACAGAAATATATGGCGTTAGACTTGCAGTAACGCAATGAAATATACAGCATTAAACTTGCAGTAACGCATTGAACTATATAACGTTAAGCTTACAGTAACACAGGGAACTATATGGCGTTAAACTTGCAGTAACACACAGAACTATATGGCGTTAAACTTGCAGTAACTAACAGAACTATATTATTATTATACAGGATTTATATAACGCCAACAGTTTGCGCAGCACTTTACAACATGGGGGGCAGCCAATATAGTTACAATACAAATCAATACAGGAGGAATCAGAGGGCCCTGCTCGTTATGGCGTTAAACTTGAAGTAATGCACAGAATTATATGGCGTTAAACTTGCAGCAATGCACAGAACTATATAACGTTAAACTTGCAGTAACGCAATTAAATATACGGCATTAAACCTGCAGTAACGCAATGAAATATATAGCGTTAAACTTGCAGTAACGCAATGAAATATACAGCGTTAAACCTGCAGTAACGCATAGAACTATATGATGTGAAACTTGCAGTAACGCACAGAAATATATGGCGTTAGACTTGCAGTAACGCACAGGAATATATCGCGTTAAACTTGCAGTAACGCAATGAAATATACAACGTTAAACTTGCAGTAACGCACAGAAACATATGGCGTTAAACTTGCAGTAACTCGCAGAAATATATGGAGTTAAACTTGCAGTAACGCAATAAAATATAGCTAAATGGTCACTACACTCACTGAACTGTCCCTAGATTCACACTAATGTAATGATGAATGGTAGTCAAACTGATCACTACACTACACTCATACTGACTGAACTTCCCTAGATCAGTGTTTCTCAACTCCGTCCTCCAGGCACACCAACAGGTCATGTTTTCAGGATTTCCATTATTTTGCACAGGTGATTTGATCAGTTTTACTGCCTTAGTAATTACCACAGCCGTTTCATCTCAGGGAAATTCTGAAAACATGACCTGTTGGTGCGCCTTGAGGACTGGAGTTGATAAACACTGCCCTAGATTCTCACTAAACTAATATGCTACACTGGCAATAGAATCACTATAGCACTAACTATCTATCTAGTAGACCCGAACAGAGCCCTGTTCTATCTCCCTACAAGGCGATATCACGCTAAAAATGGCCGATATGGAAAGAATATTTTTATAGTGTGGTGTGGGATTAAGAGCAATAAGCGGATATAGTCATCATGACAGCGTCCAATCATGGCTCTGACAGTGCTCTATGCCCTGATTGGACGAAGCTTTCATTGCTTCAGCCAAGCAGGGCATTCAATGCACTTTGCGGCAGCAGGTGCCCACTCTGGGAGTTGCCGATTGCGAAGGATGTACAGCAGTGGCGTAGCTAGAACCTTCAGTGCTCCAGTGCAAGAAACCATGAAGGGCCCCCCTGCCCCACAACCTGGGCTCTTCCTTCTGAGCCCGGTGGTGGAACTCCAGGGCACGGTCCCAATTATGACCTTTGTGACCCTTGTAGTTCTGCCACTGGTATCAGTCCTTTTTTTATTTTTGCTATTTTATTTATTATTTTTCTTTACAATATTATTTTTAGGAGCCTAAACAGACCTCCGATGTTCCACCTTTGAAACAGAGAAGGAGACTGAGGACACAGCCCTTAATCTCCTCCTCTGCAGCATCAGCTACACAGAATAAATGGACAGGAATAGCTCTGTAAAGTAAAACACACAAAATAGAGATCTTCCTATGTAAACAAGGTAGATCTCTCTTTTGAAAGGGGGAAAGAATTGATTTTGTGTTCCTGCAAAGCAGGGACTAGAGTTGTTCGAACCTCTGGAAGTCCGGGTTCGGCAGAACTTCGGGACAAAGTCCGGGTTCGGGTCCGGACTTGACCCGGGCCCCGAACTACATTGAAATCAATGGGGACCCGAACTTTTAGGCACAAAAATGGCTGTAACAAAGTCCTGGCAAGTCCTAAAGGTCTGCAAAAGGAAGGAAAATGGGGGTAAGAGTTGGACAAATGCCCTACAAAGAAATGGGGATAGGGAAATAACTTAAAATAATTTTTAATCTAAAATCACATAAAAAGATCAAAAATGGAGGTGGATGTGGAGTTGGAGGTTGAGGAGGCAGTGAAAGTGGTGGTGGAGGAGGAGGAGGTAGCCAACACTTTTTTTATTTTTGTGCAAGAAATCATCTCCAAGTTGTACAGGGAAAGTTTCCAGCTGTTGCTTTAAGGGAAAGATTATTGTTCTAAAATCATCTGCAAGCTACATTCACTAAGTGTATTCTAGCCGCATAGAGCCATATTAGTGTTATAAAATCATGTCCAAGCTCCATTCACTAAGTGTATTGTAGCCGCATAGAGCCTTATTAGTGTTATAAAATCATATCCAAGCTCCATTCACTATCACTAAGAGTATTGTAGCCGCATAGAGCCATATTAGTGTTATAAAATCATTGATTTTATAGCACTAATAAGGCTCTATGCGGCTACAATACACTCAGTGAATGGAGCTTGGACATGATTTTATAACACTAATAAGGCTCTATGCGGCTACAATACACTTAGTGAATGGAGCTTGCAGATGATTTTATAACACTAATAAGGCTTTATGCGGCTACAATACACTTAGTGAATGGAGCTTGGACGTGATTTTATAACACTAATATGGCTCTATGCGGCTAGAATACACTTAGTGAATGGAGCTTGCAGATGATTTTAGAAGAATAATCTTTCCCTTAAAGCAACAGACTCTACCTAGTCCAGTCAGATCGTTCTGTGCAGCAGGATGAGGTCTGCAATCTGTCCCTCAAAGCAGCAGTACTAGTATCTCTCCCTAGTCCACAATCAGATCGTTCAGTAATGCAAAATTAGATGTTCTGAAATCTGTCCCTCACAGAGCCAGCAGCATCCTCTCCCTAAACTATCCTGAGATATGACATGCAGCACAGTGACTCCAGCCCCATATAGAGGCTGGGTCACATGGTGCACTGGCCAATCACAGCCATGACATTAGTAGGCATGGCTGTGATTGTTTCTCAGGGAAACCAGTGAAACACTTGTTGATTGGCTGCCCTTGGCAGCTGTTCAACACGTGGAATAAAATACCAGAATCCCGGACCCAAACTTTTTTTGAAAAGTCCGGGTTGGGGTCCGGGTCCCGGACACCCCAAAGTTCGGTACGGACCCGAACTTTGCAGTCCGGGTTCGCTCAACTCTAGCAGGGACTAAAATCCATCACTTCCCTTAGTAAAAGCATCTCACACAGTACACAAAAACACTGACTAGGCACGCATTTAACCCTTTGATCATCCTAGATGTTTAACCCCTTCTCAGCCAGTGTCATTAGTACAGTGACAGTGCATATTTTTAGCACTGATCACTGTATTCGTGTCACTGGTTCTCGCAAAGTGTCAGTGTCCAATTTGTCTATGGCAATATCGCATTCCCATGATAAGTCACTGATTGCTGCTATTACTAGTATAAAAAATAAATAAATAAAAACTCCATAAATATATTCCATACTTTGTAGTCGTTCTAACTTTACTGTAAACCAATCAATATACGCTTATTGGAATTTTTTTTTACAAAAAACATGACGTAGAATACATATTGGCCTAAATGTATTTAAAAAAAAATAAATAGATTTTTTTACATTTTTTCTGTTGGATGTTTTATAGCAGAAAGTAAAAGAATATATATTTAAAAAAAGAATTTTTTTTTTTTAGTTTGTTTATAGCGCAAAAAATTAAAAAACGCAGAGGTGATCAAATACCAGCCAAAGAAAGCTCTTTGTGGGAAAAAAGAACATAAATTTTATATGGGTACAGCGTCGCGCGACCGCACAACTGTCAGTTAACCACTTAAAGACCGCCCCACAACATATACTGTGGCAGGGCGGCCCTTAAAGCGGTTGTATTGTCCGCTTGGCCATTTTTACCTACAGGTAAGCCTGTAAAAAGGCTTACCTGTAGGTAAAATGAATATCTCCTAAACCTGTATGGTCTAGGAGATATTTACCTTGCATGCAGCCGCTGACATCAGCGGCGCATGTGCAGTGAAGGTCCGGCGAAGGTCTTGCGTATCGTGCCGGAACGTGCGTGGGAGTGATGTCATTGCAGCTCCAACCACTCACAGCGCCGGAGCCGCGAACCCAGAAGTAACGCCAAAGGGATCATGTCAGCTCCCTCAGCGGTGACCGGGCGGCCCTGTGGGAGCTTTGTTCTAAGGTACGTATTTTATAATGAGCTAGTATACAGTGTCTTTTTTTTGGGCATACAAACGCTTTAAGCGCAAATTCACATACCTGTACGTGGTTTTCTTCCTCAGCACTGGGGCACGCACACGCTGCCAGAGCCCCGCTGCAATGGGACACAGTGAGAGCCAATTAGCGGGTCCGGTGGACGCGATGTCCACCGGGAACCCATTAATCTTTCGGAGAGGCAGAGTGGCGGTCTGCCTGAGAGGAAAATGGAGATCTTGTGTTTCTGCTATGCAGAAACAAGGATCTCTGTTTTCTTTGCGTCAAAGCACTCCCCCCCACAGGTAGAACTCTTTCACAGTAGGTTTTTCACAGGCAGTCAGTTTTTCAGGCGGACCTGATCAGACGCTCTATTCAGCCTTACGGAGTGGCGGATGTCAGCGGTGACGTGTCCTCTGACATCTGCCAATATCCGATCCGATCATGTCCATGAAATCCAGAGGATGGAAACCCTATTTTCCATCCGTCTGCAGAATCGGATAGGATGAAAACGGACAGGCACTCCGTTTTCATCCAATCTCCATAGAGGACTGCGGGGCTTTGACAGGTCCATCTCCGCACAGGAACAGCAGATCATTCCCTGCTGAGCAAAGCGGAGTCCGTACGCGAACAAGCCCATGTGAAAAGGGCTTAAGAAAGCATTCCCTATAAGCACATTTCACCCTGATGTTAACCTTTTCCCTGCCAGTGTCATTTATACAGTGACAGTGCATTTTTTTGATCACTGTATTGGTGTCACTGGTCCCCAAAAGGCATCACTAAACACTGCATTCACACATGAGTGTATCGTTTTCTGGCAGAAAGTTGTTTAATTTTACCATGGTTTTGTACAGGTCAAAGGGTGATCAATGTAAAAAGCAGAAAAACGCCCAAATCTGCCTGAAAAAAAAGCTCCAGAACTTGTTTGGCTTCAGGGGTTTTGGAGTAGAGATGTGAATCATCTCCATAGAGATTTTTACCCTTCCAGCATTTTGTAGCTTCAGGCTTCAAGCTACAAAACGCTCAGGTGTGAATGGGGCATTAGTGTCAGATTTGTCCGCTGCAATCCTGCTAAAAATCACTGATAGCCGCCATTACTAGCCACTTCAGCCCCGGAAGGATTTCCAGCTTTAGGACCGGAGCCCTTTTTGCGATTCGGCGCTGCGTCGCTTTAACTGACAATTGCGCGGTCGTGTGACGTTGTACCCAAACGAAATTTGCGTCCTTTTTTTCCCACAAATAGAGCTTTCTTTTGGTGGTATTTGATCCCCTCTGCGTCATTTCTGATCGCCGCTATAAACAAAAGAAGAGCGACAATTTTGCAAAAAAACCCAAATTTCTTACTTTTTGCTAAAATACAAATCCAAAAAAAAAATATAAAAAAACATTTTTTTTCACCGTTTTTGGCCAATTTATATTCTTCCTCATATTTGCGATAAAAAAAATCGCAATCGGCGTTTATTGATTGGTTTGCGCAAAAGTGGTCGCGTTTACGGATGATGAGAATTCCTTTTTGGGGTTTTTATTTATTTTTTTATTTTTTACTAGTAATGGCGGCGATCTGCGATTTTTAGCGGTACTGCGATATTTCAGCGAACATGTCGGAACGTTTTGACACTTTTTGGGACCATTGGCATTTATACAGCGATCAGTGCTATAAAAATGCACTGATTACTGTGTAAATGCCATTGGCAGTGAAGGGGTTAACCTGCAGGGGCGCTCTAAGGGTTAACTGTGTTCCCTAGGCGTGTTCTTACTGTATGGGGGCTGCCCTAACAGGGGAAGGGAAGTGCTCACAGCCTTCATGTACAGGAAGGCTGTGATCACAGCCCTTCCCCCTCACACAGAGCGGAGGTCCGTGTTTACATACACGGACCTCCGTTCATTCACTCTGGGGGGGGGGCATCGCGGGTAGCCGGCGGCAATCGAAGCCACCGCACCCGCTCCCTGCCCCCCCCCCCCGAACAACGCGCACTCACTAGGCTCTGTATCGCGGCCGCCGTCGTATGACGGCGATTCGCGTTACAGAGCCACTCTGTCGCCGTCATTTGCCGATCAGCCGTCGGCAAGTGGCTAGTAAAAACAATAAAAAAAATTAAAAATACCATAAAACTATCCCATAGTTTGTAGACGCGATAACTTTTGCGCAAAGCAATCAATATACACTTATTGGGTTTTTATTTACCAAAAATATGTAGCAGAATACAAATTGGCCTAAATTGATGAAGAAATTATATATATTTTTTTGGATATGTTTTAAAGCAGAAAGCAAAAAAATATTGTTTTTTTTTTTTTAAATTGTCGCTCTTTTTTTGTTAATAGCAAAAAAAAATAAAAACTGCAGAGGTGATCAAATACCACCAAAAGAAAGCTCTATTTGTGGGAAAACAAAGAACATCAATTTTATTTGGAGACTGCGCAGTTAACCACTTCCCAACCAGCTAATGCACATTTACTGCGGCAGGTTGGCATCTCTGCGCGAATTGCCGTACATATACGGTGGTTCGGTCAGCCGCAGTTGCGGGCGTGCGCACGCCACACTCTTGGGTCCACCGCGTGAGTGTGCCTGCAGGTTGGGCGGACTCGATGTCCACCGGCAACCCGAGATCGCTGAATACAGAGGCAGAATGGGGAACCGCCAATGTAAACATGACGGTTCCCTGTTCTGTCAGGGAACATGACAGATCTATTGTCCCCTGTAATCAGGATCATTAGATCTGTCATGCCCCTGCCAGCCCCCACACAGTTAGAACACAGTGAGGGAACACATGTAACCTCTTGATTGCCCCCCCAGTGTTAACCCCTTCCCTGCCAGTAACATTTATACAGTAATCAATGGCTATTTTTAGCTCTGATCTCTGTATAAGATGTCAATGGTCCCAAAAAAAGTGTCAAAAGTGTCCGATCTCTACGCCGCAATATCACAGTCCCGATAAAAATCGCAGATCGCCGCCATTAATAGTAAAATAAAAAAAAATAAAAAAACGAATAAAAATGCCATAAATCTATTCCCATAGTTTGTAGACGCAATCAATATACGCCTATTGCGATTTTATTTAACAAAAATATGTAGAAGAATATATATCGGCCTAAACTGAGGAATACATTTGTTTTTTTGGATATTTATTATAGCAAAAATTTAAAAATATTGTATTTTTTTTCAAAATGGTCGCTATTTTTTTGTTCATAGCGCAAAAAATAAAACCGCAGAAGTGATCAAATACCACCAAAAGAAAGCTCTATTTGTGGGAAAAAAAGGACGTAAGTTGTGTTTAGGTACAACGTCGCACGACCGCGCAATTGTCAGTTAAAGCAACGCAGTGCCGAATCGGAAAAAGTGCTCTAGTCAGGAAGGGGGGAAATTCTTTCAGGGCTGACATGGTTAACCGCTTGAGATCCGCGCTATAGACGAAAGACATCTACAGCGCGGATCTGAATGTCCAGGTGGACGTCCGCCCCTTTGCACGCTCCCGCGCGCACTCACAGGCGGCGGCAGCACGCGCGCATGGCCGCCGCACGCTGCGTGGGTGTGCCCGTGGGTCGGGCGGACTCGATGTCCGCTCCTGACCCGCGATCGCCTGCAGAGCTGTAGAACGGGGAACTGCCAATGTAAACAGGGCGATTCCCCGTTCTGTGAGAGGGGGACAAGCAGATCTACTGATCCCTGTCACTGGGATCAGTTATGTCCCGGCCAACCCATCTCCCGCACAGTTAGAACACACCCAGGGAACACTGTTAACCCCTTCACTGCCCCCTGCAGGTTAACCCCTTCACTGCCAATGACATTTATACAGTAATCAGTGGACATTTACATTTCTGATCACTGTATAAATGTCATTGGTCCCAAAAAAGTGTCAAAAACGTCCGACATGTCCCTCCCAATATCAAAGTCCCGATAAAAATCGCAGATCGCCGCCATTACTAGTAAAAAAAAATAAAAATAATAAAAACGCCATAAATCAATTCCCATAGTTTGTAGACACGATAACTTTTGCGCAAACCAATCAATAAACGCTGATTGCGATTTTTTTTTTACCAAAAATATGTAGAAGAATATAAATCGGCCACACCCAATGAATAATTTTTTTTTTTATATTTTATTTTTGGATATTTATTAGAGCAAAAAGTAAAAAATATTGTTTTTTCAAAATCGTTGCTCTTTGTTTGTTTATAGCGCAAAAAATAAAAACCGCAGAGGCGATCAAATACCACCAAAAGAAAGCTCTGTTTGTGGGGAAAAACGGACATCAATTTTGTTTGGGTACAACGTTGCACGACCGCACAATTGTCATTCAAAATGCGACAGCGCTGAAACCTGAAAATTGGTCTGGGCAGGAGGGGGGTTTAAGTACCCAGTAAGCAAGTGGTTAAAGTAACGCAGTGCTATATTGCAAAACAAATGGCCTGGTCATGGAGGGGGGTAAACCTTCCATAGGTGGAATGATATAAAACACATAAAGCTGCCTTTTATTTTCTTGCACCAGCCTAGGGCTCTGCAGCTGAAAGCTCGCTCACACAAAGGAGAGGAAGTTTAGTAAATAGCCCTTCATTTCCGCACATAAGTGACTCTATTGCAGTGAAAACAGAGAAGGTCATTGCCATGTATGGCGTGTGTGTATGGAGGAGACCTGAGCCGCCTGTACAGCTCTGATAAGCCGCCCTTCTATCGCACACACGCCCAGCATCCTCAGAAAGAGAGGAGAAAGCCTCACACCACGTGACAGCGCCCTCTTCCGCCCGCCAGTGAGCGCAGCACGGCGCATGACGGTTTCTTTTGAATGTTCAAAAGGACCAATAGACGGCCGCGCCCGGGTCACTAAGCCCTTCCCTGAAACTGCGCACCGCCCGCGTGACGTCACCGGGACAAAGTTGTTAAAACATCCAGCCCGGAGCGCATTCCAGGGTAGTTCTTACCGAGACT
This sequence comes from Glandirana rugosa, assembly GCA_018402905.1. NCBI lineage: Eukaryota > Metazoa > Chordata > Amphibia > Anura > Ranidae > Glandirana > Glandirana rugosa. Next base: position 413,321 of record BLSH010313119.1, read on the forward strand.
CCTTGTTGTCGACCGGTGAGAAGCCAGTCTTCCCGCTTCTTTCTTCTTCTCCTCTCTTGTGTGCAGTGTGAGCCGAGCAGTCATGGTGAGTAAGGTGGTGGGGGGTGATATGCGGCAAACGTTCGTCATTGTGCTGGAAGATGGAATGGGCGCGCCTCAGATACCTAACTGCGTATGTGGTGAACGCTCACCGAGGGGCGCCAATAAGGAGCCCTACACGTGTGAGGGGACGGAATAGAGGACACGGGTGAAGACTAGAGAGCGGGGGAGCCGTCCGTGGACCGTGAAGAGGGAAATGGCGTCGTGAAAAATTTGGGCGGTAATGAGACGAGCGGTCTTGTGAGGCGCCTGGCCGTTAGTTAAACGGTTGTCGTGTGTAGGAGACTCGCCCTTGTAAATGAAGGGATGGAGCGAGGCCATTCATGACGCAGGACCGCTTTTGTAGGCGAAGTCCCCGGATGGAGGGGTGATGGCTACCTGAGGACACGTGCTGCCACATCAGGACCCATGGGAGCCCACACCCATCCCCCTCTCTATACGCAGCATGGCAACTCAATGTGTCATCCTGTGTAGCAGAAACGAGGGACCGCTTTTATCACTTATTGATCTCCTGCAGCCCCTTTACAGCCACTTCAGTACGCACTTAGCTATGTCTCAGGGTTGGGCAGATGGGTGAATTTGTCGCAGAATTTTGTGTTCACAAGGGCATAACAAGAATGCTGCATTTAGATGTGTGTAGCAGATTCTTGTATGCATCACTATAGCAATCAATAAGCCCACACATGCAGCTGTCTACGTATGAATGTGCGCTGCATATACCCGCACAGTGGGATGACAATGCAGGTTTAGATGTATAAAGGGAAGTACTTTAGATGCTCATTACACAGGCTGTTCCTCCATGTAGAAAATATGCCTGTGAATGAGCCCTGATCACTTTGAGCCCTTTCACACTGACCGTGGTTTTTAGCCCTGGAAATGGCCTCTGAAAACCGCCTCCCATTGATCTCGATGAGTGCTTTCACACGAGGGGGCTGCGCTTGCGGGGCGATCAGAAGTCCCTCGAGCATCTTTGGGCTGGTTTGTAAATAGCACCCCCAAACTACCCCTGTCCATTGACATGTATGGGCAGTGCTTGCGAAACTCCACAAAATGGGTCTGGTTTTTGGGCCTGCTAGCGCCCAAAAATCCGCGCTGAAGCACGGGGAAAAATGACTGCCACTGTTTTAGCGGGGCTGCAGTGTGAAAGGGGTCTTACTGACCAGATTCCGCTAGCCATTAATTCACTGCAATAAGTGGCAATGGTGTTAAATCGTCGGGCTGTGCTCTGCTACTTTCAGTGATTGGAGCTTCATTCCAGTCACGTTAAAGTTATTAATTCACGTTTTAAAAAGTTAAATAAATGCACACCTCTTTGCAGGTAAAAGTGCAATTTTTTTTTTACTTGGAGCCTTTAAAGCAGGGGTCCTCAAACTGGCCCTCCAGTTCAGGAACAATTCCCATCATGCCTAGTCATGTCTGTGAATGTCAGTTTTACAATTCCTCATGGGATGTGTAGTTCCGCAACAGCTGGAGGGCCGTAGTTTGAGGATCCCTGCTTAAAGCATTGCACCTTTGATCTGTAGATTGCAGGTGCCATGCAGGACTTCTGCAGACTCAATGTATATGTCTGCTTGGATGGGTGGATACTCGTGAACATGAAGAGACCTAGACCCTACTTTAACAGCTCCATGGTAGTTCATTGAGAACTACAAGTTGAAAGGTGCAAAGGCTGCCGATACTTGTAGTTTTCCATTCACAGAACTCCGTGAATGAATGAGGCTAAGTGGGCGGAGTCCTGCTTGGTTGCATTTTTTAAAAGATGAGGCCTGAGAGATCCCCTGCTTGCTGTCACTAGAGGCACTGGAGAAGTGGGTGATGGCTGTAGGGGTGGGAGCATGTTACATTTTCCCAAACTAAGCGTAATTGATTTTTCCACTAACATAAAATGGTGCAAAACCTTAAGAAATGCTCTTACAAATGTAAGTTAGCAATCCCATAGCAAATCATTGTGCATTTTTTGAGAAAATGGGTGGAGGAGAGAGTAATTACCTCTGACATGTAAGCACTCCCGCATAAAAGGAATATTCTCCCTCCAAGTGTAAACTCCCCTTTCAGAAAAAAATTAAAGGTGAACGAACACCCTCCCCACTACTCTGGTCCCCACTGTACTTCTGTGGGTGGTCAGCTGTCACTACCCATGTAGGCAGTTCATTTGAAAGCCCTGCTAGTCTTTCCTGTCTGGTGCTTCAGTGTGACTGGTCAAAGTGGTCATGTACCAGTATGTGACCAATCAGGATTGCTCTGATTATCCCAGAAGTCCTAAGAAAAGACAGGGAAGAGGAGCAGGGCTTTCAAATCCTTGAGCTGCGTGGGCCGCAACTGTTAATCGCCTTAAGAGGTGGTGTGGCAAAGGACAGGAGGGGGTCGAGGAAAGGTGTCTACCTTTTATTTCTTGTGAAGAGATGAACATTTTGCTCTCCCTCCCAGTTGCAGCACTCGGGCACTGTGCATTTTGTGGGTCTAGAAAGTAAAATGCTCATTCCATGGTGCTGGGAGTGTGCTCAATATACAGGGCATCTCAAATTATTAGCCTTTGCTATGGATAAGCTATGATAGGCCTACAGGTAGGGCAAACGCCAAATTTTAAAACTACATTATCTTTACAAGTACTGGGAGGCCTTGGCAGCATAGCGTGTATTACAAAGGAGAACTTGGCTGGTGTGAAAGTATACATGATTTAACTTGTCTTTACTACCCTTAACGGTTTCTCCATCAATGGGAAATGATGATCATATTTTAGAAGAATGTGTGCAAGGGTGTAGTCTGGTCCTTGCACATGGTCAGGTGTACGCAATAGGATGAGATCATTATTTCTCAGTACTTGGCTGTGACTCATAATCTGCTGACTCAATGTATATGACTAGAGGCAGTGTCATTTCCTGGTTCATTGTTGGAGCATTGAAAGTAAACTGAAAAGTGAATGCCTGCAGGGTTCCATGGCCCATCAAAAGAAGACAGCTGAATCAGCTGATGTGCCCTTTGGTCCTGTTTAAAACTGATGTAAGCACACAATCAGCTGTCCTATTGTAACAAAGACCACATTCTGTGCTTCTCATAAATCTTGGGCTATATTTTGTATGGAGTACTATTTTATAAAGCAGCATTTTCTGTGTAGTGTTTAATGTAAGTGTCATCAGTAATAGCCCCCAGAAGATGCTGTGACGTCAAGCAAATAGTTGTATAGTACACATGGCTGGCAGCAGTGTGCCTCCCTCGGGGTCCAGTTATTGTAACCCTACCTAAACCACTAGCCAGGTTTGTGTTAATTCTATATGCCCACCAGCTATCTTCACAATATGTACCTACCTTTACATAATACAAGCCAGCCAGAATGGTTCATACTATAGCACAATTCATTCAAGCAAATTACTTATTTACCTAGTTTACTTTGTGAATAGCCAATGCTTTGGTAGAAAATTGGGTAGAACCTTTGCATGGTAGAATTGTGCCTCTGAAAATGCAAATCTCCATTATGGAGCACATAATGCATACATACATTCTGATGTTGGCTCTATTGGCCTGAAATACTTGGTGTAGGAAATTTTTTTTTTTTTTTTTTAATAGTGGTTTACCTTCCTTGTGGTAAATTATGATGTAAAGGGGTTGTAAAGTCGGAAGGTTTTTTATTTTAATGCATTCTATGCATTAAGATAAAAAAAAACTGTAGCAGCCTCCCTAATACTTACCCTGAGCTCCTTCTCTCTCCAGCGATGTCCACGGTCCCCTCAGCTGTCCAGTACACTCCTGATTGGCTAAGACACAGCAGCGGTGCAATTGTCTCTTGTGGCTGTCAATCAGTATGTCAGCTATTCCGGGGAGAGGGGATGGGACCAGGTTGGGGGCTCAGTCTGAATGGATACACTGAGCTCTGAATTGGCTTGGGTGCCCCCATAGAAAGCTGCTGGCAGAGGGGGCACTCGAAGGAGGGATGGGCCAGGAGCAGCAAAGAGGGACCCCATGAGGAGGATCCAGGCTGCTTTGTGCAAAACCAACTGCAGAGGAGGTAAGTATAACATGTTTGTTATTTTTTAAAAAAAGCAAGCCTTTACAATCATGTTAACTCCTGGTGCCATCAGTATCTTGGCATGATTTTGCCTATTCAGCTGTTATGCATGCCAGGTTGTACAAACGTGCTGTAACTGTTATAATTTAAGTCTCTATACTACAGCATGGCTAATCCTGTTGCTGCCGGTCTGGCATTCCTCAGTGAGTCAGTGAAGAGAAATCTGCTGGTTTCAGCCAGTTTATAGAGTAGAACAAAAATTAGTATGTGAAGCATATGATTAGGCTGCTACATAGAACAATAGAGACGGACAAACTTGGGTGCACCAGGGACACCGAGGCAGAACATTCATCAATTGAGCTTTGTATATATATGCTGGAAGTAGCTCAGGGCTCTTGCAAAAACATTTTGTAGCAGGAAACCATTTGCTTTATAGTAACAGCAAGTTTTAATAGCTTAAAATAAAAATGGATATGGTCTCTTGCCCAAAATAGCATGTTTCTGATTTCTTGCAAAATGTTTTTATACCGTTATAGTATGAAGTCTGCAATGCTTAAATACATTACCATGTATGGTTATATGACCATTTCAGCACTGTTATGTGCATAAAATACTCAGAAGTGGTTGTTTGCAGCAGCCTTATGTCAGAGGGTTTGGCAGATCAGGCTATACGTCAGAGGAAGGTTGTCTTCTGAAATGTAAAAATATATTTTTCAATGCCTTTTTACTGTTAATTTTAAAATAAAATGAGCGGGTCTAGTGTGTGAATGCAATCATTTAAATTTTATGCTACACCACTTCCAGACAAACTTTTTTTCTAGTTTGGAATAAAACTGGTTTTCCATTTTTGTGGTCTGCATCTTTAAGACCCCTTTCACACTGCGGTGCTATTTAGCTAAAAATAGCGTCTATAATGTGCCTCAAAATTCACTCCCCATCCTCCCCAATGTGAAAGCCGGAGTGCTTTCACACTGGGGCAGTGCACCTGCAGGACGTTACAAAAAGCCCTGCAAGCTGCATCTTTGGCGCTGTACGGCAAGCAGTAATATACAGCTCCTCCACCCCCCTGCCCATTGAAAACAATGGGGCAACGCTTCCAAAGCGACTGCACAGCGCCTCTGGAGCTCGGGCACTTTCAACGCTTGTGGGGGGTTAAAAGTGCACCGCTCCTGCCGCCATAGCGCCGCTATAACAGTGGTAAATCCCTGCTATGGCTAGCAGGGATTTAACGCTAATGCCCCACCACCCCCAGTGTGAAAGTGCCCTAAAAGCAGAGCTCCAGTTTATTAAAAAAAAGTCAGCAGCTACACTTTTTGTAACTGCTGACTTAACACAAACACACATTCACCTGTCCCAGGATCCAACAATGGGGCTACCCAAACCCTGGATTCTCTCCCCCTCTAGACAGTGCTACAATTGTGGGCATCCGGCTGTGACTGCTTACGGCTTCACTGCTGGGGCGCTGCGTTTGTGGGAGCTGCACGTGCACCTCCTGAATCGTCTGACCATTTTCTGGGACTTGTGATGTGTCCCAGAAGATTGCAGGTAAGCGGAGAGAACTTCTGCTTGGATTGGCTAATCCAGTGATGGCAAACCTTGGCACCCCAGATGTTTTAGAACTTAATTTCCCATGATACACTGCAGAGTGCATGAGCATTTGAGAATCATTGGAAATGTAGTTTCAAAACATCTGGGGTGCCAAGGTTTGCCATCACCGGGCTAGGTGGTTTGAGCAGAAGTGGGAGTAGGTACCCACTCCCCCAAGAAAAATGTGGCAAATGGTTGTGGGGGGGTGCGCTTAAAGTGGAACTTCCCTATTTTGGGTGGAGCTCTGCTTTAAGGCTGTCCATACAGTGTACACTAAACTGGTTAGTAGTTTTTAATTATCAATGACATTGTTCAAATGCCTGTCTAATTGGTTATAAAGCGAATGGGTGGTTTGGTCTGTCCTTGTATTATAGTTTATCCAAATCTAAAGATTGTATGGAGATTGCACAATCTGATTGCATAGTGCCCCTTAGAGATTCATGCTTACACTTGGACACAAGGAGGAAACATCTGAAATGTTGTTGATGCACCAATGAGGGTTACCCTTGTGCTCCTGGCATATGTCAGATGGGCTATCCAACCCTTTGGAGGCAGTTTCTGCTAATTTCCTGTTGTGTCAGACCTGAAGTGTAACAAACTTACCAAAGTGGGAAATGCGGACAGCAGTTAAAAATTGATAGTTCTAACCCTACTCCATTTTGTTTGAACCACCAAGGAACTTTGGCGGGATTTTTACTTTTAATCGTCACATGGCAAACTGTTTAATACCAGATGAAATCTAAACTTCAGTTTTTTTTTTTTTTTTTTTTTTACAGCGTGAGTGCATCTCTATACACGTTGGTCAGGCTGGTGTGCAGATTGGTAATGCCTGCTGGGAGCTGTACTGCCTGGAACATGGCATCCAGCCTGATGGGCAGATGCCCAGTGACAAGACCATTGGAGGAGGGGACGATTCCTTCAACACCTTCTTCAGTGAGACTGGAGCTGGCAAGCATGTCCCTAGGGCTGTCTTTGTGGACCTGGAGCCAACAGTCATTGGTGAGATGTTAAGCCAAACACTAATATATAGTCTAAGTCACCTGCACTTTTGTTGTTGTTTTACCGGCTAATGAAGATTGATGTACATGTAAATCATCTGTATAGAAATTATGCAGGATTTATATAGCGCCCACTGTTTGCGTAGCACTTTCAAACATGAGGGCAGACAGTACAGTTACAATACAGGAGGAATTGGCGGGCCCTGCTCATTAGAACTTACAATCTAGGAGTTCCCACTTGTAGTATTGGTAATGAACAGCAATGTACTGCTGCAGTAGAATGTGAAGATAAAGCTGTACAATCTGGGGCAGAAGCAGTTGTAAGTTATTCATGGCATGCCTTGAATATAATTGTTTTGGACAACCATTATATTAATGGGGTTGGCTCTGCTTTAAAGCTCCTCCTGTTTAATTTCATTAGAAAGTCATGTTAAATACTGCCAGTTTGTCTCCTATAGTATTCTTTAGTTCAGAAATTGGGGTGATGATAGGAGTGCAGTAATTTAGGTTCCTTTATCCTAACGCATCGTACAGGACATCACTAATGGAATGCTTAGCTTTAGTGGGTAAATAGGTTGGCAGTGTCTGAACAGTTCTTTGGCTATATATTATGGTATGTGAAATGGAAGTGGTTGAACAAATGTCAAATTGCATATAAACAGTTCATTTCTTTCAACTTGGAAGATTTAATAAATTCCAGCCAGCTAAATACATTGTGTTCCAATTGTACATTTGACTTGCATCCATTGTGTCATTAATCCTGTAAATTTAATTTGCCAAGCTGCTCTCCCAGTTCATGCTGGTAGGCTGCCTGCTCAAATTATTCCACTGAAGCCTTTAAGCAGTTTATTTAAAAGTGGGTTTACTAGATGTAGGGTTTGAGCTGCACTTTTTCCGTTTCTTCTAGCAGGTACTGTTCTGTGTATGCAGTAAGACTGACTGACTACTTTTTTCTTATAAATGTACAGACGAGGTACGCACAGGCACATACCGCCAGCTTTTCCATCCAGAGCAACTAATTACTGGCAAAGAGGATGCTGCCAATAACTATGCCCGTGGTCACTACACAATTGGCAAGGAAATCATTGATCTGGTGCTGGACAGGATCCGTAAACTGGTATGAACTAATCTTAGATGCTAAATATCTAGGTGTACATGTGTTCGATTTACTAAATGCTTTTTTTTTTTTTTTTTGTTTTACCAATAGGCTGACCAGTGCACAGGTCTTCAAGGTTTCCTGGTCTTCCACAGCTTTGGTGGTGGTACTGGATCTGGCTTCACCTCTCTCCTAATGGAACGCCTCTCTGTTGATTATGGGAAGAAGTCCAAGCTGGAGTTTGCAATCTACCCAGCTCCCCAGGTGTCAACAGCAGTTGTTGAGCCCTACAACTCCATTCTTACCACTCACACAACCCTGGAGCACTCTGACTGTGCTTTCATGGTGGATAATGAGGCCATCTATGACATCTGCCGTAGAAATCTAGATATTGAGCGACCAACCTACACTAATCTGAATCGTCTTATCAGTCAGATTGTGTCCTCGATTACAGCTTCCCTCCGATTTGATGGAGCCTTGAATGTAGATCTGACAGAGTTCCAGACCAATTTGGTACCCTACCCTCGTATCCACTTCCCTCTTGCCACTTATGCCCCAGTTATCTCAGCTGAGAAAGCCTACCATGAGCAGTTAACTGTAGCTGACATCACTAATGCTTGCTTTGAGCCAGCTAACCAGATGGTGAAATGTGACCCACGCCATGGTAAATACATGGCTTGCTGCCTGTTATACCGTGGTGACGTGGTGCCCAAAGATGTTAATGCAGCGATTGCCACCATCAAGACCAAGCGTACCATTCAGTTTGTGGACTGGTGCCCTACTGGTTTCAAGGTTGGTATTAACTATCAACCACCAACTGTGGTACCAGGTGGTGATCTGGCCAAGGTACAGCGTGCTGTGTGCATGCTGAGCAACACAACTGCTATTGCAGAGGCCTGGGCTCGACTGGATCATAAGTTTGATCTTATGTATGCAAAGCGTGCTTTTGTGCACTGGTATGTGGGTGAGGGTATGGAAGAGGGAGAGTTCTCTGAAGCCCGTGAAGACATGGCTGCTCTAGAGAAGGATTATGAAGAGGTTGGTGCTGATAGTGCTGATGCGGAGGATGAGGGTGAAGAATACTGAGAGTTCTGTTTGCTTGAAATGTGCCTTTTTTCTGTAGGTTCTACTTTTCAATTTGTCTGTTTGTTTTTTGTGTTTTTTTTTTTTTAATAAAGTGCCATTTTAAAATATGGTTCCTAATAGAAGAATGCTTTTCCGTTTATTTTCAAGCGAGCCTTCATGCAAGTATTTTCAAAGCTGTCTGTTTAAATCTGTACTAAATATAACTGAAAATATAATATATTGCAGCTTAACAATCAGAGGTGGTGGTGGTTAGTTTTCTTTTAGTGTTTTTTTTTCCATGATCTGACCAGTAACACTGTGTTGGTGCTCCCACTCTGGATGAATGAGCACATTTAGATGGGGGGGTGGGATTGAGGGTGGGTGTTGTGTAATAGCAGATTTAAAGTGGTTGTATACACAAATTTTTTTTTTTTTTTTTTTTTTTACTTTTACCTACAGGTAAGCCTGCTTACCTGTAGGTTAAATGAATATCCTAAACCTACATGGTTTAGGAGATATTCGCCCTTCATGCAGCTGCTGATGTCCTGTTGCATAGTGCCGGACCTTGCCGGAAAGATGGGCTCCAGCGTGGGTGTGACGTCTCATGGCTCCGGCCACTCAGTGCTGGAGCCGCGTACCCGGAAGGATCCCCAAGGGAACATGTCGGCTCCTTCCTGCGTGGACCCGTCGGTCTGAGGTATGCAGTGCATACTAGCTCATGCCTTTCCCTTACAGGTTTTTTAAATTTTTTACTGGTATTACAACCGCTTTAAATTCACTAACAAATTTTAGCTAAACTCCAGTTTATACTTTATAAGCAGTTACAGCAAACTGTTTTTATTTTTGGGGTGAAGGTTTTACAGAAATAAAACTGATCATTGAAAGCACCCCTGCCAGTGGTTGTAAACCCCTTTTACCTAGTGAAGTGACTGGTCTCAAGTGATAAAGATGAAATGATCATTACTGGGCCTTCCTAAGGTTTCCTGAGAAGGCGCATGAAAGAACTGTGGATTTTATTAGGGATTTGAAATGGATGAAGAGTTCTTGGATCCATGGACTCTATGCATCTTTAAATGTGGTTCACCATTTTTTTTTTTTACAAAATCTGAAAAGGTGAACAAACTTGCAACATGTACATGAACCCTCCAGTCCCTGCTGTATGTGTCTCATGATGCCCAATTTCATTCCCCCCTCCATCTGCTTTAACAATCTGGCACTTTATTTACAAAAACGGAGGCTGTATAGCGGTTTGTGGTAGTGGTCATTGTTGACTACCTCTGCTTTGGAAGAAAAGAGCCCCAAAAGGATTTTTTTTTTGCTGGTCAGTGTTGTCATGTGACAACTGTGGACTGGCATGCTCACCATTGCTTACACTGTGTAGTGGTGATTTAAAGTGCCTGTAGTTATACTGGCAGAATATGGGCATCATTTAAGGTACGTGCAGCAGGGAGTTGAGTTCACCTTTTTCAGTTTTTTTTTTTAATATGCTTCTATCAGCACGAACTAGTATATTTCAGTGTCCACAACACCTTTGCAATCTGCAAAGCCACCATAAATCTTTTATGGATGTATAGATTGATGCTGGGCAAGAAACGGCCTGTGCTGTTGGGTAGAGCTACTTATTTATTACATGGTGCCCTAGGCATCTGTTCTGAAGTTAATAGCTCACCCACAGGTTGCACAGTATGGCACAAGAGGTAAATTGACTGGGAAGTCCTATTTTGCAAAATCTAAATTTGCAGAATAAAACATTCATTTAGTAAATGATGCTCCAAAGCATTACAACTGCTGTCAGTGGGTACAGTAGACATGCTCCTGCAGTCACTTCCTCTAATTCCTTGTCCATACCAAGGTACAGACTTCTTGAGAGCTGGAGGAAGTGTCAATGCTTGCATGAGGTAAATGATGCACATAGTCCATTGATAACTGCGAGCTATCTGTCCACACAGGTGTGCCAAAGTCAAAAGTGACAGGGAAAACCTCTGCAGAGGATCTACTTGCAACCATGTCTAAAAGGTGGCGTTAGCCTTTAAAATATCTTCAACATCATCCTCTGCCACCACAGCCAATACGTTACTCACAATCCTAATGCTATACCACTTTTGAGGACATCCTGTTTGCTGCATCCATGGACTTCAGCCTGTTGGCATCCAACGCTCCAAGGAAAGCTTAGCAGTATGCTAGAGAGAGTTAAAGGAGATGTCTGCCCATACATGTGTTCTTCCTGATTCCCAGGGCCCAGAGTTCATGTTGATGGGTGCTGTGGATGCTGAGTAAGTGTGCATCCCTACACCTGCTGTTCAACTGTTGCACAGTAGATGAATGTAAAATTAGTGGGGATTGGAAGCACTTATTTCCCTCAGCAGGTGTGTATTAGAGCCCAGTCCTGTCACTGCTCATGCAGGAAGAATCGGTGTGGTGTCTCAGACAATAACTGTGATGCACTGCCTGGGTGCCTCTGCCAAAATGCAGCTGTCTCCACTGCAGGTATAGTTGCACATTACACCCAAGAACTAGATGACACTAGCTTAGGTGCAAACTTGAAAACTCACACAAAATCAGATAATAGCTTGATCACATTATCCTAAACAATGCAAACCTTAAATATCGTTGGTACAGCTAACATAAACATCCCACAATGGTTTGGTAACAAGGTAAAGTGGACTTCACTTTACCTAATCACCTCCAAGATGATTAGCAGACAAAACAATAGATGTGCCAATTATCAATGGGGAGTTCACACCTAGGGGGCACACAATGTGGGGGATTATACAATGAGCGGCACACCTGAAAGGAGGAGTATGGCCTGGGCTCGTTTGGCCATACTTCTATGGATCACAGGACTGCAATCTGTTTTGCACTCATGTGACCCATTTTTGGCAGCGAGCAACAAGGAGTCGGGACAGGCACTGCGTCATCACGACTTCAAGAGTTGGAATCTGCCAGGTGCTTTGACTGACAGCGCACTCAGCTAGCTGCTGAGATGGCTGATCCTCTGCCCTCCACAGCAGAGAGGAGAGCTGCTGATTGAAAGCCAGCAGATCTCTGCTCGAGGATCAGTGAGAATTGAGGCACCGGCGGTGTTTGGTGTCTTGGTTCTCAGTGCACAGATGCAGCATCAGAGTGATGCTGCATCCGCCTAGGTGAGTATAATGGGGGAAACATTGAAACCAATACTTCTCTTTTAATGAACAGATTTACACAAAGCAGCAGGAGACACCAGCATCAGGTTCTTTAAACTGATAATCTGCTTTGGGTTTCTCAGTCTAGGAGGGGGTTGAAGCAGTGAAGACTAGCTTGGGCTGCGGATTCCATACCCTAACAAAACACAGGTCCCAAATCTGTATACAGGTCCTAGGCTTTTGGGGAGACATGAACCTGAAGCAAAACCACTCCAAAGGTCCCCAAGGCACACACCTCTTAAAGAATAAAGCCCCCTCAAAAGCCAGGGTCTGTAGGCAAGAGACTACCCTCCAAAAGCCCCTGTCCCAGTTGGGTGTGTCACAAGGTTTTATGTTAAAATAGGGGCTTGTCTGTTTTATGGACTCCGCGCTTGCTCAGCAGGGGATCGATCCCGCTGATATGACCACAAAAATAAAGCTTTGGACCCTTTTGAGGAATCCTTGGTGTGCTGATGACATTTCTTCAATTTGATCGTCCATGGTTTTCAGCCTATGGTCATTTCAGCACCCAGCATTACTGAACAGCCATTTTCTTGAAAGTGCATGGGAAAATCGTATGTTTGGGTCCCTTATTCTCACAACCCCAACCTTGCCTATTCTAGAAGGGGAACGTTTTGTTATTGTACAACGTTCTCTATTCACTTGCTAACCGCCTACTGTAGTTTTACTGCTACAGTGCAGGCTGGCTTTGCAGAATCGCATATATATATACATAGTTCTGCATTTCCCGGTATGGAGTGCATACGCCCGGCTGTCACAGGTTCCAGCACATGCTGATCAGCGGTTTCCGGGCAATGATTTATCGTAGGAGCGAGTGACAGCAGAGAGCTTTGTGTATGTAAACAACACAAAGCTCTGCTTACAGCGGCGATGTGCTGCCTTTTGTTTGCCTGCAAACCTTAGTAAAAAGCACCTCACAGTAAACATAGTTAGGCACAAATTGATTACCCCAGATGTTAACCCCTTCCCAGCCAGTGTCATTAGTACAGTGTCAAGTGTATATTATTAGCATTGATTACTATTAGTGTCACTGGAGATGTCAGTGGCAGGTAATGTCAGACTGACCTTTGTCCCGCTATGAGCCGCTGATCACTGCCATTACTAGTATTAAAAAATTCCAGTATATATTTCAGTTTGTAGACACTAACTTTCACGCAAACCAATCAATATACACTTATTGGGATTTTTTTTTTACCAAAGACGTAGCAGAGTACATTTTGGCCTAAATGTGTGAAGAAATTTTATGGTTTTTTTGCTCTTTTTGTGTTTATAGCGCAAAAAATAGAAAACCCAGAGGTGATCAAATACCACCAAAAGAAAGCTCTATTTTTGGGAAAAATTATAAAAATTTGTTTGCATACATACAGCATTGCCTGACTGCGCAATTGCCAGTTAAAGTAGCACATTGCCAAATAGCAAAAAAATGGCCTGGTCATGAACGGGGTAAAATATTCCAGGGTTGACGTGAATATATAAGATAGCTATTAAAAGGGTAATTCTACCCAACTATATTTAACCACTTGCCAACCGCAGGTTGACAGCGACAAAGTGGTTCGATATCGCAAACCGCCGTCATATGATGGTGGCCGCGATCACGAGCCGTGGGCGCTACAGTGCCATTCAACACAGGACCGATCAGTCCTGCCAATGATAGGGCTCCTCTGCCTACATTACAGAGGCAGAGGATCCCTATCATTGGCAGGACTGATCGGAAGGGCCAGGCCAAAAGTCATTGGCCTGGCCCTGTAGATTGATTGGTCCTGTGTTGAATGGCGCTGTAGCGCCCACGGCTCGTGATTGCGGCCGCCGTCATGGTTTGCGATATCGAACCACCTTGTCGCCGTCAACCTGCGGACCGATCAATCTACAGGGCCAGGCCAATGATTTTCCGATCAGTCCTGCCAATGATAGGGCTCCTCTGCCTCTGTAATGTAAACAGAGGCAGAGGAAGTAAGCTCCACTTCACATAGGCACGTTTAACCCCTTGATCTCGCCCCCCAGTTAACCCTGTCATAGTGCAGCGATCTGATTTTTACCGATCGCTGTACTTGTGACACTAATCAGTGCTAGGGTAGGTTATTAGTAGGCCTAGTTAGGTGAAAATACCCCCCCAATAAAGTTTTTAACCGCTTGATTGTCACCTGTGATCACCGTATAAGTGTCACGGGTGACGCTAGCTAGCTAGTTTTTTTTTTCAATCAGATTACCCGCCGTATATTATTTTATTTACCTTTTATAGGTTTTAACACCCGATTGCCCGGCGGTGACCCCAGTTAGGTTTTAGTGTGCGTTAGGGCCAGCGTAAAAGACAGGCAGGGCCAGTTAGCGAGGTACTCTGACACACATGCACGCACAGTAGATAGGTGTTAGATATTATTGTAGTATCTGATCTGATATATATTAGCGTCCCCGCTAGTCTAGTGTTCTAAAAAACGCAGTGTTAGCGGGATCAGCCCAGATAACTGCTAGCACCTGCATTTAGCCCCTCTGCCCAGCCCACCCAAGTGCAGGATCAATAGATCGCTGTCACTTACAAAACACAACACATATCTGCAGCCTTCGTAGAGATCACGCCCGATCCCTGCGAATTCTGACAGTGATTTTGGTAGCGTTTGAAGGAGGCTCTGATGAGCAGGTGCGCTTTTTTGCCTGTGAGTCACGCTAGTGTGCATTTCAAATTTAGAAAGTCCAAAATGTCTGGCCGCACGTACACTAGCGAAGAGGCCTACAATGTGCTGAGTTTGACATGAGAGTGATGGGGAAGCCTCACTGTCAGAATCAGGCTCAGCATATGAACCTGTAGACAGCAGCGGCACCCTGTCAGATAGCTCTGATGACGGAGTTGTGGTCCCTGCTAAAGTCAGGTGTACCAGACCCTGTTCTGCTGTCGCTGAGGTGCATGAACCGCAGGACTCTCGTACGCAGCAGAGAGCCAGTACTAGTGCTGCTACCCGTTCTGGTGACCTGGCAAGCACCAGCGGCCTAGTACCCCCTGGACGTAGACGAACCAGCACTGCAGTATCATGTGGTGATGTGGCGAGTCCCATAAGTGCAGTACAAGCTGGTGTGGCTAGCACGAGTAATGCCCCGCAGTCACAAAGAAGACGAACACAGGCCCGCAGAACCCATAGTGCCCTAACTGACGTGCTTGCAAACCCTGATTGGCAACCCCCACTGATGCAGCGCCCATACTTCCCCCATTCACTGCCCAACCCGGAATCACGGTGAATACAGCTGATTTTACGGCCATTGATTTTTATTCGCTGTATTTCACAGAAGTTTTAGTCGACATAAGTGGCACTAAGGCCCAACCCGTCACTTACCCCCTTCATACCCGCGACGTAGTCACCCCCAACGGTTAGTCCCAAACGTTCGTGCAGTCAATCCCGTGATACCCAAGACGCCCGGACACAAGCAGAAGAAACACTGACGCCCCGTAATGAGCACGATCGGTGTGGTCGAACATGACGTGAATACCCTGAGCGGTGTAGTGGTGTACTATGACGTCACGACCAAGCAGATGCAGGTCCCCCATGATCCGGCGACCACGAACGGTCCAGTGGTCTTGCCCATCGTCGTGATCATGACCGAGAGACGACGCAT
>BLSH010313119.1:428963-442187 GCA_018402905.1 Glandirana rugosa
TATCTGCGATCTGATCAGATATATTAGCGTCCCCACTAGTCTAGTGTTCTAAAAAATGCAGTGTTAGCGGGATCAGCCCAGATAACTGCTAGCACCTGCATTTAGCCCCTCTGCCCAGCCCACCCAAGTGCAGGATCAATAGATCGCTGTCACTTACAAAACATAACACACATATCTGCAGCCTTCGTAGAGATCACGCCCGATCCCTGCGAATTCTGACAGTGATTTTTGGTAGCGTTTGAAGCAGGCGCGCTTTTTTGCCTGTGAGTCACGCTAGTGTTACGTTTCAAATTTAGAAAGTCCAAAATGTCTGGCCGCACGTACACTAGCGAAGAGGCCTACAATATGCTGAGTTTGACAGATGAGAGCGATGGGGAAGCCTCACTGTCAGAATCAGACTCAGCATATGAACCTGTAGACAGCAGCGGCACCCTGTCAGATAGCTCTGATGACGGAGTTGTGGTCCCTGCTAAAGCCAGGTGTACCAGACCCTGTTCTGCTGTCGCTGAGGTGCATGAACCGCAGGACTCTCATATGCAGCAGAGAGCCAGTACTAGTGCTGCTACCCGCTCTGGTGACCTGGCAAGCACCAGCGGCCTAGTACCCCCTGGACGTAGACGAACCAGCACTGCAGTATCATGTGGTGACGTGGCGAGTCCCATAAGTGCAGTACAAGCTGGTGTGGCTAGCACGAGTAATGCCCCGCAGCCACAAAGAAGAGGAACACAGGCCCGCAGAACCCATAGTGCACTAACTGACGTGCTTGCAAACCCTGATTGGCAACCCCCACTGATGCAGCGCCCATATTTCCCCCATTCACTGCCCAACCCGGAATCACGGTGAATACAGCTGATTTTACGGCCATTGATTTTTATTCGCTGTATTTCACAGAAGATCTCTATAGATCTATTGTGGACCAAAGCAATTTATATGCTGGTCAATTCATCGCCACTAATCCCCATTTGATGCTTGCCAGAGACTGGAAACCAATCACAGTTCCAGAATTTAAGACCTTTCTGGGCCTTTTCTTCCTCATGGGCATAACTAAAAAAACTGAGTTGTAGTCATATTGGGCCACTCACCCAATTCACCATATGCCCGTGTTCTCTGCTTGCATGTCCAGGGCACGATACGAGCAGATTTTGCGGTTCATGCACTTCAGTGACAATGAACTCAGTCTTCCACGGGGTGACCCTGAATTTGACCGGCTCTACAAAATTCGGCCCCTCATAAACCACTTCAACCAGAAGTTCACCGCACTTTTTATTCCCAACAAAGTTGTGTGCGTGGACGAGTCCCTGGTTAAATTTTCTGGCCGTCTTGTTTTCAAGCAGTACGTCCCCAGCAAGCAGATACGGGGGCCAAGATGTATACGCTCTGTGACAGGGCCACAGGCTATACATATAGTTTCCTGGTTTATGAGGGCAAAGATAGTCAGGTAGAGCCAGAAGGATGCCCAGACTACATAGGGAGCGCTGGCAAGATTGTGTGGAGCTTGGTGTCACCCTTATTCGGAAAGGGGTACCACTTGTACGTGGACAATTATTACACGAGCGTGCCACTGTTTAGTCACTTATTTGATCATCAGATTGGCGCATGTGGCACCGCGCAACCTAATCGCCGGGGCTTCCCCCAACGGCTGGTAGAATCCCGTCTTAGTCAGGGGGAGAGAGCCTGCGCTAAGTGTAATAATTTGCTCGCGATGAAGTGGAGGGACAATCAGAATGTTTTCGTTCTGACCTCTCTTCATGCAGATACGACTGTCCAAATTTCTACGGTGACTGGTCTTGTGGAGAAACCCCTCTGTGTCCACGAATATAACCTAAATATGGGAGGGGTGGACCTCAATGATCAGTTACTGGCGCCGTACCTAATTGCCTGTAAAGCGAGACGCTGGTACAAAAAAGTGTCTATACTTTTTTCAATTGGCTTTGCTGAACGCTCATGTCTTATACAGAGCGTCAGGACTGACAGGATCCTTCCTCAAATTCATGGAAGAGATCGTCACAGACCTTCTGTATCCAGATGGTGCTGCACCCCCACTTCACCACGTGAATGCAGTTAGCTGGCTGCATGGGAGGCACTTTCCACGTGTCCTCCGTGGTACCCCAAGCCACAGAACACCCCAAAAGAGATTTCGTGTCCTGTCCTGACCAGCCTGGTCTCTGCATCAATGACTGTTTTGAATGCTATCACACATTAGTGAATTATTAGCGTAGGGTGCAGCAGACACAGCGATAGGCACACGTACATAGGGTCTCCAAAGATGCCAGTGCATTTTGAGAGACCCAAACCTGGAACCGATTTTTAGTTACAAAAAAAAAAAAAGGCGTACCAAAAAAATAAAAAAAATTTAAAACAACAAAAAAATAAATAAAGTTAAAAAAATATATATATATATATAAAATAAAAAAACAAAAACAGTTGTACGTTTCTTTTTTCTCTCTCTCTCTCTTGTTTTCTCTCTAATCTCTCTCTATTGTTAATATTTTCTATGCATACCTGTTTGTTACTGTTTTTATCATGTTTTCTTTGCAGGTATGTAATTTTTTTGTTAATGCTTACCTGTAATGTTTTATTGTTAATGTGTTTTACATTTTTTTTTCTTCTTAGCAGGTATGTCATTTTTTAAGTTACTGTGTTTTATTAATTGTTTATTCCTTTTCAGGTACGCCATTCAGCTGCAGCACCGATTTATTAATGGTGACAGCAAAAGCATTTGCTCCCACCATTCATAAAGCAGAGACTCCAGCGCTGTTGGCGGTGATTTCACCACCACAGTTAAAAAAAGAGCAAATATACTGGAGCATAGGGGCAGTAGGTGGAAATTGGGGCGGATTGCCCCTATGCTCCGGTATATTTTTTTAAAAAGTGGCTATGCCCACCATTAGAAGTGGGAGGATGAAGGGAGGTTTTCTTATGGTGGGCATACCCACCGATTGATTCTTTTTTTTTTTCATGAAAAAAAGAACATTACAATATATGCCCAACAAGGACCAGCGACATACTAGGGTGTTGCTAGTCTTCTCAGGCTATTCTGTCCCACCGGGGAAAGTGAGAATGCAGCTGATGGTTCCGCCAGCTAACCATAGAGCTGATTGAAGACTAGAATGGCTCCAATCATCTCCATGGCCTAAGAAACCGGAGGCTACGAGCATTTTGTGACTTTGGTTTCGCCAGATATAAACAGCACCATTGGGAAATTGGGGAAGCATTTTATCACATCGATTTTGGTGGGGTCAGATGCTTTAAGGGCTGGGGAAAGATCTAGAGTTTAGTAGACCACAAATTAAAAAAAAAAAAATATGCAACAATACCTATTTTTATCATAGGGGATATTTAAAATCCCTGTGATAAAAATAAAAATGAAAAAAAAAAGATGAAAGGGACAGTGTAAAAATAAAATAAAAAAGCAAAATGAATAATTAAAAAAAAAATTAAAAAATGCACCCCTGCGCCCCGTGCACACGCGCAAAGATGGACGCAAGCGTCAGTCTCGTGTCGTATGTAAACAACAATTTCACAATGCATGTGAGGTATCAATGCGAACATCAGATCGAGGCCAGTAATTCTAGCAGTAGACCTCCTCTGCAGATCTGAAGTGGTAACCTGTAAAGGCTTTTAAAAATGTATATAGTTTGTCGCCTGTGCGTCATTTTTAAAGCATGTCATGTTTGGTGTCTATGCATTTGGCATGAGATCAACTTTTTTATTTCACCAAAAATTTGGGCAAAATAGTGTGTTTTTGTGCATTAAAATTCAAAAAAGTGTTTTTTCCCCCAAAAATCGCGTTTGAAAAATTGCTGCGCAAATACTTTCTGAAAAAAAAATTGTAACACCCACTATTTTTAACTGTAGTGCCTCTGCTTTAAAAAAATATATAATGTTTGGGGGTTCAAAGTAATTTTCTAGCAAAAAAAAGTATTTTTTTCATGTAAACAAAAAGTGTCAGAAAAGACTTGGTGGATCAAGTGGTTAGAAGAGTGGGTGATGTTGGGCATAAAATGCCATTACAGTTCAAACCACCCCCCCCAAATGACACCATTTTGGAAAGTAGACACCCCAAGCTGTTTTCTGAGAGCCATGTTGAGTCCATGGAATATTTGATTTTTTTGCCATTAGTGATGGAAAAATTACAAAAAAAAAAAATACACAAAGTTGTCATTGAAATTATACATTGCTCACCCATGTCATGGGTATGTGTGGAATTACACCCCAAAATACATTCTGCTGCTTCTCCTGAGTACTGGGATACCCCATGTGTGAGACTTTTTGTAAGTCTATCCGCGAACGGGACCCCAAAAACCAATCTTCTTCAGGGTTTCTAAGGTCAAAAATTTATGTCTTCACCCCACACTACCTATCCAGGTTTCGGAGGCCATGAAATTGCCCAGATAGCAAAAAAAAACCCCAAATTACCCCATTTTGGAAAGTAGACACCCCAAGCTATCTGCTGAGAGGCATGTTGAGTCCATGGAATATTTTATATTTTTCCACAAGTTTCTGGGAAATTACAATTTTTATTTACTTTTTTTTTTTTTTTACACAAAGTTGTCACTGAAATGTTATATTGCTCACACATGCCATGGGTATGTGTGGAATTACACCCCAAAATTAATTCTGCTGCTTCTCCTGAGTACGGGGATACCCCATGTGTGAGACTTTTTGGCAGCCTATCCGCGTACAGGACCCCGAAAACCAATCACCGCCTTCAGGCTTTCTAAAGGCATAAAATGGTGATTTTACTGTGGAATATGCTTTGATCTAAACCATTCCATTGTAGCTCTAGCTGTATTTTTAGGGTGGTTGTCATTCTGGAAGGTGAACCTCCACCCCAGTCTCAAATCTTTTGTATACATGTTCTTTTGTAAGATTGTCCTGTATTTGGCTCCATCCATCTTCACATCAACTCTGACCAGCTTCCTTGTCCCTACTGAAGAAAAGCATCCCCACAATGTGATGCTGCCGCCACCATGTTTCACGGTGGGGATGGTGTGTTCACGGTGATGTGCATTGTTAGTTTTCTGCCACACATAACGTTTTTCTTTTAGTCCAAAAAGTTTAATTTTGGTCTCATCTGACCAGAGCACCTTCTTCCACATGTTAGCTGTGTCCCCCACATGGCTTCTCACAAACTGCAATCAGGACTTCTTATGGCTTTCTTTCAACAATGGCTTTCTTCTTGCCACTCTTCCATAAAAGCCAGATTTGTAGAGTGCACAAGTAATAGTTGTCTCGTGGACAGGTACTCCCACCTGAGCTGTGGATCTCTGCAGCTCCTCCAGAGTTACCATGGGCCTCTTGGCTGCTTCTCTGATTAATTTTCTCCTTGCCCGGCCTGTCAGTTTAGGTGGACAGCAATGTCTTGGTAGGTTTGCAGTTGTGCCTTGCTTTCAATTTTCGGATGATGGATTGAACAGTGCTTCGTGAGATGTTCAAAGATTGGGATATTTTTTTATAACCTAACCCTGCTTTAAACTTCTCCACAACTTTATCACTGACTTGTCTGGTGTGTTTATTGGCCTTCATGATGATGTTTCTTAACTAAGGTTCTCTAACAATCCTCTGAGGGCTTCACAGAACAGCTGTATTTATACTGAGATTAAATCACACACAGGTAGGCTCTATTTACTGATTAGGTGACTTTTAATAGCAATTGGTTTCACTAGATTTTAGTTAGGGGTGTCAGAGTAAAGGGGGCTGAATACAAATGCACGCCACATTTTTCAGATATTCATTTGTAAAAAATAATTGAAAACCATTTATCATTTTTCTTCCACTTCACAATTATGTGCCCATTTGTTGGTCAATTACATAAAGTCCCAATAAAATACATTTACGTTTTTGTTTTTTACTTGACAAAATGGGAAAATTTCAAAGGGTATGAATACTTTTTCAAGGCACTGTATATTTCATATTATAGAAAATGAAAGGCAGAATGACCTGTGCTGTACAAAGAGGAAGAAGACACCAAGATGAGCAGGATCAGAGGCTGGGATAGTGGTGAGACGATTTCGCTTCTGGACTTACTAAAGGAAATAAAAAGCCAAAGGATAACTAATCCGACCAGACCTAACTATAAGGCTCCTTTCACACTGGGGCCATCTGAACATTAGCGGTAAAACGCCGGCGCTTTACCACTCGTTATGGCGGCGCTATGGTGCTACTATTCGGGCGGCGGCACGCTTTTAACCCCCCCCCCCCACAAGGGGTTAAACCGGGGTTAAAAGTGCCAGTTTACGGCGCTCCCGAAGCAGTGTTTAGTGCTTCGGGAGCGCTGCCCCATTGTTTTCAATGGGCAGGGGTGGTATAGGAGTGGTGAATACACCGCTCCCACACCGCTGCAAAGATACGGCTTGCAGCACTTTTTTTACCGTCCTGCAAGCGCACCGCCCCAGTGTGAAAGCACTCGGGCTTTCACACTGGGCTGTATTGGGGGAGTTTTTCATGTGCTTTTTAGTCGCTATTTTTAGCGCAAAAGAAAAACGCCTTGGTGTGAAAGGGGTCTAACTGAAAACAAAGCTGAAAAAATGGGGATATAATGCTGTTCGTGAATGTATCATACCCCTAATTTTTCAGTTTTGAATGTTTTGCTTAGAAATTGGTGTCGGGTATAGGGCAAGAATATACAGTGCAGATGGACAAACCCCCTTGCTGGGCTATCTGACAGGTAGATTGGAAAGGGAGGTGTGGTGGCATTTGGCGTTTTATTTTTATTTATTGAAATCACTTTTGGGTAGATTGACATTCAAAGTAGCGTTGAACCCAAAACCAAAAATGTAATATATTGCAGTTAACCAATCATTAGACGTGGTAACTGCATTTGTTTTCTTTCAACTTTTTTATTATTATTTAGGCTTTTCCCTCTGTTTTCACCTTCTGTAGTAGAGTGCCCCCACTCTGGATGAATTAGCACATCTTTGGACAGGAGTGTTGTCACTCAGTCTAGAGGGAGGGGAGTGTAAAGGCCCGTACACATGATGCAATTTTTGTTCGATTGTTGATTGTCTGAAATTCTTACCGATAGTATGCTCCTTTCGACAGCTGATTTTGAGTTTTCGTAAGACAAAAGCTGGATATGCAGACTAATAAAAAATTTTCGTACGGCAACTCAACGTTCGATTTATGTGTCATTAGTACGGTTTTCGTACGATCAAGACTACGCATGCTGAGAAATGAAAAAATACATACAAAACTATTCAACACATTATGTCACTTCTGATGTTGAATTCGGTCGTACGAAAATTTTCGTATTGTTAGTACGCTCTTCACTTTCGACATGAGACAAGCATCCAACAAAAAACACGTTTTGTCGCCTGAAATTCGCATCGCGTGTACGAGGCTTTAGATGTGCTAGCAGATTTAGATACTAAAGCTACTTTCACACTGGGGCGGGTGGTAGCGGTAAATCGCTGCTAGTTTTAACCCGTTAAAAGGGGGTTAAAAGTGCCGGCTCACCGTGCTTCCGAGGCGGTGTGCAGCCGCTTCGGAAGCGCTTGCCATTGATTTTAATTGCAGGGGCGGTGGAGGAGCTCAGTGCAGCGTCCCAAAGATGCTGCTTGCAGGACTTTTTGTAATGTCCTGCAAGCGTTACCACCCCAGTGTGAAAGCATTCCGGCTTTCACACTGGGGGGGGGGGGGGGGTGTTTTTCAGGCGCTATAAGGGCTCTATTTTTAGCACCGCAGCACCTGAAAAACGCCCCAGTGTGAAAGTAGTCTTAGACACTAACAAATTGAAGCCAAACTCCAGATCACTCTGCAGTTACACAAGCAGTTAAAGCAACAGTTTTTTTTTTCTTTTAGGCTAAATTTTAAATGAATAAATAAAAGCTGATCATTGTAAGCACCCCGGTCAGTGCTAAATAGTTTGTGTCAACCCTGCTACATTTGCAGGAGAGCTTGTTCTGTTGAAACACAAACTGGCTGGATCAACAAATGAAAATAAAATAAAGAAGGCCTAAAAATAAAATTAATGCAGCCATCAAATTTAAGAATAAGCTGCAATATAATAAATGTTTGCTTTTTGGTTTAATACCACATTAATGACATTTACAGAGACACAATATATTAGGAATTTACTTAAGTAAACAATAATATAAACTTTATTTAGCATATGATCCCTTGTGAGGCTCGGTTCACACTACAGCGACTTGGTATCCAACTTATGTCGCTCCAAGCCGCTTGACATCAGAAATCCCATTGAAGTGAATGAGAGCCGTCTTGATGTGCACTACTGAAGTCGCTCCAACTTCAAAAATGGTTCCTTTACTACTTCAAGGGACTTCTATCCGACTTGTGCCCATGGAATTCAGTGGAAGTCGACTCCAAGTTGGATCCCCATCTACAGTTTACATACCCTGGCAGAATTTATGGTTTCTTGGCCATTTTTTAGAGAATATGAATAACACAAAAACTTTTCTTTCATTCATGGTTAGTGTTTGGCTAAAGCCATTTATTATCACTCAACTGCGTTTTCTCTTTTTAAATCATAATGAGAACATAAACTACCCAAATGACCCTGATCAAAAGTTTACATACTCTGGTGATTTTGGCCTAATAACATGCACACAATCTGACATAAAGGGGTTTGAATGGCTATTAAAGGTAACCATCCTCACCTGTGATCTGTTTGCTTGTAATTCGTGTGTGTGTGTGTATTAGGGTCCTTTCACATGTGCGGAGTCCGTTTTGACAGGCTCTGCTGCTCAGCGGGGATCCATTTGTCTGTCTGTTTTCATCCGATCCACCAGACGGATGGAAAATAGGGTTTCCACCCGTCTGTATTTATCGGATCGGATGTCAGCGGACATATCACCGCTGACATCCGTCACTCCATAGAGGAAAATGGAGTGTCTGTTCAGGTCCACCTGAAATACTGACAGGCGGACACGTGAAAGGACCCTAAAAGGTCAATGAGTTTCTGGACTCCTGACAGACCCTTGCATCTTTCACCCAGTGCTGCACTGATGTTTCTGGATTCTGAGTCATGGGGAAAGCAAAAGAATTGTCAAAGGATCTGAGGTATAAGGTAGTTGAACTGTTTAAAACAGGAAAGGGATATAAAAAGATATCCATGGAATTGAGAATGCCAATCAGCAGTGTTCAAACTCTAATCAAGAAGTGGAAAATGAGGGGTCTGTTGAAACCAAACCACGGTCAGGTAGACCAACTAAGATTTCAGCCACAACTGCCAGGAAAATTGTTCGGGATACAAAGAAATACCCACAAATAACTTCAGGTGAAATACAAGACTCCTTGAAAATGCAGGGTGGCTGTTTCCAGATGCACAATAAGGAGGTACTTGAAGAAAGATGGGCCGCATGGTCGCCAGAAGAAATCCATTACTACGCAAATGTCACAAAGTATCCTGCTTACAATACGCCAAACAGCACAGAGACAAGCCTCAAACCTTCTGGCACAAAGTCATTTGGAGTGATGAGACCAAAATTGAGCTTTTTGGCCACAACCATAAACGCTATATTTGGAGAGGAGTCAACAAGGCCTCTGAAACATGGAGGTGGATCGCTGATGTTTTGGGATGTGTGAGCTATAAAGGCACAGGGAATTTGGTCAAAATTGATGGCAAGATGAATGCAGTATGTTATCAGAAAATACTGGAGGAACATCTGCCAGGAAGCTGCTCATGGGATGTACTTGGACATTCCAACATGACAATGATCAATAACACAAGGCCAAGTCAACCTGTCATTGGCTACAGCAGAATAAAGTGAAGGTTCTGGAGTGGCCATCTCAGTCTCCTGACCTCAATATCATTGAGCCACTCTGGGGAGATTTCCAACATGCAGTTCATGAAAGACAGCCCAAGAATTTCCAGGAACTGGAGGCTTTTTGCCAAGAGGAATGGGCAGCTTTATCATCAGAAAAGATAAAGAGCCTCATCCACAAATACCGCAAAAGCTGTCATTGATGTTAAAGGGGGCAATACAGGGTATTAAGAACTGGGGTATGTAAACTTTTGATCAGGGTCATTTGCGTAGTTTCTGTTCTCATTATGATTTAAAAAGAGTAAACACAGTAGATTGATAATAAATGGCTTCAGCTAAACACTAACCATGAGTGAAAGAAAGGTTTTTGTGTTATAATTTATGTTCTCTGAAAAATGGCTAAGAAATCATAAATTCTGCCAGGGTATGTAAACTTATGAGCACAGCTGTATATTGAAGCGACTTTACAGGAAAAGAAAAGAATGTACCCAGTGAATTACCCAGGCAACCCCCTCCCTCCCTTCTCTGATTGGCCACAGGCAAAGTCATCTGGCATGGAGGTCGCTTTAAGTTGCATTGTAAGTCGCCCAAAGTCACGCTCAAATCGCCTAGCAAAGTCGCGCCTGAAGTCGGATCACCCCTGGTTGAACCGGCCCTAACCCTAGCTTTCTTCAGGAAATATTTCCAGCTTTAGATCAGGTTCATGAGCTATCAGTAAATGCTTCCAGGCTGAAGCCAAACTTGAACAGCAATTCTTCACCCAGACCACCCTCCCAGGGAGAGGACCCAGAGGAGAGAAAGTTCTGGAAAGGTGCTCCCAAACATTTCCCATCTCCCAAGAGACTGGCTGGGTTAAGCCCTATACACACCATCAGAAAATCCTATGAAAAATACCGCTTTCGAAGCGATAGTTCGATAATCGGATCATTAGTATGGAGCTTTCAAGAGCCGATCGTGACAGTTCATCCGATATTATCCGAAGGGACAAATACAAAAATTTTTCTCGTACAATGCCCAATCATACGATTTTCGTTTAACCAGTACAGTTGTCGTTCAAAAATGCAATACAAATACACTACAACACATTACATCACTTCCGATTTTTTATTCTGTTATACGAGAATTCTCGTGACTTAAGTAATCTCTTCAGATTCGATCTGAGATTAGCATGCAAAAATACGGACGATCATTCGTCCGATAAATCATTGTGTGTACTGGGCTTTAGATAAATATTCAGAAGCCCGAGAGTTGACCCTGCTCACTTGGAGCTTCCCTTCAGGTACAGATGGAATCAATTACCCCTCTGGGCTTAGGGTCCTTTCACACACACGGGCCGTTCATCAGTTTATCAGTTCATCAGTTCATCCGTTTTTCATCAGTTTATTCATCCGTTTTTTTTTCATCCGTTTTTTCATCTGTGGTCATCAGTTTTTCATCAGTTTTTGTTTACATTCACTACCAATGCAAAAACGGATGAAAAACTGACCGTTCGTCAGTTTACATCCGTTTTTCGTCCGATCCGTTTTTTCAACGGATGAAAAATAGGACTTTCATCCATTCAAAAAAGCGGATGCTAACGGAAACGGATGAAAACGGATGCAAATGAATGATCATCGGTTGTCATCCGTTTTTCCATAGAGTTGCATTGATGTCCGTTTTTCATCCGTCAACGGATGGATGAAAAACGGACAAACGGTCCGTATGTGTGAAAGGGGCCTTAGGAAAGACCCGCAGAGTCCAGAAAAGGCAAAAAAAGGTCAGCCACAAAACACACTAATTTTAGATAGGGACTCAACCGCATTGCGCACATTATATTCACAAAATATGTTGGGTTCTAAAGGCCTAGGAATATTTCAGAAATACACCAGAATGCAAATGGGCATATTAACCACTTCAGCCCCGGAAGGATTTACCCCCTTAATGACCAGAGCACTTTTTACAATTTGGCACTGTGCTGCTTTAATTGGTAACTGTGCGGTCATGCAATGCTATACCCAAAGGAAATTTGCCTCCTTTTTTCCCCACAAATAGAGCTTTATTTTGGTGGTATTTGATCGCCTTTTTATTTTTTGCAATAAAAAATTTGAAAAAAACCCTATTTTCTACTTTTTGTTATAAAAAATACAATAAACTCAATTTTAGTCATCAATTTTCACAAAAATGCTTTCAGCCACATGGCTCGGGTAAAAAATTCAATAAGTGTATATTTATTGGTTTGCGCAAAAAGTTATAGTGTCTACAAACTAGAGTACTGTTGATCTAATTTCCTGAGGTGCTATAATGGAAGGGCAATACAAAACTCCCCAAATTACCCTATTTTGGAAAGTAGACACCCCAAGGAATTTGCTGAGAGGCATGTTGAGCCCATTGAATATTTAATTTTTCTGTCAAGTGATTGAAAAATGACAAAAAAATAATTACACAAATTTGTCACTGAAATTATACACTGCTCACACATGCCATGGGTTTATGTGGAATTACACCCCAAAATACATTCTGCTGCTTCTCCTGAGTACAGGGATACCACATGTGTGAGACTTTTTGAGAGCCTAGCCGCGCACAGGACCCCGAAAACCAATCCTTCAGGACCCCACAAACCAATCATCGCCTTCAGGATTTCTAAGGACGTAAACTTTTGATTTCACTCCACACTACCTATCACAGTTTCGGAGGCCATGAAATACCAAGATAGCACAACCCCCCCCCCCCCAAATCACCCCATTTTGGAAAGTATTTGCTGAGAGGCATGTTGAGTACATGGAATATTTTATATTTTGCCACAAGTTTTGGGAAAATGACAAAAAAAATGTGTTTCATTTTACAAAGTTGTCACTAAATGATATATTGCTCACACATGCCATGGGTATATATCACATATGTGAGAATTTTTGGCAGTCTAGTCGCATACAGGACCCCGAAAACCAAGCACCGCCTTCAGGCTTTCTAAGGGCGTAAATCTTTGATTTCACTCTTCACTATCTATCACAGTTTCGGAGGCCATGAAATGCCCCCAAATTACCCCATTTTGGAAAGTAGACACTCCAAGCTTTTGCTGAGAGACATGATGAGTATTTTGCAGATCTCGCTTTCTGTCACCAAGTTTTGAAGATTAAAAAAATAAAAAATAAAAATTTTTTACGCCACCGACCTGAAGGCGGTGATTGGTTTTTGGGGTCCTGTACGCGGCTAGGCTCCCAAAAAAGTCTCACACATGTGGTATCCCCGTACTCAGGAGAAGCAGCAGAATGTATTTTTGGGTGTAACTTCACAAATACCCAAGCCATGTGTAAACAATATATAATTTAGTGACAACTTTGTTTAAAAAAAAAAATGTAAATTTTCCCAAAACTTGTGACATAATATTAAATATTCCATGGACTCAACAAGCCTCTCAGGAAATAGCTTGGGATGTCTACTTTCCAAAATGGGGTCATATGGGGTGCAGGGTTTGTGCTATCTTGACATTTCAGGGCCTCCAAAACTGTGACAGGTAGTGAGG
>BLSH010313119.1:471335-494232 GCA_018402905.1 Glandirana rugosa
TCCTTTAGTTCCTACGTTTTTAAGATTTGCTTGCTGTCTAACGTTTTCTAACATTCTGTTTGGGGTTTTTTAAGAAGTTTATATAATTATCATTTTTCCAGTCCAGACTCGTACATCCGGGAAATGTTTTATTAGATCTCACGCACTGACCCCTGTTACTCTTCCGTTAGAATAATTTATGAAAGAAGTCGAGACACATATGTTTCCTCGTACCCCCTCGAGTACGGGTATTACCCCTACCATCACTGTGTCGGTGTTTACTAGGTGTTACCGAGTTTTCACTTTACCAGGTCTTCATAAATCTGTCTTATTTCCATCTATTTCGTGGACCTGGTCTACCGTAGGTAGGTGTCTGGAATTTCTCTGGTCCAGGTGCTTTATCTACCTTTATTCTGTCTAAATACTTCTGGACCATTTCACTTTTGAGCCATTGTGGATCATTTGTGGCTGTGTCACTACCATCCCCATTATGGGCATGAGCTCCCCCATGCTCCTTTGTATACACAGAGCTGAAGAAAGTATTTAATAAGATTGCCTTCTCATTGTCCCCAGTCACGCACTCTAGATTATTTTGTAAAGGGCCTACATGCTCAGACCTGACCTTTTTACTATTAATATATTTGAAGAATTTTTTGGGGTTTGTCTTACAATCTTTTGCAATCTGTCGTTCGTTTAGAATTTTTGCATCCTTGATTTCCTTTTTACATATTCTGTTATATTCTTTGTAACATTTAAAAGATGATAGTGTTTTATATTTTTTAAATGCTCTTTTCTTATCATTTATAATTTTTTTAACTTTGGCCGTGAGCCACATAGGTTTTCTTTTTAGCCTCTTAAATTTATTGCCCATGGGAATATACTTTGCAGTGAGTTCGCATATAGTTTTTTTGAAAAATTCCCATTTCTGTTCTGTGTTCATTGATGCCAATATTCCCTCCCAGTCTAAGTGCTGGAGAGCAGCCCTCATCTTTGTAAAATTTGATCTCTTAAAATTAAGTGTTTTTATCTTTCCCATTTGTGTTTGTTGCTTGCAGCTTACATTAAATGAAATCATGTTATGGTCACTGTTACCCAGATGTTCTTTTATATGAATATTGGTAATAAGCTCTGCATGGTTTGAGATTACCAGGTCCAACAAAGCATCATTCCTAGTTGGGGCCTCAATAAACTGGACCATAAAATTGTGCTGTAATAGGTCTATAAATTTTTGCCCTTTAGCTGTCCCAGCAGTGCCATTACTCCAGTTAATTTCCGGGTAGTTAAAATCCCCCATTATTATCACTGTCCCAGCCCTTGCAGCTCTTTCTATCTGTGCAAGGAGCAGAGTCTCCACCTCCTCTTTAACACTGGGAGGTCTATAACAAACTCCAATGATAACCTTTGTAGTGTGCACACCCATATGCAGATCTACCCATAATGCTTCAGACTCATCACACTCTCCAGCAACTAAGTCCT
Organism: Glandirana rugosa; assembly: GCA_018402905.1. Lineage (NCBI taxonomy): Eukaryota > Metazoa > Chordata > Amphibia > Anura > Ranidae > Glandirana > Glandirana rugosa. Next base: position 472,791 of record BLSH010313119.1, read on the forward strand.
CATTCACACTCGCTTTGAGATCACTTCTCACATAGAGACAGACACCACCACCCTTCCGTTTTACCCTGTCTTTCCGAAAGAGAGCATAGCCAGGAATATCAATAGCCCAGTCATGTGAAGAATGAAGCCAAGATTCAGCTATACCAATCAAATCGTAGTTTTCCTCATGCACCAGAGCTTCTAGCTCACCTATTTTGCTTGGCAGACTCCTGGCATTGGTGAACAAACACTTTAATTCACTGTCACATTTTGCACATGTATCTTGCATATTTTTAATTTTAGCACACACAGTACCATTTCCAATGGTTGATTGTAACATGGGAACCTTCATATCATCTTTCTTTGCCCTCCCCCATCTTTCCGCATTCCACCCACCAATAGGGGCTGACCCCTGTCTGACCTGTCTACCCCATTATAATCTAATGCACCCTCCCCCCTCATTCCTAGTTTAAATACTCCTCCAGCCTCTTTATGGCAAAGTGGGAGGAGGATGTCGTCTATGCCCAAGGTAGACCTCAACTAGTTTTATGGGCTAGGTACATAGACGACATCCTCCTCCTATGGAATGGTACAAGAGATTCTCTGGATCAGTTCTTCTCACAATTGAACAACAATGACAGAGGTATCTCACTTACGTACGAAGCTAGTGACAGCTGTATCAACTTCCTGGATTTGGAAATTGAAGTGTCCAATGGCCTTTTGAAAACAAAGACCTACCTCAAACCCACTGATAAAAATGGTTTTATTCCAACTAACAGCTCTCTCCCCCAGGCATGGTTAAAATCGGTCCCACACAGCCAGTTTCTCCGTCTCTGGGAAACTGCTCTGACGTGCATGATTTTTTAGACCAGTCTAATATTCTAAAACAGAGATTGGTGGAAAAGGGCTATGACCAATGTGCTCTAGAAGAATCAATAATATGTGCTACACAGTTGGAAAGAGATACACTTTTAGAAAAGAAAACAAACCTAGAGCTGCTGCAGATGATAATTTCAAGTGATCATTTTTTACAATGTTCTCTTTACCACATAACCAGATCAAGAAAATTATGAATAAACATTGGCCAGTGTTGAAAAACGATTGCATTTTAGGGTCTTTACTACCGGACAGAGCAAGGGTAACATATAGAGGGACTCCATCTTTGCGAAATAGATTAGCACCCAATGTAAAAGATCCCCCTAAACGTATTTCATTTTTCTACAACATGGTGTTTTTTTTTCATGCCGAAGGTGCAGGGTTTGTAATCTAAATGCATATCGAGAGAGGAAAATCCTGCAGTTTTGATCTAATGTCACAAATCAAATTTATGACATTAAAGACTTTACCACTTGCGAAACTAAAAATATAGTCTACCTACTTACAATTAGGGTCAGTGAACATATTACAAATATAATAAAGGAGAAGACCAACCATAGTGTCCCTAACCACTATTTAAGATATTTCAAAACAAATGTTGCGCTAATTGAAATGAGTAACAAAACATATATGTGCACATAAATTGCTTAAATGAACATATCCTCAAACATGTAATCGTATAGTCCTGTGATAGTCCAGTGTGTATGAATAAAAAAAGGTGCTCTCCAAAAAGAAAGTCCAAATGAAAAGTTCAATCCCAATATCCAAAAATTGTGTAAAGGAAAATAGAGTAATATACAAAAATCCTTTTATAAGTGATTCATAGATCCACCACCAGAGGGCATGCACACCCTGTGAGTTCCCAAGGATGGGTACTCTTACCATAAATAAGGGACGCACTATTGCTAGTGTGTCAAATGCACAGGCAGAAATAACCTTCTGCGGGTATAGTTAAGGTTCAGGTCTCCCTCCTCCGTCAACCTCGATATACCGACTCCTTATCATTACCCTAGGATTACTCCAGATAACCATCCGTCACTTCCGTCTCGGCATCCCCCCAAGGATAGAGAAAGGAAGGGGCCAATAGTGTGATACCGTTTATACAATATGTTTATTAAAAGGTAAGTAGTATACTCACATATGAACACTTTAAAAACAGCGTAACATCAATTGCTGGCAAACAAATCAAACATCACCCATACTCCCGTCCTGTAGCAGCGTGGTGACATCAGCGTGTAGCCTCCGCTCTACATGTTTCGTTATAGTTAACGTCTTCAAAGGGGCACGGGTGACGCACTGACGCACCACCTATTTATACTCTCCCACTGGCCGAGCCTCCTTCTTAAATTCGGCCGCCATTTTATCTGAGACCAATCATTCACCTTTAGGACACCGTGATTTAGCTATGGCCGAACTACAAGCCACAACCGCAAAAAATCCCTGTCCTTATAGCGAAAAGTTTTCTTCTTAACACATTTAGAATCATATCTTAAAAAACATCAGTATCCACACCAATTTTTCCAATAACCTACATTAGTCAGGAGAGTATAAATAAGTGGTGCGTCAGTGCGTCGCCCATGCCCCTTTGAAGACGTTAACTATAACGAAACATGTAGGGCGGAGCCTATGCGCTGACGTCACCACGCTGCTACAGGACGGGAGTATGGGCGATGTTTGATTTGTTTGCCGGCAATTGATGTTACGCTGTTTTTAAAGTGTTCGTATGTAAGTATACTACTTACCTTTTAATAAACATATTGTATAAACAGTATCACACTATTGGCCCCTTCCTTTCTCTATCCTTGGGGGGATGCCGAGACGGAAGTGATGGATGGTTATCTGGAGTAATCCTAGGATAATGATAAGGAGTCGGTATATCGAGGTTGAAGGAGGAGGGAGACCTGAACCTTAACTTTACCCGCAGAAGGTTATTTCTGCCTGTGCATTTGACACACCAGCGATAGTGCGTCCCTTATTTACGGTAAGAGTACCCATCCTTGGGAACTCACAGGGTGTGCATGCCCTCTGGTGGTGGATCTCATGTATGAATCACTTAAGAAAGGATATTTGTATATTCCACTATTTTCCTTTACACAATTTTTGGATATTGGGATTGAACTTTTCATTTGGACTTTCTTTTTGGAGAGCACCTTTTTTATTTATACACACTGGACTATCACAGGACTATAAGATGACATGTTTGAGGATATGTTCATTTAAGCAATTTATGTGCACATATATGTTTTGTTACTCATTTCAATTAGCGCAACAATTGTTTTGAAATTGTTTACCCCATGACACATTATCACATGGTATGTTGCTGCTTGTTTTAGTCACTTACGTATTTTTGGTTAATTTACACTATTTAAGATACCATAAGAAAGATCCTAAGGGCACCTCATTCCAAATCATAGACAAATACCTCCCCCATTGGAGGGGTGGAGCTATTAGATGGGAGGTGTCCAAATTGGAAACGTTTTGGATTTATCAGCTCAAATGCTATTTTCCATATGGAGTAAATATAGAGTGGGATATTAACTCTTTTATTAATAAAGCTTAATTATATAGCCATTACTTGATTTAGGAATTTTGGGGGCACAGTAGTTTATAGTATTTCAAATTTTAACACTTAATATATATTTATTTTAATTAATTTTTAATTGTAGTTTAATTACACTATCCGTATAGATGTATATTTGTACAATCAAAAATAAAATAATTCATTAATTTGACATCTACACCATCCGTTTAGTGATTTGGTGTCTCTCCTGGCTTTTTGCTGCCAGCCCTCAAAGCTATTAGGTCCACCTCCAGCTCTGTGTGTCTCTGCGCTGTCCCTAGAATATGTGACAGGCAAATTCCAGGAGACTGCAGATACAGGGCCAGTGTAAATAAAAAAGTTAACAAAAAAAGCATTTTTTTATATTGCAGAAGGGACAGGGGGGTTGCGGGGAGGAAAAGTCAATTTTGTGAGTGAAGGTCTGTTTTAAATACATACATGAGAACAGTTTTACCAGCAGTCAACTCAGTGATGCGAAGCCTGTAAAAGTGCAGTCTCAGCAAGCATCATTGAGTAAAAGACTCAGGTCCCCCTCCTTCCCCCTCCGACTGTACAGTTAAAGGAAATGCAGCAGATTGAAGAGAGCATGGCTCCCTAACTGGTTCCCAGTGCTGCTTCTTCCTTCCGCTCTCTGAGCTCTGCTGTGTTGTATACTGTAAGCACTAACACCAAGTCAAATTCAGGTACAGATACATTTAATGATGTGTTAATGATTACAGAACTGCATTATAATTTGTGCCTTTATCAGCCTGGATTTCAGCTTTAAGGCAAAACTTCACTCAATTAATCAACATTGACTATTTTTAATCCTTATATGCTAGCAACAGTAAATAGATAGGGAAGTACAGAATATCAGTATAACATATTGACTTGTTGTAAACTTTTTTTTACATAGCTTCAGTTTTTCCTGGTTTCCAGTACAGATTCACCGAAATTTTGGTGGGCAAAACATATTGTCATGTGCCTGGTAGGCGAGTCTGACTTATGCAGTAGGCAACCTCCCTTACTAACCTGATTCGGGAACCCCTGGTAGAGCAGACAGGTGGCTCGGGAGTACAGGAGAGCACGAGGGTCGGACTGGGTCACTGGTGATGGTAAAGGGTCCGTTGGAGCGCTCGTGCAGCAGAAGCGTGGTCGTGCGGGCTGGGTTGGCAACTGACTAGCGGTGAGGATCAGAGGATCAGGCAAAAGAGTGGTCGGGTACAGGCAGAGTTTGTTAACAGGCTGACAGCAGAAGTGCAGAAGGATCAGGCAATCGGATGGTCGTAGGCAAGCCAAGGGTCGGTACAGGCGGAGTTCAGATAAGGTCGGGCAAGCCGGGTCACAGGAACAGGAGACAGGAACAGATAACAGGCACAAGTTGCTCAGGAAGGACAGGTACACGCTGTAGATCAGACAGCACTAGATGCAGGAAGTACACTTGTTTAAATAGGGCTGCCCGGCCCCGCCTCCGCCGGGAGCGCGAGGAAACAACAATCAAATGCAACAAACCCTCAGCACAGTCTTCTAACATTGCCCCCCCCCAAGGGGCAGCCTCCGGATGCCCAGCCGGGCCTTCAGATCCGGATGGGAACTCCAAAAGGACCGGACAAGTTTGTTGGCATGGATGTGTCCTTCAGGTTCCCAGGAACTTTCCTCTGCTCCGTACCCTCTCCACTTGACCAGGTACTGGACCAAGCCACCTCTTCTTCTGCAGTCGAGGATGGCCTCGACTTCGTACTCCTCCCCTTCATCCACAAGAACCGGTTCAGGTGGAGCTGTACTTATTCCAGGAAACTGATCCCTTGTCACGGGTTTAAGCAAGGTGACATGGAATACCGGGTGCACTCGGAGTGAAGGGGGAGGTTCAGCTCAAAAGCCACCCTGTTGATCCTCCTCTTGACTGAGAAGGGCCCAAAGAATCTAGGTTCCAGATTCTTAGAGGGGCATGCGAGCTTTAAGTTATTAGTAGAAAGCCAGACTTGATCGCCTGGCTGGAGATCCAATTCCCCCCATCTTCCTCTGTCAAAAACCCGTTTATTAGACACCTGTGTCTGAGCCAGGGTCTCTTGGAGCAGTTTGTTGTTCCTCTCCAGAAACTCAGTAATATCCTGTGCGGCAGGCTCTGAACTTTCCGGAACCACATTGGGAAGAACGGCAGGGTGATAGCCTAGGTTCGCCCAGAAGGGTGACTGATTGGTGACGGAGTGCACCGAGTTATTGTATGCGAACTCGGCCATCGGCAACAGGGAGGCCCAATCGTCCTGAGCAAATGATGAGTAACAGCATAAATACTGCTCCAGGGTCTGATTTGTCCTCTCAGTCTGACCGTTGGTTTGAGGATGGTAAGCAGAGGAAAAGGCTAGTTCAATTCCTAATGCTGAACACAACGCTTTCCAGACCCTGGAGGTGAATTAACCCCTCGGTCCTACACAATGTTGGTGGGTAGACCATGGAGACGGATTACCTCTTTAATGAAAGCCTTTGCTGTTTGAATTGTTGAGGGCGTACCCTTCATAGGAATAAAATGGGCCATCTTGGTAAGCCGGTCGACCACCACAAAGATGGTTGTGAACCCTTCCGAAGGCGGCAACTCCACTATGAAGTCCATGGAGAGCTGAGACCATGGGCGTTCAGGGACCGGAAGTGGATTCATAAGTCCCCATGCCTTAGCTCTGTCAACCTTATTACAAGCGCAAGTAGTGCAGGCTTTCACATACTCCTTGCAGTCCTTGTCAGAAGATGGCCACCAGAACGACCTAGAGAGCAGGTCTGCCATCTTGCGACCACCAAAGTGCCCCGCTAACCTGTGGTCGTGACACAATTTCAGAACTGCCAGCCGCTGCCCTTCTGGGACGAAAATCTTTGTGCCGAATCACCACAGCCCGTCTTGGAGGGTCAGCCTGGGATCTGGTGCGGTAGAGGATCCACTAGTGGATCGCCTGATCCGGGATATGAGGTCCTCCTGGACCAACAAGAAGCCCCGTGCAGGGAGGATAGTATCAGGTGAGGAAGAGTCCCCTGGTTCCAGAAACATCCGTGATAGGGCATCAGGTTTCACGTTCTTGGAGCCAGGCCTGTAGGTGATGTGGAGCAGGAAACTGGAGAAAAAGAGGGCCTGTCGGGGTTTGAGTCTCTTTGCAGTGCACAGGTACTCCAAGTTCTTGTGATCAGTAAAAACTAGGACTGGGTGCAGGGCTCCCTCCAGCAGGTACCGCCATTCCTGTAGAGCTGACTTTATGGCGAGGAGCTCCCTGTCCCCCACGTCATAATTCCTCTCTGGAGGAGTCCGTTTCCGGGAGTAGAAAGTGATAGGATGCAGAGCGGCCTTCAGCCCTTGTCTTTGAGAGAGGACCGCTCCTACAGACGCTTCAGAGGCGTCTACCTCCAGTATGTAAGGAAGGGCAGGGTCCAGATGTTTCAAAATGGGAGCAGAGGTGAAGAGTTTTTTAAGTCGTTGGAAGGCAGCTTGTGCCTCGGGTGTCCAGTGGAACCGGGAGTTCTGTTTGTCAGTTGGGTGATTGGGGAGATCACTGCTGAGAACCCCTTAACAAATTTCCTATAAAAATTTGCGAATCCCACAAACCATTGCACCGCTTTCTTATCAGTTGGTGCTGGCCAGTTTACTATGGCAGAGACCTTCTGGGGATCCATTGTGGTGCCCAAAACAGAGAGGATGAACCCCAGGAAAGAGATACTTGAGCATTCGAATGCGCATTTCTCCGCCTTGGCGTAGAGGCTGTGTTGACGAAGGCGGCTTAGAACATTCTTAATGTGGTTACGGTGCTCCTCCAGGGAAGGGGAGAAGATGAGAATATCATCTAAGTACACCACCACAAACAGATCTAGGAAGTCCCGGAAGATGTCATTGACAAGGTGCTGAAATGTGGCTGGTGCGTTACAAAGTCCAAACGGCATGATCAAGTACTCATAGTGGCCAGACCGGGTCCGGAAGGCCGTCTTCCATTCATCCCCTTCCCTGATCCGAAGGAGATTATAGGCTCCGCGGAGATCCAGTTTGGAGAAAATGGTGGCAGTACCGAGCCTCTGGACCAACGGGAGGGGGTACCGGTTCTTGACCGTAATTTTGTTCAGGTCCCTGTAATCAATACAGGGTCTCAGGGATCCATCCTTCTTTTCTACAAAGAAAATTCTGGCCCCCGCAGGAGAAGTAGAGGGCCGGATGAATCCCTTCTCCAAGTTCTCATCTAGGTAGGATTTGAGGGCGGCTAACTCCTTCTCCGAGAGCGGATAAATTCTGCCGAAAGGTACTTCTGTGCCAGGAAGGAGCTCTATGGGGCAGTCATATGGCCGATGTGGTGGCAGGACATCCGCCCCCTTCTTACTGAACACATCCAGGTATTCATGGTATACTGAGGGTACAGCAAGGCGGGTTTCCAAATCCGGATCAGGGTCTGAGCGGGATGCAGCTAAGATGGGTACAGTAGGCGGGGGAAAGCAGTGGTGCTGGCAGTAGAGTTGAACTGAACGTTGCCAGTGACCCAGTTGATGTAGGGGCAGTGTGCCCGAAGCCAGGGAAGTCCGAGGATAACTGGTGCTAGTGGTGACGCGATAGTGTCAAGGAGCAAGAGTTCTGAATGGCCGTCAGATGTCCGTGTCAAGATGGGGATGGTCTCATGGGTCTCCGACCCGGATTTGAGAGGGAACCCGTCGGCCAGGCAAAGATTCATCGGGTGCCTCTTGGGCCGGAGGGGTATCTGGTGGAAGGCTGCAAAACTTAAGTCCATGAAGCAGCCGTAAGCGCCAGAGTCTATAATGGCCAAAACGGGGAGGTCCCCACTGGACAGCTGCAGCACTAGGGCGAGTACCGCATGCGTTTTGGCATCAGGTATGGCTAGTATCTCCCCTAAGTTACGTGTGGAGACTTTGCCTGATTTGACGGGGCAAGTTCGCACCAAATGTCCAACACCCCCGCAATACAGGCATAGGCCACTGGTAAGACGTCTCTGCCTTTCTTCGGGGGAAAGAGCTGAGTGTTGTGGTGTGTTCAGCCGGGGTACAGAGGAGTACCCGGAGGGGGAGGAGTACGTGAGGGCGCCAGACTTCTCCGCAAGTCGTTCCCGCAGCCGGCGATCAACCCGGATGGCCAGGTCGATCAGGGCGTCCAGGGTTGGGGGAATACCCACACGAGCCAGCTCATCCTTGACTCGTTCGATAACCCCATCCGGAACTGGAACCGGAGGGCTGCATCGTTCCATGCGGTATCGGCACTCCAGTGCTGGAACTCCAATACATAGTCCTCAACGGGACGGTGGCCCTGCTGGAGAGCATGGAGCGCAGCTTCTGCAGAAGAGGCTAGATGCGGGTCCTCGTACAGTCGGGCCATAGCCTGGAAGAATTGTACAAGGGTCTGGGTTTGGGAGCCTTCCGCTCTAGCAACCGGTGGACCCAAGTCTGTGGCCCCTCCTGGAGCAGACTGATCACCAGTCCCACCTTGGTATCTTCCTGGGAAAAGATGCGGGGTTGCAGGGCAAAGAAAAGTTCACAGGAGACACGGAAAGCCCGAAATTTCCTACAGTTCCCTGAAAACCGTTCGGGCAGGGGCACCTCTGGCTCCATAGGTGCAGACATAATGGTATGCTGGGGGAGCTCCCGATCTGGTCCTCCAGCCGAAGATAGCCAGCTTGCAAGTCCTTCACCACTTGGGTAAGGCTGGACAGGTGCTCACACAGTTCGTGCGTAAAGGAGGGCCTCTGCGCAGACTCGGTCATGGCTGTCTGATACTGTCACGTACCTGGTAGGCCAGTCTGACTTATGCAGTAGGCAACCTCCCTTACTAACCTAACTCGGGAACCCCTGGTAGAGCAGACAGGCGGCTCGGGAGTACAGGAGAGCATGAGGGTCGGACTGGGTCACTGGTGATGGTAAAGGGTCCGTTGGAGCGCTCGTGCAGCAGAAGCGTGGTCGTGCGGGCTGGGTCGGCAACTGGCTGGCGGTGTGGTACAGAGGATCAGGCAAAAGAGTGGTCGTGTACAGGCAGAGTTCGTTAACAGGCTGACAGCAGAAGTGCAGAAGGATCAGGCAATCGGATGGTCATAGGCAAGCCAAGGGTCGGTACAGACAAGGTCGGGCAAGCCGGGTCACAGGAACAGGAGAAAGGAACAGATAACAGGCACAAGTTGCTCAGGAAGGACGGGTACATGCTGTAGATCAAACAGCACTAGATGCAGGAAGTACACTTGTTTAAATAGGGCTGCCCGGCCCCGCCTCCTCCGGGAGCGCAAGGAAACAAAAATCAAATGCAACAGACCCTCAGCACAGTCTTTTAACACATATTGGCCGAAAATATGTTTCAATATAGAAAAAGGTGCTGATAATGCATGCAATTTTGTCATGATTTTACCACGATTTTGCCACGATTTGTGTGCGCTTATGGTTTGTTTTTCATAAGTCATGTAACTTAAAAACATAACAAAGGGGCGTTATTGATGCATTCTTGCTGCATTTTCAATGCATTTCAACAGGGTGGTTGTGTTTTTGATGCAATTTTTTAAACTGACCAAATATGCAACAAGCAGGACTTTTAACACGGCAATGGAAGTGCAACAGACCAGTGTGAAGACATACATAGAATTTAAAGGGATGCATTTTTCTTTAGCTTTTCTTGCACTAAAGGTGCCGATGGTCAACAATAAATTCATATTCATTCAAATTCATTATATTAATTAAAAAGTCAAATATAATACAATTATATATAAAAATAGATATATTTTTAAAAAGTGTAATTTTCTGTTTCGGTTTCTTCAAAGTGCATCCTGAATTTTCAGTTTCGGCACCAAACATTTCGGTGCATTCGGTGCACCTCTAGTTTCCAAGCCTAGACAAATGATTTAATGTAGTACATGCCAGGGCAGATGGATTCCAGGAAGTAAATGCTACATGAATCATCTTCCCTTACTCAAGATGGCCACTTCCAGCATATCTCCTACTCCTACAGCTTTTTGAGATGGGAACAAGGGATACCTATTAGCAAAAGTGTGTAGGCATAGGACACCCTCTTGCCATACCCCCTTAAAAATGGAAAATTGTATCAAATACTTACCGTAATATTCCTATCCTGATGCCAAACCATGGCAGCATACCTGTGATAGAGCTCCACCTCTCATCCACTCCCTCAGGGCCCGTGAATAGCATAAATGAAGGAGTAGTTAGGCCCAGCTCATTCTTTGTATTTAGTTACATACCGAAACATACAGGGTGGGCATGTATGCTGCCATGGTTTGGCGTCAGGAAAGGAAAATAATGGTAAGTATTTGATACTGTTTTCCATTTTCCTAAAGCCAACATGGCAGCATACCTGTGATACATAACTAGCTGACAGGGTGGGTTCTGCTTGTCAAACCAGTTTTAAATTAGGATGCGACAGAAGACTAAATAGTCCACTGTTGACAAGGCACCCGGGTCTACTCCGTAATGCTTGAAAAAGGTATGCTGGGGTGACCATGACACCTGTCGAATAGGCTGCCCATGAGGCTGCAACCACTCTGCTAGATTGCGCAGCCACCTCTGAATGAGGCTCACGACCCCCACCCTCTTATTAGATGTTCAGAAAGAAGCAAATGTGGACAGATACAGAAGTTCTGAAAATGTTAAATTCGTGTGATCTTCTGGAAAGTTAGGAAATGGCCAGATGTCTGTTAAATGGAGGTCCGTCGTTACCTTTGGTACAAGATGACCTACAAGACACAACTCTATTTTTCTGGAGAGAAAACAATATGTTTTACTGGAGCTCCAAGAACTTGAATCTCAGACATTCTTCTGCCTGGAGCAGGGTTTCTCAACCAGGGTTCCTTGGAACCCTAGGGTTCCTCCAGAGGTTGCTAGGGGTTCCTTGAGCAATGGTCAATTTCTACCTCTCAGATAAGTTCCCAATGATACCATTGATCTTTTTAGCTATCTGTAAGGGGGGGAATTCTTCCCATTGACCACAAGTGTACGGAGCATTCTTCCCATTGACCATCACACTAATGTTTCATGAGTTGTAGATTTTTAATTTTTAGCAGGGGTTCGCCGAGAATTATTTCAAGGGTTCCACAGTGTTGAAAAGGTTGAGAAAGGCTGGCCTGGAGTTACTGCGATAGATATTGCTTTGTAGGTAATGTCCCAAACAGAACTCTCTGGTGGAAGCAAAACAGTGGAGTTGGCAGAGCCGAAGAGCACCCCCAGTAAACTAAGTGTTGGGTCGGAGAGAGAGTTGGCTCTTTTTTTAAGTTAATCATACAGCCATATCTCTGCATGGTTAATCATATAGTTAAGTTAATTTAAGTTAAGCTTAAGTTAAAGTTATGTTAATCATACAGCCATATCATTTTATGCATTAAGGTAAAAAACCTTCTGCAAGCTGCCCCGGGCCCCCTAATTATTTACCCAATCCAGCAATGTGCAAGAGAACTCTCCTGGGTCTCTCCCGCTCCTTGGCTCAGATGCAACAGGGGCTCCCATTGGCTCCCGCTGCTGTTAATTCCAGCCAGTGAGGAGGTAGCAAGGGCAGGGCCGAGCGGCACTCTGTGTGTCTTATGGACACACAGAGCTGGCTTGAGAGTGAGCACGTAAGTGCAGCCATAGCAATTGGCTTGCTATAGAGGCTCTTGGCTGGGGGGGGGGGGGACCCGAGAAGAGGAGCAGGTAAATATGACATGTTTGTTATTTAAAAAAAATAAAAATTAAGCTTTTAGAGTCACTTTAATGCTCAAACACACCTAAACTTGTTGAGTGTTTAGGCACATTTAGCATTTTCTGCTCTTCTGAACGCACTTTTGATTTTTTTTTTGCCTGCAAAAAAAACACCAAATGCTTGTAAAAGCAGCGTTTTTAAGCCCAGCGTGCATGAGGCCTAAAACTTACAAGTTTGTTGCACAATTGCAGCAAGTCCACACTGCATGACTCCAGATCAACTTTCTTTGCAAACATTCTGACATTCTGCAAGTTCTGGTTCAGTTATGTTGTACAATAGTCATCCCACCACAGGGATCACTGTGACTGAATTTTCATGCTAGACTTGCAGAGCTCTTGCTGTAGACTCACCACTGCAACTTTGCTCTTGCTAGAGACTTGCCACACAAATGTGTTACAAATTGGAAAAGTGGCAACTAGAACTTGTGCTTCAAGTGCTCTGCTAGTGTAGAAATTGCCAGTGAAAATGTGCAGCAACAGACTTACAATTCAACACTGCCACAAATTTGTGGCAAGTTATCCTTGCTATCTGGTATACTGTAATGCAGCAGTTTGTGACATCATGCCTTAAATTGACATTGACCAATTCAGAATTTTGCATCTAATACAGAGAATAAACACATTTTCTGTGGATGTATAGCTACAGCAAACGTTGCAGGAGTGTGGAACGTAACCTTTCAAATATTCCCCAGTATAGGTAGTTTCCCATGTAACTGGAGAAGAAGTAAAGCAGATTAATAAATGACCAGGAAGTTGTTTTAATTATGCTAAGTGCACAAGGGTGGTTCCTGCACACTCATGATGATAATTGTTCTGAATGATCATGTGCCTTGTTAACTTACAGTACAGTAGCTTGGCAGAATATTAATTACACCAATGACAGAATCATTTGTTAGGGCTAATCACCTTCAGTTTTAAGAGTGTGGAGCATCTGGAATTCTCAAGAGGAAGATCTGGTAAACTCTGACCCTCAGCCATCACCAACCCAGAAGCTGTACACAAGCACAGCTGTGTTCATTAAATTGGCAGTAATTAAGTGGACATTTCATACTGACAATTGATTATTATTCCCATTACAGTCCTGGACAAAGAAATAAAAATACAACGTACAAAATATCTTCATTTGATTGTACTATTGTCTATAATTACCATTTATTTTAAAGCGCTGTGTAAACTGTTGGCGTTATAATACACAGGCTGTGCCAGAATGACTGACCCCCCCATTGTGACCCCTCCGCCATCATGAGGCCGAAAACCCGGCACCTGGATGTATCCCAAAAGAAGATGACAGCTGTAACAGCTACATTACTGGAAGGTGCAGGTGAGTATTTCTGGGATTTAGTACCGCATTACCTGTAAAATATATACAGTACAGTGCAAACGTTTTAGGCGGGTGTGAAAAAAATGCTGTAAATTAAAAATGCTTTTCAGAAAAAAAAAGTGTTAATAGTTTATTTTTTGTCAGTTTACAAAATTGAAAGTAAATGAACAGAAGAGAAATCCAAATGAAATCAATATTTGATGTGACCACCCTTTGCCTTTAAACCAGCATCAATTTTTCAATTCTTCTAGGCACATTTGCACACAGTTTTGAAGGAACTTTTTGGAGAACTAACCACAGATCTTCTGTGGATGTAGGCTGCCTCAAATCCTTCTGTCTCTTCATGTTATCCCAGGCGGACCAATGTTGAGATCAGGGCTCTGTGGGGGCCAAACTTGTTGTTCTTCTTTACACTGAAGACGGTTCTTAATTATATTCGCTGTATGTTTGGGGTAGTTGTCCTGCTGCAGAATTAATTTGGCGCCAATCACACCCCTTCCTGATGCTATGGCATGATAGACAAAGTGTCTGTCTGTATTTCTCAGCATTGAGGACACCATTGATTGTGACCAAATCTTCAGCTCCATTTGCAGAAATGCAGCCCAAAACTTTCAAGGAACCTCCACCATACTTCACTTTTGCCTGCAGACTCTCATTATACCGCTCTCCAGTCCCTCACATATGAACTGCCTCCTGCTGCAGCCAAATATTTCTAATTTTGACTCATCAGTTCAGAGGATGTGCTGCCATTTTTCTGCAATCCAGTTCTTATGTTTTTGTCTATAGTTGAGTCCCTTAGCCTTGTTCCCGTGTCCTATGCATGAAAACATAGGAACTGGGGTGCAGAAAAATAGCAGCAGGTCCTCTAGACTGATGAGTCAAAAATTAGAAATATTTGGTTGTAGCAAAAGGCAGTTTGTTCGTGAAGGGCTGGAGAGTGGTACAATGTACAATGAGGTTCCCTGGCTGACAGCAGCGATGAGTCACTGGTTGTTAAGGAAACCGATGGGTGCCATCTCCTTAACAGCCAGCTAGTTAATGCAGAAAGATTGCACATTTTACAACTGAAATACTGTACCTATTCTACTAATAAAGTATGTGGTTGTAGCCAGGAGTCCAATAGCGCTCTTTTAACCCAGAAACACTTGTTGCCTATTGATGCTATGAAGACCTTCCTCTAGTGTTGAAATTGTTAAACAGTATGGTCATGTGAGAAGTGTTGCTTTGTGGGATTTGTAGTGCTACAGAGGAAATCTGTCCTTGGACTCTGCAGTGGAAGGACTCCATTTCCCAGTGTGCTGTGCTACAGGAAATGCTCTTGGGAGGAATGATGCTTTGTGGGAGAACCTATTTAAGTGAGGGAAGGAGTTGGCTGAAGTCTCTTTGGACGGCATGATTGACCAGCAAACACCCGTGTGCCTCTTCAGCAGGATTGTGGCCTATGTCTATTGTTCCAGCAAGCTTCGGTGCTACAACATTCCAGTAAGTGACCTGTGGAACCAGTATACCAACATCTGTCTGTCCCAGATTCGGGGGCAGCAGCAGAGTGAGCAGCGATTGATCCAGAGAGAACTGCAGGGAGTGCAGTGGAAGCCATTTTCCCCAAAGCAAAAAGCAAGCGGATACCATCAGTTCCAGTTCCTTCAGCATCCCCTGAGCAGCTGGACCACTATCTGTAGTCATCGGACTGGTGTGGTGAGCAGGTGAAAGCCTATATCTGAGTGCACTCAATTGTTTTCCTATAATCCTTCAGACAGACTCAGTTCATTTAGTGGATTACAATAATCTGTGCACAGATCTACCTTTAATAGTCAGCTTATCCTGGAGTCAGTGATTACAGCAAATGCTTTATTTAAATTCCACAAAGTTTTACCTCTTTTGAATTAACCTGAGCCGGCAGAAGATCAACTGAATTTTGTTGTCAGGATTTCTACTATTGCAGCTACCATTTCTCACTTGAACTCTCTGAATTAGAGCAGGAGAATTCAGTTAAACAATTATTACTGTTAATTATACATGTATTAGTATATAACTGAACTATTATAAAGATATACTAACTTTGATCATTTTCCATTGAGTGGTATCAATATACCTGAGAGTCGCCTATCTAAATTTGTACAATAATAGAGTGAGTTCTGTGGACCATATTTACTCATGGTACTTACATACGTCTTTTTTTGTTAAATTCTCCTTTTGCCATAAAGTATTTGATTAAACTCAGTTGGAGGATCAACTGAATATTTTTGTTGTTATTACCAAAGAGTCTAAGGAGTGGTGAATATCTTTAATCATTTATCCTTTCATTATACATCATACTGTTGTTCACGAGAGATACTTTGAGATTCTTCATTGTCAAGTAAACTGTTTACTGTTGCCTTCAAGTTACGAGTTTTTCTTTCAGAGCTCCAACACTAATTCTTATAAGTAAATATCTTAGATGCAAAACTTGGTGTGGTCGCTATTACTATTAAGGTGTTAAGTTACCATAACTTTGTAACATGAGTGAACCCAGAGTGTCAGGGGTGGTGGAGGAACCTCAGAGTGCGGAAAACCAAGGGAGAATTGATTTCTTAAGCAACCCTCAAATGGGGCAACACTACATTTGGGGGATCATCTGGAATTCCCCCTATGGTGAACCTCAGAAGGTCTGAAGAACCCCCTGGACTCAGTTGCTGTCACCAGGTGGGTGCAGGAACAACTGAGCCGGCTAGAGTTGTCCAGCGTACTTAAGCTACCTGGAGTGGGGTGGAGTGAAAGGGATGTACGATTGATGCCGAGAGGGGTCTTTCCCAATCAAGGGTCCTATGTTGTCAATTTAAAGACTGAGTATGAAGAATATAAAACCTATGCCTTAGTAGAATGGCGGGAAAGTGTGCCAGCGAGTCTTCGGGAGGAAACTGTGACCCTGACTGAAGGATTGGAGGCTCAGATTGTACCATTGCAGATGAAAGAAGGATCAGAATTGGAAGAGGCCTTGAGCACCCTTGTGAAGTCTGACGTGGAGGAAAGAGGGGCTGAGGCTACCCTCAAGGGACTGCCATCCTTTTCATTCTACATGGACATGAGTAAGCTTGTGGAAAGTCTGATTAAGAGCAATAACATTACAGCTCATCAGGGTTACCGAAAGTTACAAATCTTTTTCACACCCACTCTTGAAGGAGAGGAGGACTTTGACAGCTGGATGGATCAGGCCATTCAAGCAGTGGAAGATTGGAATGTGCCCGAAGCCATGGAAAGACAGCGGATAAGTGAGAGTCTGCGAAGCTCTGCTGTGGATGTGATTCAAAGTTTGAAGAGAGGAAAGCCAGAGTGCATTGCTATGGACTATATAGAAGCTCTGTGTGCAGTATATGGGAGAGTAGAGAAAATTCCTGACTTGATGTATAAGTTTGAACATTCCCATCAGTCCAGAGCAGAAAAGTTATCTGCATATGCCGTCAGAGTTGATAGAGTCCTACATCAAATTATCCTAAAGAAAGGAATTGATCCTAAGGAAGCTGATAAAGTGAGATGGGAAAGGATTCTACAAGGAGCGAGACCTAATCATTCTATTGTTTCACGACTGTTGTTGAAGGGAATACAGGTTGCACCCACTTATCCTGAGCTGATGAAGATGGTTAGAGAAGAAGAGGCCTTGTTGGATGAAAAAAACCAAGGATCTCCCAGAGGGGCTAATGTTACTCTTAAACCTGGAAAGGTGACAGCTCAACAAGTGCAGATCGAATCTGGAATGTTTGAGGCTGACAGTGAGGAGGGTTCAGAATGGGGAGAGAGTACCAGAATCCCTATGCCCCCTCTGACACCTTAAGAATCCCCAGTTAAGTTGCTAACGCAGGTAGTCCAAGCTCGAGATCAATTGCAGCAAACTTTGTCCAGAGTTATGGAAGCCCAGGTTATTATCCAGACTGACAGAACTGGCTCGAGGAAATGTTTCAAGTGTGGGGAGTCTGGTCATTTCAGGAGGCAGTGCCCAAAGAGAGGAGAGGAGTTCAATTTTATGGCAGAGTTACTGAAAGTGTAACAACAGATTTCTGGCAACCCAGAGGACGGGAAACTTCCGAGGGTCTTAGTGAAGGAGCCAACTGAGAACCTGAAGGGTCTGAGCTCCAAAAAGCAAAGCAAGAACAAGATAAGTCCAAGGAAGAGAAGTTCTAAGAAGGAGAGAGAGTCTAACCCGTCACCAGGGTCTGAGCACAAGGTGCAGGGAGCCAATACTGAGTTGATTTCTAGGACCAGAGTTAGATCCTCACAAAGTGTGCTGATAAGAAATTCAAATGTCCTAAAGAAAAGTACCCTCCTGGAAAAGCTGGTAGGACTTTCTTCTATTGTCTCAGTGCAAGTGAAAGGCATTTATACTCGGGCCCTGTTAGATACCGGAGCTCAGGTTACCCTTCTTTATAGAGACTTCTACAATCAGATACCACTGAACAGGCTGGAAGAGCTGGAAATCTGGGGACTTGGGACCAATCGATTCCCCTATAATGGATACATTCCTATGAGAATTTCCTTTGGACCAGCCGCTACTGGTAGAGTGGAAACCTTTGACACTTTGGCTGTGGTGTGCCTAAGACCAGCTGGAGCGGAGAACAACTCCATGATCATTGGGACTAATACTGATTAGGTCCAAAGACTGTTGGAGAAAGTAGTAGGAGAAAATGGGGCAGTACCTGAAGAGATTCATCCTACTTTGTACCAAGCTTGTCAGCAAGTGATCCAGGAAAAGAAGGCCCCAGCCCAAGGGGTAGGTCGTCTGTGAAAGATTGGTATGACGGAAACTGTGCTTCAGCCGGGAGAAGTCACCTGTTTGAAGGCTACTGTGAAGATCATTCTGGGCCTTTTGTAGTACTGGAAACAGATGCTCAGACTGAAGCTGTAGGCCTGGCCATGGTTCCTGAGATAGTACCCACGAAGGCTCTGCTGAGGAATTAGAACAAAGTGCCTATTAGTTTGCAGAACATTTCTGAGCATCCTGTGATTTTGAAGGCAAGGATATCTGTGGGTCAAGTGAGTGCAGCCACTCCGGTGACACCCGAGGAAGATCAAGAAGAAGAGGGTCTGAACAATCTGAGAAAGGAGATGAAGAGTGTGCTGTTGGTTTACCTCCTGCATGGAGAGAGAGAATGAAGTCTCAACTACGACGATGGAGGGAAATCTTTGCTAATGATGATTTTGATGTGGGGTGTGCCAAAAGTGCTCACCACAGGATCCGACTACAGGAAGAGAAACCGTATAGAGAAAGAGCTCGGAGGATCCTCTCAGTGATCTAGAAGATTTGAGGGAACAGTTAGCAGAGTTAAAGAGGTCTGGAGTAATTCAGGAATCCAGGAGTCCATATGCCTCCCCAATTGTAGTGGTTTGGAAGAAGAATGGAACCTTGAGGATGTGTATAGATTACTGAACTCTCAATCGGAGAACAATTCCTGATCAGTACACCACTCCAAGAATCGAAAATGCCTTACAGTGCTTGGCGGGAGCTAAGTGGTTTAGTGTGCTGGATATGAAGAGTGGGTACTATCAGATAACCATGTGTGCCGAGGACAAGGAGAAGATGGCTTTCATTTGCCCTCTGGGATTCGTTGAATTTAACCAAATACCACAGGGATTAACTAGAGCCCCAGCTATCTTCCAAAGATTGATGGAGAGAACATTGGGAGATATAAATTTGGTAGAAGTACTGGTGTATCTAGATGATATCAGAGTGTTCGGAAAGACCCTGGAAGAGCATGAGGTGCGATTGAAAAAGGTATTTGAGAGACTTCATGAGGAAGAGTTAAATTTATCATTGGAGAAATGGCCGTTTTACCGCCCCTCGGTCACTTATTTGGGGCATGTCGTGTCGGCTGATGGAGTGACAACTGACCCAAAGAAACTGGAAGCAGTCACTGCATGGCCACGACCGGAGACTGTAATGGAGTTGAATTCTTTTTTAGGATTTTGCCTGTACTATCGGAGGTTTGTGACCAATTTTACCAAGATAGACAAGCCCTTGAATGAATTGTTGCAAGTGGCCTCTGGAGAAGGGGATGGGAAAAGACCAGTGAAGACGGCAGGCCGAAGAGGGAAGATGGGGTCTATACGTAATCAGTGGACCCCTTCGTGTAAAGAGGCTTATCAGCGATTAAAATCAAGCTTAACCAAGGCTACATTCTTAGCCTATGATGACCCCTCTAAGCCATACAAACTTCATGTGGATGCCAGCAGAGATGGATTGGGTGGAATACTTTATCTGGAGCAAGATGGTCAACTCCGGACGGTAGCTTATGTAAGCCGGAGTCTTATTCCTTCAGAAAGACGTTACGCAGCTTATAAGTTGGAATTCTTGGCTTTAAAATGGGCAGTTGTGGATATATTGAAAGATTATTTGTATGGAGCCCAATTTGTCATCAAGACTTACACTAATCCATTGACCTATCTGTTGACGACTGCAAAACTGGATGCCACCAGGCATAGATGGCTGCATTGGCTGGGTTTCAATTCAGTCTTAAAAATTGTCCAGGTGCCGGAAATAGGGATGCTGATGCCTTGTCACATTGGCCATATCTTCCAAATCAGAAGCCTCAGGAATGGACTTTCGTGCCAGCTGATGGAGTTCAAGCCCTATGCAAGGGATTGGTTCATAGGCTACGAGGAGGAGTGGGGGCTGAATCCATAGGAGTCTCGCCAGTTGGGATCCCCCTATCTTACTGTGAAGTGAGAATTGAAGAACTTCCTCGGTTGAGAAGGAGATCAAGATTGATCAGGAACAAGATTCTCTGGGTCATGGGGTTTTGCAGGCTTTAACACAACAAAACCCTCAATTGCTTTTACAGAGCACTGTCAAGCAGGCTAGGATACTACATTGTGAATGGAACAGATTACAACAAAGAGATGGACTACTTTGTAGGCGAGGTCCAATTGAAGAGATGGAGGAGACTTGGCAGCTGTATCTACCTGAGAAACATTGAAATCCCATTTTGGTGTCCTTACATGACAAACAAGGACATCTGGGAATTGAAAGAACTTTCCAGTTAATCAGAGCTAGATTTTATTGGCCAGATATGAGAAGGGAAGTGGAGGATTACTGTCGCTCTAGTATTTCCTGTATTCAGAGAAAGACTTTCCCAACTCGGGCTGCCCCTCTGGAGCATTTGCAAAATCAGGGCACTTTAGACTTTGTATGCATAGACTTTTTGTGCCTGGAGCCAGATACAGGTGGAAGAAGTAACATATTGGTGGTCACTAACCATTTCACCAGATATGCACAAGCTTATCCCACTACAGACCAGCAAGCCTCCACAGTAGCTAAGGTATTGGTGAAGAAGTTCTTCGTCCACTATGGGCTGCCTGTATGAATCCACTCTGATCAAGGGAGGGACTTTGAAAGCAAGCTTATTAATTATTTGTGCAAGTCTCTGGGCATTAAGAAGTCACGCACCATGCCATATCACCAACAAGGAGATCCCTAACCTGAGCGCTTTAATCAAATTTTATTAAACATGCTAGGTACCTTGCCTTCTGGGAAGAAACAGAATTGGGGAAATCCTATTGCTACATTAGTGCATGCCTACAACAGTACTGTGAGTGACGCAACCGGATATTACCCATACCATCTCATGTTTGGGTGAGAGGCTAGTTTGCCAATTAAAGATAAAGAAAATGCGCAAAAGGAAAAAGCAGCAGGCACTCTACCTGACCAGTAGTGTAAACGAAAATCAAAAAGACAGTGCTGCGCTAAAACATTAACTTAACCACTTGACCACTGGGCACTTAAACCCCCTTAACAACCAGACCAATTTTCAGCTTTCAGCGCTCTCACGCTTTGAATGACAATTACTCAGTCACGCAACACTGTACCCATATGAAATTTGCGTCCTTTTTTTCACACAAATAGGGCTTTCTTTTGGTGGTATTTAATCATTGCTGGGTTTTTTATTTTTTGCGCTATAATTAAAAAAAGACCGAAAATTTTGTAAAAAAATGAATTTTTCTTCATCTCTGTTATAAAATTTTGCAAATTAGTAATTTTTCTTCAAAAATTTTGGCCAAAATTTATA
>BLSH010313119.1:495468-535431 GCA_018402905.1 Glandirana rugosa
AAAGTGGAAATTAATTTAATAAAAAGGAAAATACAAGTAAACACATACGTGAAATAAATATACATACTTTGTAATCGTGAAATATGATATGGGTGTCCTCGTAATGGAACGGGGAACACCAACAAGTGGTAACTAAAATACTAAAAAACAAAAATTGGTCAATTGTTGGCGGGATATCTGTTTTCTACAGATGTCCCGCCAACGAATTAAGACCCTCCTGCAGATAACCCCGCGCGTGTGCCCTTGTAGGCCGGCGGAAGCGCCGGCTTGTTTACATGTGATCGCGCCGTCATTTGACGGATGTTCCCGTGTGCGCGCCCCAATAGACGTCCTCCCAGAATTAAGCAACCGCCCTGTAGACATCTTTTGTCTATAGGGCGGTTGTTAACTGGTTAAAAACAAAAAATCATAAAATCAATGGTGAACAACCACAAGGGGCAAGGTAATGCTCCTGTGGGTATAGTATAAAGTGCTAATGTTTCATACATATAAATAAAGTGCATACACAAATGAACATAAAAGGAAAAATAATTTAATTAAAGGTGAAAAATTAGTCTCTAGTAAAAAGTCCCAAAGGGTGAAGAAACTTCAACGAACATGTATCCAGTGAAATACAATATATCCAACTTCCGTGATTCACCAATGCCACCACCAACAAGGAATGCCAAGATGTCTGCTTACCAGAAAGGTTGGATTCACATGACCATACAGCCAGCATATCAATCAGACTTATGTGCGATATACCCACCGGATCACCACCATACGATGGAACCGATGGAACCGACACCAGTTATCCGACCAATCCACTGGACCCACAGATGGGGGGGGGGGGGGAATCACAATCACTCCACAATTTCTCTTACACCATCAGATAACATGCAGTGAGGATGGAGAAAAAAACTCCACAATATCCAAAACACCTTTTATTAGATTAGGTGTACAAATGATCATAAAAGCCTGCATACAAAAAGATAAAAATATTATTGATAAAAACAACTGCGATCAGCACCCAAGCACCACCCAAGGCTTGGGGACTTGGGTGCTGATCGCAGTTTGCAGATCGCAGTATCCTCTACTGCATGGGAACCACAAGATTTAATCAATTTTACTGTATCTCCGAGCCTGTAGACACTGAGGAACTAAGTGAAAATCCCTCCCATAACATGCTGAACGTAATGGATTGTATCTTGGAAGATCATACACTTTCCTGAGAAATTCCTGCTGAGGGGAGGACTTTGGAAATTCAATTAAATAAAGATTCTGATCAGCCAGAGAGAAACCCCCCTGCCTCTGGCTCAATGACTATCACTCATCCTGAATTAACAGTTGATAAAATTCCTTCCTCATTGAATAATCATCAAGGGAGCCCTAGTTCTCCTGTTCGTCTTCACTGGAACATCAATCCACCCCAAAGACTGACTTATGATACGCTCTGAGAAAGTTCTGATAGACTAATCCTTACCATTCAGAGAGCTAGTTCTACCCCAGCTTTTGTTATGCCTAATCAATCAGAGAGCGTTTTTCCCATGGCCCCTGATGCTACTGGGTGGGTCATAGCTATTGCCCTGGCCTGTCAGAAAACTGAACTCACTGAAAATGTCTATAGGTGGTTCCAGCAAAATCCTGAACTTTGTCAATATTTGTTGAATCTTGCTGAAAGTTAATTTAAAGTAACTTTATGTAGGGGAGAATGTAGCCAGGAGTCCAATAGTACTGCTTTAACCTAGAGGCACGTGTTGCCTATTGATGCTATGAAGACTTTCCTCTAGTGCTGAAATTGTTAAACAGTATGGTCATGTGAGAAGTGCTGCTTTGTGGGATTTGTGGTGCTACAGAAGAAATCTGTCCTTGGAGTCTGCAGTGGAAGGACTCCCTTTCCCAGTGTGCTGTGCTACAGGAAATGCTCTTGGGAGGAATGATGCTTTGTGGAAGAACCTATTTAAGTGAGGGGAGAAGTTGGTTGCAGTCTCTTTGGACGGCATGATCGACCAGCAGGGTCCTGTGTGCCTCTTCAGCAGGATTGCGGCCTGCGGCCTATGTCTAGTAATCCAGCGGGCTGAATTTACACAGTGTTCCAGTGAGCTGCGGTGCTACAACGTTCCAATAAGCGACCTGCGCCTGCGGAACCAGCATACCAACATCTGAGTCTGTCCCAGATTCGGCTGCAGCAGCAGGGTGAGCGGCGATCGATCCGGAGAGAACTGCAGGGAGTGCAGTGGAAACCGTTTTCACCAAAGCAAAGAGCAAGCGGATACCATCAGTTCCAGCACCATCAGCATCGCCTGAGCAGCCGGACCACTATCTGTAGTCATCTGAACGGTGTGGTGAGCAGGCGAAAGCCTATATCTGAGTGTACTCAATTGTTTTCCTATAATCCTTCTTTAAAGACAGTGTCATGTATCTGGCGGACGAGTCTGACTTATGCAAGGGATTACCTCTCTTACGGCCCTGGTTCAAGAACCCCTGGTAGTGCAGACAGGGAGTTCTGGAGCACGAGGGTTGGACTGGGTCACTGGTGGTAGGTGAGGGTGCACTGAAGCTCGTGCTAGGCAAAAGAATGGTGGTGCAATCCGGGTCGGTAACAGGCTGACAGTGCCGTACAGATGGAGCAGGCAGGTGGGTAGTCAGGTACAAGCAAGGTCAGCAACATGTGGGCAGTGGAGGTACAAAGGAGCAGGCAAAAGAGTAGTCATTGACAGGCCGGGGGTCAGGGCAGGCAGAAAGCAACAAAGTCTAAGTAAAGCTGGGGTCACAGGTACAGGAAGATCTCTTCAGATTAAGCACAGGGGTCGCAGGTTACAGGAACGCTGTAGAACGGACAGCACTGATTGCAGGGTGCTGACAGCTTAAATTGACGTCTTGGCGCCATTTCCGGCGCATACGCGCACGCACACACGCTACGTGCGCCCGTGCATAGGCATTCCGATGGCCCCGGATGGTTCCTTACATTGCCCCCTCCCCCAAGGGCAGCCTCCGGATGCCCAAACGGTTTCTCTTGGTCGGGTGTCTTCTCCAGAAGGCTCTAATTAACTCTTCAGCATGTAAATTATCTTCTGGCTCCCAAGAGCTCTCTTCGGGCCCGTAGCCCTTCCATTTCACCAGGAATTGGGTAATGCCTCCTCTTTTCCTGCAGTCGAGGATGGTTTCCACCTCAAACTCCTCTTCTCTGTCCACCAAGGCCGGTTCTGGTGGGGCTGTACTATGCCCAGGGAAGAGATCCTTGACTGTTGGCTTGAGTAAATTCATGTGGAAGACCGGGTTAATGTGCAGAGAAGAAGGTAGATCCAGGTCGTAAGCTACTCTGTTAATCTTCCTCTTAATGGGGAAGGGCCCGATGTATCTTGGCCCCAGCTTTTTGGAGGGGCAGGACAGTCTCAGATTCTTTGTGGACAACCAGACCCACTGACCAGATTGGAGTTCTAGTTCTCCTCGTCTCCCCTTTTCAAAATTTCTCTTGTTGGTGGCCTGAGTCTGGGAGAGAGTCTCCTGAAGGAGCTTGTTGTTCTTTTCCAGGAATTGAGTGATTTCCAGAACAACAGGTAAGATACTCTCTGTAAACAGGTCAGGTAAAAAGGTAGGATGGTAGCCGAGGTTCGCCCAGAATGGGGACTGTTTGGTGGCAGAATGAACTAAGTTATTGTAGGCGAACTCGGCTACCGGCAGCAGGGAAACCCAGTCATGCTGGGAGTACGAGGAGCAACACCGAAGGTATTGTTCGAGGGTCTGGTTGGTCCTCTTCGTTTGACCGTTAGACTGCGGATGATATGCCGAGGAGAAGGCCAGGTTAATTCCGAGAGAGGAGCATAGGGATCTCCAGAAACGGGATGTAAACTGCACCCCCGATACTATATTGATGGGAATACCGTGTAGACAGACCACCTCCTTTATGAAGACTTCTGCAGTTTCAACTGCCCATGGGGTACCTTTCATGGATATGAAATGGGCCATCTTTGTGAGGCGGTCCACCACCACCAGAATAGTGTTGATGCCTGCAGATGGAGGCAGCTTGACTATAAAGTCCATTGAAATCTGGTACCATGGTCATTCTGGAATAGGTAGTGGGTTAAGTAGGCCCCCTGCCTTGGATTTTTCTGTCTTGTTTTTAGCACAGACAGGACAAGCACTCACATAGTCCCTGCAGTCTTCATTTAAGCAAGGCCACCAAAATGTGTGGAAAAGTAATTCTGTTGCCTTGCGACCACCAAAGTCCCGAGAGTTGTTAATCGTAGCTCCTATGGAACATACAGTTGGTTGTCAAACCACCACAGCCCATTCTTCAATGTGAGTCTGGTATCCGACGGCACAGTGAGGCCAGCAAGGGATCTCCTGATCCGGGTAATAAGGTCTTCCTGGGTGAGTAAGAAACTGTGAGCCGGTAGGATTGTGTCTGGAGGGGAGGTGTCTTCTGAGACATGAAACATTCTGGACAGTGCATCCGGCTTTACGTTCTTAGCCCTGGGCCCGTAGGTGATGTGCAGCTGGAAACGAGAGAAAAACAGTGCCCATCTTGCCTGCCTAGGTTTGAGTCTCTTGGCAGTCTGCAGATACTCAAGGTTTTTATGGTCTGTAAAAACCAAGATAGGATGTGAAGCTCCCTCCAGGAGGTACCGCCACTCCTCCAGAGCCGATTTGATCGCCAGCATTTCTTTGTCACCAACATCGTAATTCTTCTCTGGTGGTGAGAGTTTCCAAGAGAAGAAAGCAATGGGATGCAGTGAGGCCTTTGGACCTTGCCTCTGTGAGAGGACTGCTCCTACTGCCGACTCTGAGGCATCCACTTCTAGAGTATAGGGCAATGCAGGATCAGGGTGTTTGAGAACGAGAGCAGACGTGAATAGCTCCTTGAGAGAGGAGAAGGCCTTTTGGGCCTCGGGAGTCCAGTGGAAATGTGAGTCCTGTTTGGTAAGCTGGGTTATGGGGGGGATGACTGCCGAGAACCCCTTGATGAATTTCTGGTAGAAATTCGCAAACCCAACAAAGTGCTGGACTCCCTTCTTGTCGACTGGAGCTGGCCAGTCTAAGATGGCCGAGACCTTTTGCGGGTCCATGGTGATTCCAGAGGTGGAGATGTTGAATCCCAGGAAGGAAATGCTGCCGCACTCAAAGGCGCATTTCTCCACTTTGGCATAGAGACCGTGTTGTCTGAGTCGGGTAAGCACACTTTTTACATGCCCTTCCAGTGAGCGGAGGGAAATCAGTATGTCATCCAAATAGACAACTACAAACCAATCCAGGTAGTCCTGAAAGACACCATTCACCAAGTGTTGAAATGTTGCGGGGGTGTTGCACAATCCAAAGGGCATCACGAGATACTCGTAATGTCCGAAGTGCGTTCGGAAAGCCGTCTTCCACTCATCCCCTTCACAGATGCGAAAAAGGTTATACGCCCTGCGGAGGTCCAACTTGGTGAAGACAGCTGCTGTTCCAAGCCTCTGGAAAAGCTCAGGGACCAAAGGCAGAGGATACCGGTACTTGATGGTGATCTGATTAAGATCCCAGTAATCAATGCAGGGCCTAAGGGAACGGTCCTTATTCTCCACGAAGAAGATCCCTGCTCCTGCTGGTGAAATAGACGGTCTGATGAAACTTTTCTCCAGGTTTTCGTCCAGGTAAGCCTTGAGGGCTACCAGCTCCACCTTGGACAAAGGAAAGATCCGACCAAACGGAACCTCAGCCCCCGGTAGGAGGTCGATCGTGCAGTCATAGGGCCTGTGTGGTGGGAGGACGTAAGCCACCTTTTTACTAAAGACGTCCAAGAAATCATGATAGGATGCTGGGACGGCCAGGCGGGAGTCCTGGTCGATGTCAGTGTCCAGACAGAGCACAGACAAGGGTTTTTTCTGGGGCTGTGGCAGGCAGTGGTGAAGACAATAGGAGGAACTGAAGCGCACTTGCCCAGTTAATCTGGGGGTTGTGAGTCCGGAGCCATGGGATGCCCAGGATAACCGGGAATAGTGGGGATGCGATGGCGTCCAGTAGCAGAAACTCAGAGTGACCTCCCTCAGTCTTGGTAAGCACAGGGATGGTTTCCTGGGTAACAGTGCCAGACTTAATAGTTGACCCATCGGCTAGCCGGACTACGATGGGATGTGCCTTGGGTCGGAGTGATATCTGGTGGTGCGCTGTGAAAGTGGTGTCAACGAAGCAGCTGTATGCACCTGAGTCAAGGATAGCCTGTACTGGGATAGTCCCGCCGGGTAGCTGCAAAAAAAAAAGAAAGTACAAGATGAGCTTTGTCATTTGGCAAAGTCTCTCATGGTTAGTGGATGTGCACTTACCGGCCTTGGCGGGGCAGTTCCTCACCAGGTGCCGGGACCTCCACAGTACAGGCATAGGTTTTGGGACATATATCTTTGACGCTCCTCAGGAGTTAGTGACGGGTGTAGAAGCCTGATTTGCATGGGCTCCGGGTGGTCTGGTGGAACAGAGGAGGAGAAGGTAGCTGGACAGCTAGGAAATCTGGGCATCATCCAGGTAAGGCGTGCGGGCCCTGTGGATCTCTCGGCTCTGCATTCCCACAGGCGACGATCTATCTGGATAGCCAGATTGATCAAAGCTTCAAGGGTATGTGGTTCCCCCAACGCAGGCCAACTCGTCCTTGAGCAGCTCGGAGAGACCCAGCCTGAATTGATAGCAGAGGGCCGCATTTCTTCCAGGCGGTGTCTGCGCTCCAGCGCCGGAACTCAGAGACATATTCTTCCGCTTGCTGTAGGGCATGGAGGGCTGCCTCCGCCGTGGCCGCCTGGTAAGGAACCTCATACAGCTGGGCCATGGCTTGGAAAAACCAGTGGTCTCTGGGGCCTTTTGTTCCAGAAGGCGGTGAGCCCAGGCTTGTGGCTCTTCTAGGAGAAGGGAGATTACCAGTCCCACTTTAGTAGCTTCCTCCGAGAAAGTCCATGGCTGGAGGGCAAAGTACAGTTCACAGGAGTTACAATATGCTCCTGAGAACCGCTCTGGCATGGGCACCTTGGGCTCAGTTGGTAAGGTCACTGTCAGGACCTGGGATCGAACCTGGGACCTCTTCTTTGTCTGGCATTGATTCTTCTCACTGAGCTATCTGGGATGCTGGACAGCTCCTTACCTGATCTGTTGGATATTCTGCCTGATCTATTGGACAACCCTGCCTTATGTCTTGATTTCTGTTGAACCTTGAACTCCTTGCTCCTCCCATGAACTTCCTATATAAGCCTTGTCTCTGCACTTCCTCTTTGCCTGGTTATTGTACTTTCTCAGCCAGTGCTTTGATCTTGTCTTCCCTGCCGCTGTCCGTATTTTGCTACCATTCGTTATCGACCCTTGGCTTGTTCCTCGACTACTGTACTGCCTGATCCCAACCTGCAATGACTTGTTACCGACCTTTTGGCTTGTTTACTGACCACGCTCCTGTTTGATCCTTATATCCATCTGCTACTGGACCCCGGCTTGCTAACACCCTGGTGGGGCAATCCTGAGGACCACGACCTGGTACTAACACGCAGATAAATTCATCTCTACTATCAGGAGCTCTGGGGAACACCGGTTAGTACTTAGACTCTGCACCTCAGGTGAGCCTGTGTCATCTGCCAGGGTGACTACCTGTGTACCTATCCTGCTGGTTAGTGGTAGTCCTTCAACTGCTATAGCAACTGGTCTTCGAGCCTGACGCCTGATCGTGACAGTCACAATGGTGCGTGGGGCAGACTGGCTGGGACTGACTGGAGCTGGCATGGAAAGCTTCTGTACTCTTCCTTCCAGGCGGGTGTAACCTTCCTGTAAGTTCTTCACAGCTTGGGTTAGCCCTGCAAGATGTGCACATAAATCGTCCATTGGAGAGGACCCCTGCACAGACTTGGACATGGCTGTCCGTTACTGTCACGTACCTGGCGGACGAGTCTGACTTATGCAGGGGATTACCTCTCTTGCGGCCCTGGTTCAAGAATCCCTAGTTGTGCAGACAGGGAGTTCTGGAGCACAAGGGAGCACGAGGGTTGGACTGGGTCACTGGTGGTAGGTGAGGGTCCACTGAAGCTCATGCTAGGCAGAAGAATAGTGGTGCAATCTGAGTCGGTAACAGGCTGTCAGTGCGGTTGTCACGTACCTGGTGGTAGAGCCTGGCTTATGCAGGGGCAACCTCTCTTGCAGCCCTGGTTCGAGAACCCCTGATAGTGGGAACAGGGAGCTCAGGAGCACAGGGGGGCACGAGGGCTGGACAGTCCATAGATGGTAGGCAGAAGTCCATTGGAGCTCGTGCAAACAGGAGAGTAGTGGTTCAATCCGGGTCGGCAACTAGCGGGCGGTGCGGTACAGGCAAACGGATGGTCGGGTACAGGCAGGGTCGGCAACGTGCTGGCAGCAGAGGTACAAAGGGGTAAGACAAGCAGATGGTCGTAGGCAAGCCGGGGTCAGATGCAGGCGGATAACAACAAGTCCAAAGGGATAGCCGGGGTCACAGGAACAGGAAGTCACTCAATAATAGTCGCCGGGGACACAGGTGCAGGAAACACTGTAGAACGGACAGTACCGGGCACTAAGTCCTGCTGGTTTAAATAGAGCCGATTGGCGCCTGTTTCTGGCGCGTGCGCACCACCGCGGAAACCACCGGGACTGCTGTCTTTTCCTGACAGCGGTACAGATGGAGCAGGCAGGTGGGTAGTCAGGTACAAGCAAGTTCGGCAACGTGCGGGCAGCGGAGGTACAAAGGAGCAGGCAAAAGAGTAGTCGTAGACAGGCGGGGGGTCAGGGCAGGCAGAAAGCAACAAAGTTTGCAGGTACAGGAAGATCTCTTCAGAGTAAACACACGGGTAGCAGGTTACAGTAACGCTGTAGAACGGACAGCACCGATTGCAGGGTGCTGACAGCTTAAATGGCCGTTTTGGCCCCATTGCCAGCGCACAGGCGTGCGCGAACGCACACAAGCGTGAGCACACGCTACGTGTGCCCACGCATAGGCATTCCGATGGCCCCGGATGTTTCCTTACAGACAGACTCATTTTATCCAGTGGATTACAATAATCTTTGCACAGACTTACCTTTAATAGTCAGCTTATCCTGGAGTCAGTGATCACAGCAAAGGCTTTATTTAAATTCAGCAAAGTTTTACCTCCTTGTGCCTTATCACAGGGATTAGTGGACACAGTGAATTCAGGTACCTATCTTCTGAATTAATCTGAGCCAGCAGAATATCAACTGAACTTTGTTGCTAGGATTTCTACTATTGCAGCTACCATTTCTGACTTGAACAAATTCAAAGTTTATCCTCCAAAGGAACTCTCTGAATTAGAGCAGGAGAATTCAGTTAAACAATTATTACTGTTAATTATACATGTATTAGTATATAACTGAACTATTATAAAGTTATACTAACTTTGATCATTTTCCATTGAGTGGTATCAATATACCTGAGAGTCACCTATATTTAAATTTGTACAATAATAGAGTGAGTTCTGTGGGCCATATTTACTCATGGCACTTACATATGTCTTATTTGCTAAATTCCCCTTTTGACCATAAGGTATTTGATTGAACTCAGTTGGAGGATCGACTGAATATTTTTGTTGTTGTTACCAAAGAGTCTAAGGAGTGGTGAACAGTGGCGGCTGGTGTATGAGGGGCGCTTGGGCGCCGCCTCCCCGTCGGCTAAAGAAGAAGAAAAAAAAAAAAAAGTCAGCCCCACCCCCCTGCAGGTGACGCCGGTGCATTGACTTTCTTTTTTATTTATTATTTTTCAGCTCCTTGGCTGTCACATGACAGCCAAATAGTGAGCCTATTGGTCAGCCATTAAAAGCTATGTGGGTGTGCTGGACAGCCGCACACCCATAGCTTAATTGGCTGCCCTGAGCCTCCGCTCAGTGTGATTGGATGCGGTGGCCGGGGGCGGGTCACTGTGGCAACGGACGTGACTCCTGCTCCACAGAGACCATGACTGCCTGGGGACCGACGAGGGTGGACAGCACGCTCTCTGTATGCCGAATCTCTGCAACAATCCTGCTATTGGATGGAGCAGATGGGGGGGGGGATCTCTGCAGTGTACCCCACCTGTGTCACTGGCTGCAAACTGCCCCCACCTGTGTCACTGACTGCAAACTGCCCCCACCTGTGTCACTGACTGCAAACTGCCCCCACCTGTGTTACTGACTGCAAACTGCCCTCACCTGTGTCACTGGCTGAAAACTGCCCCCACCTGTGTCACTGGCTGCAAACTGCCCCCACCTGTGTCACTGACTGCAAACTGCCCCACCTGTGTCACTGACTGCAAACTGCCCCCACCTGTGTCACTGACTGCAAACTGCCCCCACCCCCATATATGTATGGTTTATTAATTTGAATATTATTACTACATCACGTAGGGGAGGCGCTGCATATTATTGTGTTTAGTGTTCTTTCCATACCTCCCAACTTTTTGAGATGGGAACGAGGGACACCTATTCAAAAAAGTATGTAGGCATAGGACACACTCCCCTGCCACACTCCCTTAAAGGAGAATTCTACAAAATAAAGATTAGTTAAACCCACAAGTGCTTTTTTGCCACTACTATTCCTTTATACTGGCTTTTGAAATTTACAAATAGAGCAATTTACAAAATGGATGAAAGGTTTAACGCTGTGAAACATGGCGGCATACCTCCCAACTTTTTGAGATGGGAACGAGGGACATCCATTAGCGAAAGTATGTAGGCATAGGAGACACCCACTGCCACGCCCTCTTAAAGGAGAATTATACAATACAAAAAGATTAGTTAAACCCACAAGTGCGAACGGAACTGAGAACCAACAGCAGCTAGTGTTCTACTTACTGTTAATTATAGCCAGAAGTTCTAATTTCCTGGCCAGAATTAGTCGTTAGTCATCTGACATGCCTTTTTAGCTGATCTAAGGACACCCAGATGCCATCTCTCTAACCAATTGGCGGAAAGAAGAGTTCTGTCTATCGCAGACCAGGAGGGTTCTGGGGATGGACTCCGGGTTGAGGGGCGAGTTAGAGTGACGATGTTAGATTATATGATGTTCATGTTCTACGACTGATGGTGATGTATTATTGATATGTCTATCTTAAGCCTTTGAAAAAAATAAATAAAAATGATTGCAACATAAACCCACAAGTGCTTTTTTAACCACCACTATGTTTTTAAACTGGCTTTTGAAATGTATGAATGCAGCAATATAGAAATTGGATGAAAGGTTTAGCACTGGGAAACACTTTTTGAAAGACAAATAGTTTATTTTATATACAACTATATATATCAGACCATAATGAGGGACAAATGAGGAGGAAAGAGGGTCAGAAGGACTTTGTTCCAAATAAGGGACAGTTGGGGAGCTATGTCTACCTATTTTTCCTTGTTTACCATGGAAACTTCTTCAAATACAAGAGACAAACAGAAAGGGCTTTTTAAACTACTTAAAGTGACTTTGTACTCAGTGAAATTCAGGGTTGGCATTGATGGAGTGCTTCTAAAAAACCCTTGTTACCTGGGCTGTGCCCTTATCAATACTTTTTTTGCGTTACAGAAAAGGGCATGCTGTATATGAGCGTCAGAAAAGTGTCAGAATTCCTTATCATGCTACTTGCTTTGGGTTAGTAATCCAGGAAGCACTAAAGCCAAAGTATAAGAGTGACAGTTAGAGAACTACCATTTTTAGAAGGAATGATTAGCAGTAGCAGTCTTGCTTATGACCAGTTTCTTAGCAGTGTTACATAATTGTTATGCAATTTCTGTTCTATTGTAATTAGCACAATATCCTGAAGGTGGCACTAAAGTCATTTGTTGGAACAGATATGTATAGCCTTTCAGTTATGTATTGGTAGATGGGAATTGAGATAACACCCAGTTCATTACTGGAAAAAAGAAACTATGATTTTAATATAAGACAAAACAGTAATACAGAAAGCAAGAAAATCATAGTAGTTTTTTTTCATTCCTTGGCTCTTGAATAGAGATCCTGTAACATAAAGGTTGGCTTTCACTACCTACATAAGACAGTTTTCCTCTATCTATCTATCTATCTATCTATCTATCTATCTATCTATCTATCTATCTATCTATCTGTCTATCTATCTATCTATCTATCTATCTATCTATCTATCTATCTATCTATCTATCTATCTATCTATCTATCTATCTATCTATCTATATGACTAACAATTTCAAAATTCCATTGCAGCAAGTGTTCCTAATAAGCTGATATTGAATTGCGACCTCAGAGAGGCATGGCACATAGATACATATAAAACCCGCAAACGCTGATTAAATAATGCATTGTATTGGATTACTGGCTATCAATGTAATTGTTCTGAAATATAGCTAAAGGAAATCATCCCAGCTCATAACACTAATATGTGTAATTACATTACCAGTATCCTGTATGGAGAGGGGCTTAATGGCACTCTTGAGAATTGTGAGACAGCTCCAAGTAATGTGGAAACCGTAAATAAAATAAAAGGAACGCATTATTTTTCTTTTTAATAATAGGTTCTCAAAGTCTTTTCAAAAATCATTAAGTATCCAGTTCCAGTTTCATGTAATCATAGGCAAAACATGTATGGACGTGGTGGTATATGGTACTGAACCCTGGGAATCAATGAAAAAAAAATAGACAAAGATATGGCACTTTCAGTAAATGACCCAACAATATACAAAGGCAGGAACTTAAGGAGCAGGGCTCAACAAAAACAGACAGGATTTATTGAAAAATCACAAGGTAGACCACAGTTACATGACGCATAGAAAAACAAAATAAGAGGTTAAGCAATATATCATAAACATAGAATAAAATATCTTACTACACCAACAAAAATAAAAAAAAATTGACAGTAGCTCTTGGTTCATTATGCACACAGTTTCAGACCCAATTTTGCTTGTTTGTCCAAATGCCAAACGTTTAGCTTGTTTGGCACAAGCTGAATGTCATATACAGTAGCAGATATTCTACCACAGCTATATATGACAGCTTCCTCCATCAGTGGTTGTTAAGGAAGCAGCTGAAGCTGGAACCTACCACATCCTTACAGAGGCTGCTTGTTAGGGGTCTGATATGGAATCTGGGGGAAACCCACATCATTTTTTATTGCATGGGGTCCCCTTTGACAGCAATGTTAGACCCTTATTTTATATTTAGGTGCAATACCATGCTGTTTTTTTGTGGGTTCCCCCAATAACATATATATAAGACCATTTTCTAGGATAAAGGCCCAGTATAGATGAAGGGAATGCCCAGTTGCTATGTTTACAAACAGAAATAAGTGGCCGAGGGCTGTCATTTACCAGCAATTTAAATGTTTTTTTCTTTGCAAATGTCAGTTTGGCATACATTGTGCAGATGTGCAACTTCAGAGGCAGGTTAAGGGCATCCCCCTTCCCTTAACACACGTGTAGCACTGTCCCCGTAGGGTTTGCTGAGTGTTGACTTCATAGGCCTCTCTCCGGTTACCTGCAGCTGGTTAATAAGGGTTTCCACTTTGGTTGCTAGGGGTTTCCACTTGTCCCACCCTTACTCCCGCTTGATCATTACTCAATGACCAGTCCAGGGTATTTGTGTTTTTGTATTTTATTTTGGAACTTGGATGGGAGAAGGGATTAATGGGATACTCCGACTTGAACTATTCAAAGTGGATAAGGACAACTCTCACTTTGCCTCAACGGATTATTTGTGGAAGCAGTCACACTGCTACATGTATGGAGGAATTAAGTCCTCTTGCTCTCACTAGCAGCAGGTTTGTTGCATTACATTATCTTCAGGATACTCTCTAGCCCTAGCATGGGTCCCAGTGTGTCCATTGGACCCAGGCAGCACTTTGAGAGGGGCAGCAAATTGAACCATGACTGCCTCTCCTTCTCTTATATTTACCCAGAAAATTGACGACCAAGATTTTTTTCCAGTTTTGTGTGTCAGGATGACAACTGCCCCCCCGGGCTGCTCCGCCTGCCCCTGTACTACCCTAGCCCATTCCTTTACTGCCCTAGCCTATCTATATACTGCCTTTGCCTGTCTATATTCTACCCTAGCCTGTCTATATACTACTCTAGCCTGAATATATACTACCCTAGCCCGCCCCTATACTGCCCTAGTCTGCCCCTATACTGCCCTAACCTTTCTATATACTGCCCTAACCTGCCCCTATACTACCCTAGCCCACCCCTTGGAATTAAACATGATTGTATGTCATATAATTTTGCATATTTACAAGGTGCTGTTGTAATTCTTTCTAATAAATTTAATTTTAGTTTTAATTATCATGATATAAAAATAATGGATGTGGGGGCCTTTTGGTGGGTGTGATTTTTTTTTTTTTTGGGGGGGGTAGCATTTCATTCTTGGACCCAGGCAGCACAATGTCTCCACGCCTCCGCGGAAGAGAGGGAAGCCGCCCTCTCCCTCCTAGACTCTGTTCCCCGACTCAACTAACTGAGCACATGTGCATCCCAGCCAGCGGTGGCCAGTCAATATGGGGCCCTTGGGTGCCGCCTCCCCCCTGCTGACAAGAAGAAAAAAAAAAGTCAGCCCGACCCCCTACAGGAGGCACCGGTATATTGACTTTTTTTTTTTTCTCGGCTCCTTGCTGTCTGCCGATTGGTCAGTCATAAAAGACTATGTGCTTGCACTGAGCAGGCGCACACACATAGTATGATTGGCTGCCCTGAACCAGTGACTGACTGGCATTGGATGAGGTGGGCAGGGCGGGACTGTGGCGGACGTGCTGGCTGCGTGTTTCGCCCCAACTCCCACGTAGCAGACCATACACTCCAGCATGCTCTCCGCAAGCCAAGCTCTGCACACTGCCAGCATGTTCTCCGCAAGCCGAGCTCTGCACAGTGACAGCCTGCAGGAGGGGGTCTGTCAGTGCCACGAGCCCCTGTCTGGGGCTCTGTATACTGCTATATGGTGACTCTGTATACTGTGATATGGTGACTCTGTATAATGCGATATGGTGACTCTGTATAATGCTATATGGTGGCTCTGCATACTGCTATATGTTGACTCTGTATACAGCTATATGGTGACTCTGTATACTGCTATCTGGGGCTCTGTATACTGCTATCTGGGGCTCTGTATACTGCTATATGGTGACTCTGTATACTGCTATCTGGGGCTCTGTATACTGCTATATGATGACTGTATACTCTGATATGGTGACTCTGTATACTGCGATATGGTGACTCTGTATACTGCTATCTGGGGCTCTGTATACTGCTATATGATGACTGTATACTGTGATATGGTGACTCTGTATACTGCTATATGGTGACTCTGTATACTGTGATATGGTGACTCTGTATACTGCTATCTGGGGTTTTGTATACTGCGATATGGTGTCTCTGTATACTGCTATCTGGGGCTCTGTATACTGCGATATGGTGACTCTGTATACTGCTATCTGGGGCTTTGTATACTGCTATCTGGGGCTTTGTATACTGCTATATGGTGACTCTGGATACTGCTGTCTGAAGCGCTGTATACTGCTATATGGTGACTCTGTATACTGCAATCTGGGGCTCTGTATACTGCTATATGGTGGCTCTGTATACCCCTATCTGGTGACTTTGTATACCCCTATCTGTGATGCTGTATATACTATCTGGTGATGCTGGGCTGTATACTCCTAACACAAGGGGTGGAAACTATGAGCTTATGAGAAGTGGAGGGGTCAAAAAGGAAGGACGGGGTCTGGCGACCCCCATCCTAAAATTTTACCAGCCACCACTGATCCCAGCATGCAATGCAGCACTTTTCCTCTGCCAATTGCCAGGACTGTAACAAAGCCTATGCACTTACTTGTCAAGTCCCCTCCCACTGTCCAATATGCCTCCCTATTGGACCATTGGGGGACATTCAAACAAGCTGAGCTGCACCTGAGCACAATGAGCAGACCTTACCAATAGATCCTGCTCCCTGGTAGGCAGAGAGCATTCTAAGTTTTTCCTGACCATCTTCCTGATAAGCAATACCAAAAACTATACTATCTTCTAGCACCTACCTAGGAGGGGGCTACACATGTTATTTAAAGTAATTTTGCATTTTTAAAGTTGTCCTGTAAGTGTTATTAAAATTGCTTCCCTACTAGCAATTCAATTATTTTTTTTGCCAGGGTAGTACCCAGTCCCCCATGGCATTTGTTTTAACCATTCCCTGGCTCAGAAAATGGCCATGGCTGTTTTTAACATTCAGCTACCATTGACTTCAATGGACTTTGGATTTGGCACCTTAACATCAGTAATGGTCACCCAACCTGCCTCAAACCTAACCCAGGTACATCCCTATTCGTCACCACCCAAAAGTGATATTCGTAGTCAAGTAATAGTGCTCTATCAGTGTAAGAGTGTTTGTTGAAGCTTTTTTCCTGTCCTTTTTTGATCCAAATGTTCCAGGTGTATATACCTGGAAACTACAGGCCAGTCAGTCTAACATCAATAGTTTGTAAATGATTGGAGGGGATGATATGGAACTATATCCAAGAATTTGCTGATGAAAACAGTATCATTAGTAGAAAACTGGAGCACTGGGCTGTGGAGGGGGCAATCTTACCCCAGCAGCTCTGTGACGTCAGCCAACAGCGGGCTTCAGCCCATTGTCACCTGAAAATGGGTCACAGGAGTACAGAATGAAATGCACTTTGGCTGTACTTTTCCTTTAACCCTTTATTAGCCCTAAATTAACGCTAATCTGCTCAAATTAACTCCTCCTTCTCTCTCTATTTTTTTTAAAACCAATAATATTTATTTTTTCCCACTTTTTATTCATGTTGTGTGTTAATTATTTTAGTATTGCATTAAAACAACGTACACAATAAAAAAAATAGCCTTTATTTCATTTGTAAATATTTACAGTGGAGAAAATAATTCATTGATACCTTGCAGATTTTGTAAGTTTGCCCACTTACAAAGAAACAAAGGGTCTATAATTGTTTTTATCATAGGTGTATTTAAATGATAGAGACAGAATATCAACCAAAAATCCAGCAAAAAACACACAATACAAATTATATAAATTGAGTTGCAGTACAGTGGGTAAAATAAGTATTTGATCCCCTACCAACCAACAATAATTCTGACTCCCACAGACTGGCTACAGTATGTGCTCATGCGGTACACTTATTTGTCCTGCCAACTACATTATGTGTATAAAAGACACCCGTCCACAGAATCTTTTTTCTTCCATTCACACCTCACCATCATGGGCAAGACCAAAGTGCTGTCAAAGAACGTCAGGGACAAGGATTGTAGACCTGCACAAGGCTGAAATGGGCTACATGACCATCAGCAAGAAGCTTGGTGAGGAGACAAATGTTGGAGCGATTATTCACAAATGGAAGAAATACAAAATAATCATCAATCGCCCTCGGTATGGAGCTCCATGCAAGGTTTCACCTCATGGGGTGAGGATGACCATGAGAAAAGTGAGGGATCAGCCCAAAACTACCAGGGAGGAGCTTGTGAATGATATCCAGGAAGTTGGGACTGCAGTCACCAAACAAACCATTGGTAACAAAATACCCCTCCATGGATTGAAATCCTACAGCGCCCACAAGGTCCCCCTCCCCCAAAAAGGGACATGTACAGGCCTGTCTGTTGCCAGTAAACATCTAAATTATTCAGAGAAGGATTGGGAGAAAGTGCTGTGGTCAAACAAGACCAAATTTGAGCTCTTTGGCATTAACTCGACTCGCTGTGCTTGGAGGAAGAAAAATGCTGACTATGAGCCTAAGAACACCATCCCTACAGTCAAGCACGGAGGTGGAAACATTATGCTTTTGGGCTGTTTCTCTGTTAAAGGTACAGACCGACTTTGCCACATTGGAGGGCCATTGGACAGGGCCATGTATAGTAAAATCTTCGACGAGAACCTTCTTTCCTCAGCCAGAACACTGAAGATGGGTCGTGGATGGGTCTTCCAGCATGACAATGACTCAAAACATACCGCCAAGGCAACAAAGGATTGGCTCAAGAAGAAGCACATTAAGATCATTGAGTGGCCTAGCCAGTCTCCAGACCTTAATCCTATAAAAAAATTATGGAGGGAGCTGAAACTTTAAGTTGCCAAGCAACAGCCAAAAACCTTAAGGATTTATAGGAGATCTGTAAAGAAGAGTGGACAAAAATCCCTCCTGAGATGTGTGCAAACTTGGTAATCAACTACAAGAAACGTCTTACCTGTGCTTGCAAACAAGGGTTTCTCCACCAAGTACTAAGGCATGTTTTGCTAGGGGATCAAATACTCATTTTACTCACTGAACTGCAACTCAATTTATAACACTTGTATTGCATTTTTTTCTGGATTTTTGGTTGATATTCTTCTTCAATCATTTAAAATACACATATGATAAAAAATAGACTTTTCATTTCTTTGTAAGTGGGCAAACTTACAACATTTGCAGGGGATCAAATAATTATTTCCCCCACTGAATATACTGTGTTTTATATCACCAAAAACAAACTTTGTTTGTCCTGAAAAAAAAACAAACAATAAATGTATTAATTGGCTACCTTAAGTAATCCCATGTTATTGTGGACAAAACAGACCCCTAAGAGAAGTTGAAAATTGCACTGGTCCAAAAGGAGTAAACAGGGGCAAGGGCCAAAGTGGCTAAAGGGATGGGGATTATTTTAGAGGTTGGTATTTTGAGATTGTATTTGTCTTAGGGATATATATATATATATATTTATTTTACCTTCATAGCCCTTTGCTTTAGGTTTTGGGTTCTTGAATGAAGCATTCACTTGTTTCTGACCATCAGCTTTTGGAGCTGCCTTTTCTTTAATGCACGCTGCTGCATCATTTGAAAGCAATAAAATCCTAGTGCAAAAATGCCCATATCCCCGTAGATCAAAAAAAAGTTAGGCATACACCAGTTAGGCCTACTATCTCTGTTTAAACTGTCCTGATGCAGGCTATTTTTACACTGCCATATCATCTGCTATGCCTCAATTTTTGTAATAGAGCCCCAGCTTGTGGTTTTTATCTCTAGTACATTTTGGCCTAGCCTTGCTATTTAAAGTTGTCCTGCTACTGGCCAATTTTACACTGCTGTTCCATCTGCAGTCTCTTAATTCATAATGAGAGCTTAATAGAAATTGGCTGGGAGCAGGACCGTTTTGCATCAGCAAGAACAGGGACAGCCACAGGCCTGGTCAATTTCTATCTGCTGGTCAAAGAGGACTTATTACTGTTTGATGAAAAAAGCATAAGTTACTCCTAAAGTCTTTTTTGAAACTGACATGAATAAGATTGCGGTACTGCTACTGTACTGCCAAGCTAAATCTAAAAGAAAAAAATCAATTTCACAGCCAAACTGCCAAGAAGCTACTTGGATAATAGGCAAAACATTTTCCACATTACAGAACAATTCCAGTTGAAACTGACTTCTACTAGCTAAACCAGGTCCTCGATATATGAGAGGAAACTGCTACTCTTGTGCTCTTGTTCTATTGCTTTGAATCTATTGCTTGAAACAAGTCATTAAGTAATAGACTTAAAGACTTTTTAAGTTTCTCCAATTTACTTGATCTCTGCACTTGTTGCAGGTCTTTAACTGAGAAAGCTTTAAAACCAGTGGGTCAGTATAACAGCCAGTTTACTGGCCTTTCTGGACGCATCTCAGCAATGGCAGCCCTGTATTTTTTCCCATGATAGGTTTAAATTACATGTAGCTATTTTATATCTGCCAACACTTTCTATAGAGCTTAGGTTTTGTTGCACAATACGTTTCATTGGGGTTTTTTAACCGTTTTGTACAAGAAAGCAATGTACAGAAAATAAGGCACAGTAAAAGAGTACGAGTAAAGTGTCAAAAGAAAACATACAACATAGTTAAATCCCAGTTGCACTGCAAGATTCACTGGTGTGGGGAGTCATTTGGTATTGCAAGACGATGATGAAATGGTATGTGACCAACAGAACCGGTGTAATGTATCAGTCAACAAAGGTTGCTCTTTGCAATTAATAACGGGCACTCCAATATATGGAGGGAAGAGGAAAAATCCAATGACTCCTATAGAGTCACCAAAAGGAAGGAAAACAATACTGAGAGAGAAGGGGAAGTGGTAGATAGGAGGAAAAGGAAGCAGAGTGAGAAGAGTGAGGAATTTGCCTGGGAGAAAGAAGAATCCAGATTCCCTCATGGTTGGGTTACAGCTTCTAT
This sequence comes from Glandirana rugosa, assembly GCA_018402905.1. Classification (NCBI taxonomy): domain Eukaryota; kingdom Metazoa; phylum Chordata; class Amphibia; order Anura; family Ranidae; genus Glandirana; species Glandirana rugosa. Next base: position 515,582 of record BLSH010313119.1, read on the forward strand.
GGGCTGCAGAGTGCAGTCACACTGAGAGCAGGGTACAGTCTATGTTCACCTGAGTGCTGTATGTGATCCAAGGATCCCAGATTTTTAGAAACTTGGCATGGTTATCAACTAAGATGGAGGTAAGCTTCTCATGCACCATAGTTCCCATTAGCCTTTGCCTAGCTTCAGTGAAATTGCAGCCAAAAACAAGAACCCCTCCAGCTTCTTCTGATTCATAGTTAGGGATATAATTGACTCATAGAGCAGAGCCTCCCAGGGGTTACGCGGCAAAGAGACATTGAGGACAGACCTGATCATGGTGTAGACCCATTTCAAAAACCATGTCACCTTGGGACAGGACCACCAGGTGTGAAAAAAGGTGCCACATTCCCTATAGCCGCAGAAGCACATGGGGAATACAGAGAGATTGAAGCTAGATAGGCAGTCAGGGGTCATGTACCACCGTCAGAGTAGTTTAAAAATGCTTTCTTGGGCAAAAATATTTTTTGTTGCATTTAGAGGTGGCCAGCCAAATCTTGGCCAAGATAGCGCGATCAAGATTTCTGCCTTAGTCAGCCTCCCATTTTGCCATGTAGGCTAGTGGGCCAGAGCCTATCTGGTTGGTCAAGGAGGTGTATATGTTGAAGACTAGTCCTTTCAGGTAGGGGTCTTTCCGGCAGCGATTGTCAAATGGGGTTCAATGTTTGGATTGTCTGTCTTGGTGCCTAAGTAAGCTATGGATGTGATAATTTGGATATAGCAAAATAACTCAGCAGTTGGTAGTTGCCAATGGTCTTGTAGGTATTGAAAAGACTTAACGCCGTCCAGAGTGCGAAGATCATAAATGTATTTAGCACCTTTCCTGAACAACAGCGTGTTGTCCTAGAGCCTAGGTTTTGGATAGTGTGTTTCTGAAGTCGGTCAAACTTTTATGGCATTTGATTGTGTCAAATGAGTATACTGGATTTAGCTTTAAAAGTGGAAATACTAAAGAAATTTTAAGTGACGATTGTACCGTGCAAAAGTTTTAAGTGTCAAAAAATGCTGTAGTATAACAATGCTTTGAAAATTTATATTTTATTGTTTTTTTTATCAATTTACAAAGTGCACAGTGAAAAAACAGAAAAAAAAAATCTAAATCAAAGCAGGTGCTCTGAACTGATGAGTCAAAATTTGAAATATTTGGTTGTAGCAGGAGGCATTTTGTTTTCCAAAGGTCTGGAGAGCAGTACAATAATGAGTGTCTACAGGCAACAGTAAAGCATGGTGGAGGTTCCTTGCAAGTTTGGGGCTGCATTTCTGCATATGGAGAGAGATTTGGTCAGGATTAATGGTGTTCATGCTGAGAAATATAGGCAGATACTTACCCACTATGCCATACCATCAGGGAGGCATGTGATAGGCTTCAATTTTATTCTGCAGCAGGGCAATGCAGCTAATGTCATTGTGAACTATCTTGAGAGTAAAGAAGAATGAGTCCTGGAAGTGATGGTTTGGCCCCCATAGAGCCCTGATCTCTTCATCATTGAGTCTGTCTGGGATTACATGAAAAGAAAGAAAGATTTGAGGCATCCACAGAAAATATGTGGTTGGTTTTCCAAGACTTTTAGAACAACCTACCTGCCGTGTTCCTTCAAAAACTGTGCTCAAGTGTACCTGGAAGAAATGATGTTGTTTTGAAGGCAAAGGGTGGTCACACCAAATATTGTTTTGATTTGGACTTCTGTTCATTTACTTTCCATTTTGTTAATTGATGAAAATAAACTATTAACACTTCTATTTCTGAAAGCATTCTTAATGTATAGCATTTTTTTACACCTACCTAAAACCTTTGCACATTAGTATATGTGTCTGCCTTTTTCACATTTACCACTACAAAGAAACAAGTGTTCTTTAGATTACTACACATTTAGGTAGATTGCAGAGAGGAGCTGTATACATGCCATAACAATGGGCAATCAGCTGTAATGCATAACAACAAATAATACTGCGCTCACATGTCACTCTAACCAGAACATGTTGGAATAGCTCTCATACCACTCTGGCATGTAGAAGGTAAACATGGGCAGAGGGAAAGAAGGTCCCAAGGAAGTCCATGGGCAAAGTCCGAAGGAGGTGTGCAATTCAAGGCAGCCGGCTAAACGGAGCAGGAAGACTCTGTAGACCAAGACATAAACAAGAGAGCAGCGCCTCTAAGTGCAATACCTTCTTTAATGATAAAGGGTATAAGTAAATTTACACTCACATAAAAAATTGGATAAAAGATCGGATAAAAACAGAAAGGATCATCTGTGGATCACCAGGTGGTGTGCAGGCAGGTGTGGAGAGGAAGCCGATGCCCGTCACGCTGTTGGCTTCCAGCGCAAGCCGGGACACAAAGCCGATCACAAACCGTCCACACGCTCAGCACCACGTCACTTCCGGGTCACCAAACAGGAGATGCGCGCGTTTGGATCATTCATGATCCCTCATCAGGCAAGATAGAGGTCCCATTCAATACTAAGGCTGCTACACACTTTCAATAGTTTGATTATTCAAATTTCAAAAATTAGATTTGTTTCTATACATTGCTGCATTTGAACATTAGCCTAATTATCCACAAAACCTTCCAGAATATGTTCAATAAAATGTCAGTTATTCATCCTGATTTTAAAAACAAACTAGTGGCATTATATTGACATAGAATAGTTTTTTTTGGTTCCAGCCTATGTACTGCTAATAATTATCTTCCCCTTTAATATTCTATACAGGAGGTAGAGTCATCCTTAGGTGTATGCCAAACTATGTAATACAACATATTTCAGTAACTCCCCCAATGGGAAAAGTGACTATTGCTCACTGTAAGCATTGTAACTGCTATTTGCATGTTACTACTCTCTATGGGGTCTTTATGTGGAATTTAGCACTTACAAAATATGCTGTGTTCAGCATGTGGATGGTTCAAAATTTGCTACTGATAGTTGTCATGGGGGTGAGGTGGTTTTTCGAAGTTAAAACCTTAAGAAGGTAGCTAAGGTAGGTGGAGAAGACACACCAGGCAATAAATGAAAAGCTTTACTAGAACTCTTCTGTTTTTTTTATAAAGAATTTTAATAAAGATTTATGGTTTAGGTGCCCACCCCAGTATACTGATCTGCGTATCTACACAGTTTTGACTATGATAATTGGTATCAGTATGATACGTTCAATGAGTTTTTATTTTGTCAAATATAAGGAAGAAACAAACAAACAGATATAGTGCTCATCACAACAAAGACTGAGTGCAAAAAAAAAAGAACCCAAGGTCCCACAGCACATATACATAAGCTTTTAAATTGTCGCAGAAAAGCACAGGGAATGGCAATCTGGTGCAATATATTATACAATTGCCATGGCTTGTAAAGAAAAAAGAAACATAAATTTGCTCAGTATACAGAAAAATAGGTGTCAGAGAGCATACAAACCATACCCTAAATTTAAACTCTAATACACAACAGGCAGCTGCATAATATCCATACTGGTGTAAAGATAGCCAAGGGTTGGCAACAGAAACCAAAAAAAGGAAAAAAGGAAGAGCAGGGGAAGCGAAAAAGAAAAAGAAGGAAAGGAACCTAGGACCCTCGATGGAAAGAGATTTCCATGTTAGCTGAAATTAATGTTGCATATCATTAACAATACTTTCTATTTTCTCGAGGATCATAATCCAGGAAATCTTCATCCATTGCAGAGAAACTGAGAGTGTTTTCCAAGCACCTGTGACCAGGGCAGCCATCAGAAATTTTGGGGCCGCTTACACAGCTTTAGACCTGGCCCCCCCCCCCCTCGTCTGACCACCAACATTCCCCAGGGCCCTCCCACTGGCCATCCCACCACATCCACCCACTGGCCAGGGGTGTACACATGTTGCAGCCGCAGTAGAAATTATACACCCTGTCACACTTACCAGGTGTAGCCTGCCAGGCATGACCCATTTAAGTGAAGTGAAGTGTGCAATGCACGTTAGTGTGGGATCCAAGGGGTTAAAAAAAACAAACAGTGCACAGGCAGCACAGCCTCACCCGATGCTTACAATATGGCCTCACACCGAACCATAGGCGCTGGTGGTCCTAAACTTGGACCAGTTGTGGTCCAGGGGACCCTCTCCATGTGACCCAAGTTTGGTATTTTCATTGCCTATGGTTCGGGAGAACAGTGTCCCCAAACCGGGTGCCCCCCTCCCATAGACTCCAATGTTAAAGACTGCTAAAGTCTTTGTTGTAAGGGCCCCTTGAGACACTGGGGCCCCTTACAACAGTACTGCCTTTACCCCCCTGATGGCGGCCCTGCATGTGACCCTAATTTTGGCACCAAAAAACTTAGAAAAGACCAGCGTCGAGTGGGACTGGGGATTCCCAGTGGGAATTCATTCAATAATGCTATATGAGGCTGTTGTAGGATAGAGAGATCGGAGCAAGAAAAACACCCTGTGTCAAAATACCCTGATTTTTGTACACTCCCACCATGTATGAAGCATAGAACCGCGCATCAAGCACCCTCTAAAACACGCTGGAGAGGAATTCAGATACATCCTAGCAAGGGAGGGGGGCCAAGTACCATCTAGTCAGAACCTTCAGATTGGCTTCTATCAGGTGACATTTAGAATCCCCCTGAAGGAGGCTTGCGTTTGGGAATACCAAGATTCTAGATCAAGGTCTAAGGCAAGGCCCCTCTCCCAGGCTAACGTGTATGGTTGCTTTTGGGGGGAGGCAAGCAATAGCTCATATATTATAACCATGCCACCCCTCAAGCTCTGATCTCTAGTACACCATTTTTCATAGTCCACCAAGAAGGGAGGGTTGGACGAATAGGGTCAAAGAGAATGTAAAAAGTTGGAAATTTGATAAAAACAAAACTGTTCAGTCAGAGGCATCTGCAGATTAGCTGTACAGTGGGAAAGGGTGAAGGGTCCTTTGTGGGTGAAAAAGTGTACAATGCGATAAAGCCCCTTTTCAGTTCACCATTTAAACACCCTAATATCCATACCCAGAGGGAAGTTGGGATTATTAAACAAATGGGCAAGGGGAGTGAAATCCGATACCAGCGAGGCATTCGTTTTCAAATTGTCCCATGTGCAAATGAGTGAGACAATGTCGGTGCCATAATCGGGGCCTGATGCGCCAGAGTAAATAAACAATAGTGGAAGGACATATAGAATGCCTGTACATGTAGGCCCAGTCTGGTTTTTCATGCCTAGAGTAAACAAACAAAAGTTGTGTCAGTTGTGTTGCCCTATAATAATTCCAGAAGCCTCTGCTTGCCTATGGCCATTTGTGCCCCAAATAAAACTAAGGGACTTGGATTGGAAGTGTAGTAGATCTAGCCTGCTTATCGACACTGGCAAAAATGAGAAAAAATGTAGAAGTTTATGCAGGATAGTCACTTTGATTGCATGTATTTTACAAAGCCATGATAGTTTAAACAGAGTCCAATTGGAAAGAGGGTCCCCTAGACATCGAAATAACAGGGGATAATTAACCATGTAAAGATTTGCATAAGAGACAGGGAGACTAACCCCCAAATACGTTCCATTCTGCCACAAAAACGGAAAAGAAGCTTGCCTCCGCTCAAAAACAGGACCAGGGATATTCACATTAAGGGTCAATGACTTTGTCTTGTTCACTCTGAGCACAGAAATAGACCCACATTCGTAAAATGTCAGAAGAATGTTAGAAATAGAGGTAAGATGAGAAGTTACAAAAAGTAACATCATCAGCAAAGAGCATGCACTTGTGCTCCCGAGAACCCCAAAAGACCTCTTTTATGTCGGGATTGTTACAGATGGCTATCGCAACCATCTCATTCACAAAAGCAAATATTAGCAGGGAAAATGTGAGTGGCCCTTGCGATCCCAATGGGGTCAAAAGGGTGGCCCAACAATTTAACTTTAGCCTGAAGTTAGGAGTATAAGACCCTTAACATGCAAAGAAAACGTGGACCAAATCCCCAGGCCTCTAATACCTGAAACATATAGGTTCACAACACAGAGTCAAGGGCCTTTTGTAAGTCAATAGATAGTAGTAGGCCCTTTTGGTGGACATAAAATATCCTGAATATATGGTAATAAAGCTCTGGGAATCCATCCGGCCCTGGGGCTGACCCCGTCCATGCGTGCTTGAGCACCACTAAAATCTCCTGCTCTATAAAGGGTGCTTCTAAATTTCTGTGCTCAACAGATAAAAGTAGAAAGCAAAAGACTCTTCAAATAGAGCACATGCTAAAGGGTCCTCCCCAGTCTGAGCTTTATAGAGAGAGGAGTCGAAATTCTGGAAGGACTTCAGCACCTTGAGATTGCGAGTCGGAGCTGTCCGGGCAACGTATTTTCAGAATAATGAAGCTATGAATTTTGGGATTTAACTTGTCGGCCATCCTTGTTGTCCGATCCTTAGGCATATAGAATTTCGTAGAAGTCCAGCGCATACTTTTTTTAGCCCTTGTGGTAAGCACTAAATTGAGTTCTAGCTTAGTCTTTTCACACCTGTACAATCTTTCCTCATATTGTCACTTTATGCTTGTCCCAAACGGACATGGGAGAGACCCCCTCCATGACATTTTCTTGAAAGTATTGCTAAGGCCTAAGACGAATGTCCTCACACCAACAAGGGTCTGAAAGAAGAAACTTGTTTAGTCACCACTGAGTAGCCCGGGGAAGAGGGAAGTGCGCTAGCAAAAAGACAGAAACCAGCAAATGATCGGACCACACAGTGGCCTTAATAGTAGCTTTGTGAAACACATGGGCACCAGAGTACACAAGACAAAGACAAATGGTCTATGTTTGAGTAAGTGGAGTGTGGAACCAAGTAAAAAGTATAACTGCGAGTTGAGAGGTTAGATTCGTACCACGCATCAACCAAGTTACGGATGTGTAACATTTTAGCCACTCAAGTACCTTCTTTAGGGGGCAGTTTGAGTTGAGCCCGAGCGGGATTGGTTTGGTCTAAGCAGAGATCCAGGGCTAAATTGGTGTCTACCCTACAGATAATATTCCCTTCCAGGCATGTGCAGGCAGATTGTGTTAATGCTGATTTAGAAGTTAGCAGCTGGCTCAGGTTGGGAGAAAAGGTTAAGTCATGTATGCTCAATAACCGGTCTTTTTGGTCCCAGCCAGCCAGCTGTGGAATAAAAAGGGGGAAGGCTGAGGTCCAGGGCTCCCATTCCTGCTCTCGGCTCACCTTGTGTGCAAGGCAAATAGGCCTCCGCCCACACGCATACCAAGATAGTAAAGAATGCAGCCTGACCTGTGTTAGGGGCATAAGAAATACATTTACATAGCTGTGCATCAACAAGATCCTGCACCAGGAGAAGTGAGCCAGCTGGATCCCAGATCTCTTGTATGAGCGTGAAAGAGTTATGTTTGGTGAAACAAACTGCCACGCCCTTAGTTTTGTCAAGAGCATTTGCCAAGAAAAATACCGGGTAATGTTTGTGCAGAAAGGATAGTCAATACGAATGGGGGGAAATGGTTTCCTAGAGTAGTGAAATGTCTGCTCAGCAGGAGTTTTGATATTGAAATATTTTATGATGTTTGACAGGACAGTTGAGACCCTGAGTGTTGTTAGAGATAACATGACAGGGGGTCGGGGAAGGCCCTTGTGTACTCATGTTGCAAAGAAAGCATCTCTATGACATACAGCAAAACTCTCCTGCCCCCAAGAGACGTGTATAATAAATGCATTCTGCAGCAGAATGTCATAATGGTAATATATTGGACATCCCTGTCTGCCCTCAGAGACTGCATTTAATAGTTATGATGTCACCATACTAATGAAAGGAAGTACAATGTGATCCAATCTTTTTGATACAGAGAATGTTTGGCTCAGAATACATTTAAATGAGCAGTGATAGGGCAATGAGGACATAGGATAAAACAGGCACATATGCTGCATCACAAACTATATAGACAAATGATAATGAGTTTGATTGAGTGTTGCGTAACAGCATCCTACATGCTGCATTTTTAGTATGCTGTCCTGCCAAGTTCCATTCAAGTCACCTAAAGCCGCAGCACAATGCTTGTTAAAATGCATGACAACAAGTGCAAAGCATGTTGTCATACATTTAATGGTATGAACCAGCCGTACTGGACCAATGGTTAGCATTTTCCAACAGTATCAATGATAGGTAGGTGAATAGTACAACGTTCTTATTACATTAGCATGGTGTGGTATGATACTCCACTATAATATATTTTTGATAAATTTTATTTTTATGATACATTTTATACATTTTATGTATGTATTGCAGTTTATTTACATTATGTGTGGATATGGTGAACAAACAGCATTTTAAAAGACTATTTGAAAAATATACTGAATTACGATTCTGCTATGTCATTGTAATGTTAATCTGGGAAAATATAAAGTTATAAATAGTATTTGTTATAAAGCTTGCCTTATAATGTCTGATAGGTCAGGTATTGAAATATTAAGTGCTTAGTATATGTGGATGGCAGTGCACGAAATCCATCATGTACATTACCCTCAACAAGAAAAATCCTAAAAATCAGGTAAAACAGACAACACAAAAAACAACAGAAAAACAAAACAGACAACACAGATTTATTAATTAAAACTATTAACACTTTTAAAGTGGTCTTTTGGTAACGCTTAAAACCAGCGTGAATGAATCCCTGCCATATCAATTTTATCATTACACTGGATGTTTTTGCAGCTGCTGTTTTTGGATTTAGGCGTTTTTTTCTGCAGCCAATAAACTCCCCAGCATGTTATCCTATGTGTCCATGCACACATACAATAGGCTTTTATCAACGTTTTTTGGCAAGGGCATTTTCTGGCTGGAAAAAAACCCAGAACTAGTGGGTTATAAGAGGCAATTTTCAGCTGTAAAATGCTCTAACACGGGCTAACTAATAAAAGGTTAAAAAATGCTGAAAAATGTGGCTACTGGGCAGCGTTTTTGAGCCCTTAGCTTTTGTGGGAGTATAGTTTTGCTAAAAAAAAAATGCTAAAAATTGCTACTACAAAAATGCTGCAAAACTCATTCTACAGCTAACGCTACTTGCATTTTTATAATGTCCAGTGTGCATGGCTTTCAAGAAAAGAAAAAAAAATTTACACTCACCTAGTTGGATGCAACATCAATCCGATGCTGCATCTGTCCCTCGTCAGCCCTGTAGTGAGAACTGAGTCATCAAACACCGCTGATCACCCAGTTCTCCCCCTCCGCTCTGAGCAGAGAGCCGTGACTGTCATTCACTGGCTCTCTGCTCTGCCCCTCCAGCGCTCACTGGAGCACTGGGCTGTGAAGAGGGTGGGAGAGGCTGGCTCAGGCTCTTGGCGGACGGCTGAGAGGCTGAGTCAGGTGCTGATACAGGCTCCTGGGTGGATCCTGACCATAAGGTTGGGATCTTTTCAGAGCCTCGACCAGCTCTGTGACATCAGCTGGAAAACGGGCTCACAGGATCACAGGGGTGCAGAACGAAAAAAGCTTTGGCTGTACTTCTACTTTTAAAGCAGACTTTGTGCTAAAGTGCAATAACTTTGCATAGGATGAAATGATGTTAGCAGCCTACTGCAGACAGGAGGAAGCATTTCCTGAGTCTCCTCTCCCCCATTGATCAGACTACAATTTTTGAGCAGGTCAGAAGGTGACAGGTTGCAACAGGGACTGATCAGCCATTGGTGAAAACAGTTAAGACTTGCACAGACACTAGGATTTACATCATTACGTCTTCTCTGTGCTGGCATCTCATTTCAGGAAATAGATGGCACCCCAGAATAATGTCCTTCAAAGAAGGAAAAAGATTAAAATATTCTCAGTAAGAATATTGCAATCTTTATGAGGTAATGAATACCTCCAAATCTTACACTTACACATTGCTTAGAATGTATTCACCTAAAAAAATCTCCTATTCCACTCTCTGAAAAAAAGATATCAGAAAACTGAAGGAAATGATCCGATCAAACAATCTCATTGGGATCCACCAGATTCCCAGAAACATCTACCATAGCCCATTACATAGCCAACTTCTCACAAACTCTAGCACTTGTGGTTAAGTTATAGCCACAAGAAAGCTCCCTGGGTACATGACTAGTTCTGGCTTACAGAGAGGAAAAATTCTTCAGTTCAGCTTTGAGCTTGCTCGCAATTTTGTGTAAATGATGTATGATCTGCTTGTCTTTATTCTGGGGAATTATGTGTTTCTTTTCAGCTGAATAAGGGCCCATTCACACTACAACACAATGTGCTTTTTGCTGCATTGAGGGGCATTGCGATAGGCAGTCTATTCATACTGAATGGAATGTGAATGCAACTCAAAAAGAAAAAATAGGTCCTGCTCTGTTTTTTGAAATGCAGCGCACAGTGTTTTTCAAAACCACAATGCAAGGAACATTTGTACCTGTGGGTTGTGTAGTACTATAATACAGATTCAGGGTATATGTATGTTTGGTTGCAATTAAAAATGAAGGGCTACAGACTTTTTAAGTTCCCTCCTTCCTAACGTATACAATCCTTCTAGGTCAGAGGTTCCCAAACTTTTCCACATTGTAGACCACTTGCCGATTTTCTTGTTTTCCATAGACCTCCTGCTTGCCTAATTTTGAATTTTCCTAAATGTAATAACTTCAAATGTGTTTTTGACAGCTGACACAGTGCTGCTCACTTTGATAGGGTTTTTTGTAAAAAAAAAAAAAGTACAATTTTTATTCATACCTTTATTGAAAAGACACAAAATGCAAGTAAATATTTGTAACGAAACAAATCAGAACCAAGTAAAATTCTTACATAAAATGAATACACAAATAATGCTGTTAATGGGAGGGGTGAGCCTGATGCTCTGATAGCAATTGTTCAATATTTGGCTTCAAATTAGTGAGGTACAGTCTTAAATCTCCACCTTCAATGATTTGCAATCAATTTCTTTTTTTCGTAAGAAGATTGGCAACCGTGCTAAAACCCCTTTCCACAAGCTATCAAAAACTTTCTTGCGATAGTCCATAATGCAGGATAAGCAACGGGTATATCTTCCTGAAGCCAGAACTGCTGATACCCCTTTCTGAACTGCACCATAACTTCTTCGTTGGTGCTTATTCCGATCAGCTCCTCTTGTAATATGACATCTCATTCTTCAATGTCACCGTATGGATTGATAATCCACTGGGGTATTTCCATAGTCAAAACATCCAGTGTTGCTGCTGGTATGAAAACTTGTAAAAACTTACACATGAACGCAGCACACCACAAAGCAGATAGGTACTTAAACAATTTTATGAAATATAATTAATATATATAAGTAATTTCTATGTCTATTATAAGTATTATGTACATACAATCAGTGTTAGGTGTAATAAGACATTTACAGAATGCCTAAATGTTGATGATGACCTGCCTAAATGGGATCACTAACATGGACCCCTATTTACATCTCTTTATGTTCTAGGTGTTTATTGGGGTACTTAGAAGACGCCCTAATTGTGTGAGACTTCTCTTACATTAGTAACTATTTTATGCTAAGAAAATTTTAGCAATTCAGTGGAAATCACACACTCCTCCTACTCTACCACATTGGCCCAGGTTTGTCAACTAAATCATCCCTATGTATAAATTTATTTATGAGGTGGAAGTATGCCCAAAACAATTCAAAATAATTTGGTTTCCTTGCTTGAATCGTAATATACATTATTGCTTCAACAAAATGGTGGCCGTCTTCACACAGACACCGACTCCTGTTGCATGTGAATGAGATGGGTAAAAGATGGCTTCGGCTCCTGTTCTCCACTTGTGGATAACTCCTTAGATGCAATTCGCCCTTTTCAGGGCTTAATCGTAGAGGTCGCTACTATACCACTTGATTGATATCTTTTCTCATAACAACTTGATAAAAAATAATGTTCTTTACCAAGGAATATTCCATTTTAGTAATTATGCTAACATGGCATTGGATGATATATGTGTTTGGTTTATACTGTACTATACTTCACTGCTACATTAGGTGGACAAGTGTTCAATGTTCTTTGTTTATCATATGTACATGCTGTACATTTGTTCTATACTTACCCTTCTATAAAAAAAAAAAAAATAAGGGGAATGCAAATTTACAGTGCTTTATCACAAGTTACTATAATGCATGTCATTAACGGCAATGCAAATTTACAGTGCTTTATCACAAGTTACTGTAATGCATGTTAGGATGCGTGTTATTAAGGGGAATGCAAATGAACAAGTCCATATAGTACATTGGAAACTTCTCTTCAGTGGGGCCAACTGATTTCTAGCTATAGAAGTCATGTGAGTAGAAGAAGCACAGTGAAATGAAAACTGCCTCTGCCCTTATCTGCATGGGAATAGACATAACTGACCTTACATTGCTATAACAGAACCACAAGAAGAGAGATGTGCACTCATCTGAGAAATTAATTTGTATTTTCTTCTCAGAAACAGGAAGAGGGTAAATATCCCATTAGCAGCACAATGAAGCTTAGCTCTTCAATGAAATGGCAATTTTTTACTAGTCATAATATTATAGCATACAGTATACCCCTGGAGCCCAACCTGAACCCCCTTGGTACTTAGTGTGCAGCCCTCAGGCACCGGCAGCCAGTAGACTGTGTTTTCCTTGTTGAGGTGCTAAACAGTGACAGTGAAGGAAAATATTTATTAATCTAGTTTCTTTTAGCTAGTTTAATAAATTAATTTCATTCATACTTTTATCTTTTGAATGGATCTTCCTGAGAAGAAAATACATTTTTAAGGAGGCGGTAGGCAGCATTGTCTTGTAAAGAGACTGCAATTGATGTCAAACAGTCTTTTTTAATGTCACCAGTTTCTGACAGTCCCCTGCAGCATGTCCTCAATCTTCAGCCACACCTTCATGAGGTCATGGTGGGGAGGGATTTTACCCATTTTTGGAGGTTATGGGAAGGCACAGAGAGTCTGGAGGATATAGCTCCCCCTGCTGGGGAGGTACGGGAGCTCTCGCCAGACCCTTTTTGCCAGATGGAAGAGGAGACCGTTGGCAGGACCGAGGAAGGAGGAGACCCTCTTGCTTTTCCTGTAATGGTTGGGGAGCCGGAGGAGCTGGAAAATAGCTCTCAGCTTGAGGTTAATGAACCAGAGAACATCTCTGACCCATGATTGAAGAGCCCTTTGAGAGAATTGGCATGGATCTGGTGGGGCCAGTAGTAAAGTCTGCCTGTGACCACCAGAACATTCTGGTAATAATGGACTATGCGACACGCTATCCTGAAGCCATACCCTTGCGGAATACCTCCGCTAAGACTATTGCCAAGGAATTGGTCCAGGTGTTTAGTCGCGTGGGGATCCCAAAAGTTATCTTAAAGGACCAGGGCACCCCATTCATGTCCAGGGTTACTAAGCAACTGTGCAAGTTGTACAAAATCTCCCATCTCCGTACCTCTGTCAACCACCCCCAAATGGATGGACTTGTGGAGAGATTTAATAAAACCCTCAAAAGTATGTTGAAAAAGGTGGTCGACAAAGATGGGAGAAATTGGGAATTTTTGCTACCATATCTCATGTTTGCCATATGAGAGGTTCTGCAGGCATCTACGGGTTATTCCCCGTTTGAACTCTTGTATGGTAGACATCTCAGGGGACTGCTAGATGTCGCAAAAGAAACATGGGAAGGAGAAGCCACCCCGTATAGAAGCATCATTGAGCATATCTCCTTGATGCAGGATCGAATCACAGCTGTCCTGCTCCTTGTACGGGGACATATGGAGCGAGCCCAGGAAGCCCAGAGGAGGGTTCATAATCGGGGGGGGCCAAGGCCCGAACTTTCAACCCAGGGGATAGAGTGCTGGTACTGGTCCCCACTGTCGAATGTAAATTCCTGGCCAAGTGGCAGGGTCCCTTTGAGGTTAGAGAAAGAGTAGGGGAGGTAAACTACAAAGTTTATCCACCAGGGAAGAGAAAACCGGAGCAAATTTACCATGTTAATCTCTGAAAACCATGGAAGGACAGAGAGAGTTTACTGACTCAAAAGGACAGGGTACCAATGACCCCTGACATCCCCAGTCCTTGTCTATAACGCAACAAAATGACATTAAAGAATTTGTGAGTAAAAATAGAGACTTTTTCTCCCCTTTAACCGGACTGACCTCTGTGATCCAGCATGACATAATCACGGAATCAGGTGTTCGCATAAATTTGAAGCCCTATAGAATCCCTGAGACTAGGCGAGAGGCAGTGGCAAAATAAATCCAAACCATGTTATAATTGGATGTGATAGAGGAGTCCCACAGTCACTGATCGAGCCCCATAGTGCTGGTCCCGAAGCCCGATGGCACTATCAGGTTCTATAATGACTTTAGAAAGTTAAATAGCGTGTCCAAGTTTGATGCATACCTGATGCCTCGGATTGATGAACTTATAGACCGATTGGGAGGTTCCCGGTACATAACAACCCTAGACCTAACTAAGAGCCTTTGGCGGATACCCCTAACAAAGCCAGCAAAGGAGAAGACTGCTTTTTCGAACCCTGAAGGGCCGTTTCAATACAAGCAGATGCCATTTGGGCTACACGGTGCCCCTGCATCATTCCAAAGAATGATGGATAAAATCTTAAGACCACACCGCTCCTATGCAACCACCTACTTGGATGATGTGGTCATCCACAGCCCAGATTGGGAATCGCAACTGCCCCGAGTGCAATCCAAAAATGGCCCCAACCTCTAAATAAAAAGCAGGTGCGTGCATTTCTGGGGATCACGGGGTACTATAGGCGCTTCATACCCGACTTTGCCACCATTGCCATCCCCCTGATGGACCTGACAAGGGGTAGGGGGTCGGTCATGGTGAAGTGGAACCCTGAAGCCGAGAAGGCGTTTCAGAAGTTGAAACAAGCCCTCTGTGTACAGTCGTTGCTTGTGACCCCGGATTTCACCAAGGACTTTGTGGTGCAGACTGACGTCTCTGATGTGGGTCTAGGAGCTGTACTGTCCCAGATCAGAGACAGGGAGGAGCACCCGGTTGTATACCTAAGCCGGAAATTAAACCGGCATGAGAAAAATTATGCCATCGTCGAGAAAGAATGTCTCACTATTAAATGGGCCTTGGAGACGCTAAAGTATTATTTATTGGGAAGGCCATTTAGACTGGTCACCAACCATGCCCCCCCGGAAGTGGATGTGTGACAACAGGAAAAAAATAGTCAAGTGACAAGGTGGTTCTTGGCCCTACAGCCCTATAAGTTTACAGTGGAACATAGGGTGGGAAAGCTGAAAAACAATGCGGATACCCTTTCCTGGGTGCACTGAATGGGTGTGACAGTTGCTCAGCCGCAGGGGCTTGAGCAGAGAAGGGGAGATATGTGACGAGATAGTGGATCTGTCGCCTCGCATGCGTTCACTTGGAGTGGACTAGAAAGAGTCCGGCCTGGGTTCTGCCAACCACCGTGGCAGAGCTGGTTCCGGCCCGGAGTTTCTGGTCCATCCAAATTCCCCTTCAGCTGCTTTAAATGACCAGGTGGAGCACTCAGTGTTGCTATGGCCTGGGACTCAGTATCATTACACTGAGAGAGTTTCACCTTGAGAGTTGATTGCTGTTAGGACTCAAAGAGAAAAGGTTTGGTTTTGTTTGGAGGTGTCTGGGATGAGCCATCCAATGTCCATCGTATAGAGAGGTATCCTGCTCTGTAATAGTTTAGCACCGGACGGCAAGGTTTTGTTTTGCTATTTTGTTTGTTTTATGACTTGCAACCATTTACTAATAAAACTGGCAACCTGCCAGACTTTTTGCAGATTCAGCTGAAACTTGCCACCCTGTATAGAGCTGTTCTAACTTCTCCCACACAATTCTCAGTGCATGAAATATGACAGTGTTTCAGATGCAGGTCTGATAACCTGCAGAAAGAAATCTGTTAGTCACAGTGCCAGTACTCCTATCACTCTGTTATTTCATCCTGGCATAGTAAAAGGTAACTTTTGCACTTTTTCATTTTATATACTATATATATGTGCAGGGTCGGCCCTACCATGGGTCCCAGTGGATCCATTGGACCCAGGCAGCACTTTTAGAGGGGCAGCAAATTGAACTCTCCTTCTATTCTATTTACCCAGCAAATTGACTGCCCTAGCCCGCCCCTTGGAATTGAGCATATTGGTATGTCATATAATTTTTAGACAAGGTATTGTTGCATGTAAATCTGACCTCCTGATAAATGTAATTTTGGTTTTAATGTTCATGATATAAAATAATGGATGTGGGGGCCTTTTGGTGGGTGTGATTTTTTTTTTTTGGGGGGGGGGGGGGGCAGTATTTCATTCTTGGACCCAGACAGCACAATGTCTTGGGCCAGCCCTGTATATGTGAAATATGGTAGTTTTTATTTTTTGCCTGGAGTTTGGTTTCAGGAATTCCTTGCATAAAGGTATTAGTATAATCAAGAATGTAAAATGTAATTTGCATTATTAGTATCAACTATTATCTACAGTTATAACACAGTGTTGTTAAATGTATAAGTAATTTCATATGGCTGACATTTTTTCTTTCATTTAAAGAAAAGAAAGAAAAGAAAAAGAAATAAATCACAGCTTGAAAATGGCATTCAGATGGAAAGATAGCGTTCTGCATTATTTTGTTTGTGATGACCTCTATTGATTACCAGCAGCTTGATGGATTGGCAGAATGTAATAGCACAGTTTTCTGGCGCCAGACTCTCCCCTTGAGGGTCAGATCTGCAGAACGTCTCTCTGCCAGAAAATTTGCCACCATGCATTGTACAGACAGCAGAACCCAGACTGATCTCTTCATAGCATGCAATTCTCTAAAAATATATATATTGTTTTTCATTTTTTTTTCTTGTGAATTTACATATTGTGATGGCAAAAAAGGAACACCTTCTTTTTCTGTCCTTTAAAATATTGGTAACCTTCATATTTATTTATGAACTGCAGTCCAGTCACAACACAACAAGTGAAGACAAAATTTTCCGTCTAAAAAAAATGTGGCTGCAGCTGTGTAGAAATCTGCAGTTAACAACAAGCACGTTTGTTGCCAATCAGTCTAATTTGACATTCTATTTAGTAGTAAATGTTCCTGTTTTTGGCACAATAGTATATGTGAGGGGGGAAACTTTTCAAGATGGGTGGTGACCATGGCGGCCATTTTGTTTTTTCAATAGGAAGAGGGTCACGTGACACATCAAACTTATTGGGAATATCACAAGAAAAACAATGGTGTGCTTGGTTTTAACGTAACTTTATTCCTTCATTAGTTATTTACAAGTTTGTGCTGCCCATTGTGTTGGATTGTCAATACAACCCTCTTCTCCCACTCTTCACACACTGATAGCAACACCGCAGGAGAAATGCTAGCACAAGCTTCCAGTATCCGTAGTTTCAGGTGCTGCACATCTCGTATCTTCACAGCATAGATGATTGCCTTCAGATGACCCCAAAGATAAAAGTCTAAGGGGGTCAGATCAGGAGACCTTGGGGACCATTCAACTGGCCCATGACGACCAATCCATTTTCCAGGAAACTGTTCATCTAGGAATGCTCGGACCTGACACCCATAATGTGGTGGTGCACCATCTTGCTGGAACTATGATGTCGGTGATAGGGAATTGCTGGCCATCAAGTCGCCTTTGGAGGAATGGCGGTACCTCCTGGAAGGAGCAGCTCACCCGATATTGGTTTTTACTGACCATAAAAACCATAAAAAAACCATATGCTGTGAAGATACGAGATGTGCAGCACCTGAAACTACGGATACTGGAAGCCTGTGTTAGCATTTCTCCTGCGGTGTTGCTATCAGTGTGTGAAGAGTGGGAGAAGAGGGTTGCATTGGCAATCCAACACAATGGGCAGCACATTGAACACATTTTATAAGTGGTCAGAAACTTGTAAATAACTCATGAAAGAATAAAGTTACGTTAAAACTAAGCACACGGGACGTGGACGCGGCAAGACGTGCTGACTGGGAGCTCCCGGGCCGACCCGCACAATCCAGGGGAATCCAGCCGCCAGGAGGCGAGTGTCATCACTGCGGGCATCCATCTCCCCGCTCTCCAGGCAACAAAACGAACCCTCTCAGAGGCGGATTGGAGCCCGCGGCGGCCGAAAATTGAGGCCGCGGCTTCTGAGGCCTACCGCGTCCGGAGCGGGCTGCGCGCTACTTCGGGCCTAAGGTACGAGACCACCTAGTGGGGGACCCATAAGGGGGAGAGGACCGGCAGCCATCCACCCCGTGATACCCCCAGGGGGACGCACACACTGACTGGAGGCAAAGTGGAGGACTTTGCGGCCTAGTACCGCCATTAAGGCGCCACAACTGAGGGCAGTCCAGCTAGTGAGGGAGCACAGAAAGGACTCTGATTGGAGGCCCGGTTACACCCCGGTTACACCCCGCAACCCCTACTCCAGGTCGAACACAGTCATAACCCCCGGGCCACATGGGCCCCAGAGAGAGATGCTATTGACAATGTGGGCATGATCTGAGCAGCTCTGGCCCCTCACTGGAAGCCTGATCAATAGCATTTCGGGGATACCACCGTCCAAATATAAGAGAAGCAATGTCCCAGCGCCGTAGGGCGCAGTCACAACCACGTAACTCCATCAAGCTGAGCCAAGGGCCCATCAACAACTATTTTGGTACTGGGGAGCAACTGAGGGACGGGCCCAGGATGACCTCAAACAAGAGCGAAAAATCTGGGGAGGCAGTACTAGACGCAGAACACCCTGCCACGCAATTAGAGGCTTCACTCATAGCTTCACCTAAGCTGGCACAGACCATGGCTCCCCCCACATCCCCGGGGTCCAGTGTCTCACAGAATCAGGGATCTGATATATTCGATCTGCAGATAGACCAAGACCTCAGAAAGCACATCTGGGCACTCCCCACCAAGGAGGACCTGGACAGGTTCGCCAGCAGGGTAGAGAAAGCCCTACAGCAGGACATCGCACAACTTAAAAATGACACTACTCACCTGGGCCACAGGCTGGAGACGCTGGAACAGAGAGTGGAAGACTCGCTGCCCTCAATTGCACACCTGGCAGAAAGGTGCACTGCGCAAGACCAAAGGATCGAAGCCCTGATAAATCAACTTGACGACTATGAAAATCGCAGTCGCCGATCAAATATACGCATTAAGGGCCTCCCAGAAGCTACAGCGGCAAAAGACATCCTACCAACATTACAAGGCATCTTTAAAGAAATCTTGGGGACATCTGCTGACACTCACATTGAAATAGACAGAGCCCACAGGGCCCTTAGGCCGCCCTCCCAAGATGCAGACAACCCCAGGGACATCATTTGCAAATTGCACAAATACACAGTCAAGGAACAGATTATGCAACGTATGCGTAAGCGCCCCTTCTTTGACTTTGACGGTGCACATCTTCTCTTCTATCAGGATCTGTCCCGCCACACGCTAATGCAACGTAGGGCAGTCCGCCCCCTTCTGGAAGCATTGAAAGCAGCAGGTATCACTTATAGATGGGGGTTCCCCTTCCAACTACAGGCGGACAGAAATGGAAAGATGATCACACTACGGACTAAAGATGACCTCCCCCACTTTCTGTCACAATTGGGCCTAGACCCGGTGGACTTCCCTGACTGGCGGATAGCTACAGAGTCCACACCGATCCCCGCTGCTCAGGAATGTCTTCCCGCCAGGCCTAGAAGGAGATCCAGAGGGAAAAAGCGGGCTAATCGTGACCCCTCACCTCGCACAGAGGCCGGGGGAAGTTGGGACACTTAAAGAAGTTGGAACTTTAAAGCTGTGACTGACACCATGGGAAATGCTGTGCTTAGTAAAGCTGAGCTATGATGGTGCTGATTGGGGGGTGTGTCTCTGGGGCTGAAGGGGGGAGGTTTTTCCACCCCCCCTTTTTTTTTTTTCCCCCCCCTCCGTTGTTGCTGCTTTTTAATCC
>BLSH010313119.1:558454-575860 GCA_018402905.1 Glandirana rugosa
TTGTGTGTCGGTAATTACAGATTAGGTGATCGTTGTTTTCACTCACGTGGGGATTCACTTTTACAAATTTAACCCGTACTAATCGGTAAAAGGGAGGGGCCACAGTACACTGAGTAATCACAATGTTCCAGAGTTCACACTTACCCCTCGTCCACACAATTTAAACCACAATAGCGAGAGTGAGAGAGTATGACCAGTGACCTTCAAGTTGTACCGTGTAGTACCATTTTTTTTGAGAGACTCCTAGACTTTTTTCTTAACAACGAGATGTATTTCCGATATTCTTCTAACGGTTCTGGGACTTTGACTCGTGCACCGGTTCTGGTACGTCACCAAATTTTCCTGTCCAAGGTAAGTCTTGTCCGGGGTGGTCCCAGCTGGTTTCTTCAACTCACGTGTACGAGTCGTAGTATAAGTCTTCAACAGAAACACTTTATCTGCATACTCACGACGGTCGTAACGACGTCTCCAACTTCCCCACCCCCCCAGTCGGACAGTCACGAGTCTGGTATACGGTGTGTGGCGTAGTTTAACCAGACGTACCGACAGTAGGTTCTTCCTTCGGAGAAGATTTCTACGTGTTCTTTCGGGCGTTTGGTAAACTACTTCTGTTCGTCTGATTCCTATACCTAATGACCTTGGTACAGGACAGCAAACTACTCTGGTTCTATTTGAATTAACCAAGTCCACCACAGTTCGCACACACCACCGTTGGTCCACTCCTCATGTTTCTGTTCACACAGAACGGATGTCAGTTCGTACCACCACCCTCACAGTACCAGACCCCTGACGTGGCTGACCCCCCCACCCCTTCAACCTCTGCAGCAATGCTGGCAGCACTCATACGTCTATTTCACAAAGACAACTTCTGAATATGATGCTGAGCATGTGCACTCAACTTCTTTGGTCGACCCTGGTGGGGCCTGTTCTGAATGGAACCTGTCCTTTTAAACCACTGCATGGTCTTGGCCACGTGCTCAGTTTCAGGGTCTTGGCAATCTTCTTATAGCCTTTATGTAGAGCAACAATTCTTTTTTCAGATCCTCAGAGAGTTTTTTTTACCATGATGTGCCATGTTGAACTTCCAGTGACCAGTATGAGAGAGTGAGAGCGATAACACCAAATTTAACACACCTGCTCCCCATTCACACTTGAGACCTTGTAACACTAATGAGTCACATGACACCGGGGAGGGAAAATGGCTAATCATGCCCAATTTAAACATTTTCACTTAGGGGTGCACTCACTTTTGTTGCTAGTGGATTAGACATTAATGGCTGTGTGTTGAGTTATTTTGAGGGGACAGCAAATTTACACTGTTATACAAGCTATACAATCAATACTTTACATTGTAGCAAAGTGTAATTTCAGTGTTGTCGCATGAAAAGATATTAAAATATTTACAAAAGTGTGAGGGGTGTACTCACTTTTGTGAGATACTGTATATCTTCAAGAAATAAAAAGTCTTCTTTTAATATTTGCTGCTTACCAGTACCACCACCAGATCCTGCCCTAGTGGTTATCTGGTACCCTAAAATGACTAGCAGAAAGGAACTTTGGATTTTATACATGCCAACCATTTAGACTGATCTCGTGCCCTTCCGACATTGTTGCTTACATTATGTTTTGTAGTGTTTTCATTATAGTCGGGTGTAACCTATAAAAATGTACACTTTAAAATGCAGACTCTTAATAGTGTCTGAAGATAATACAGTAAAGAAGCATTCATAATCATCTGCATGCACTGTTCACATTGAGGAAGACATTTGTCATTTCAAGTGGAATTTTGTTTACCAATCTACAGCTGCATTGTTCTCTGAAATAAGTTACGGTAACTTGTAAAAGAAAGCCCTTACTACTTTGCATGTAAAGAACAACTTCAAAAACAACTTTTATACGGCTTCCTTTTTATTGCACGGCTGAATTATGTAAGAACATTCAATTTACATAATAATGCTGCATCCTGATTCTAACATGCCCCCGCCTTCCTACTACATGTCATGCACACAGAGGCAGAGTCAGTGAGTTAAACAGTTCCCAAGACAATCTGACCACCCTCTTGCCAGTGCCATGAACTGGCCTAGTAAAAAAACAATTTGGATGGGCTGAATGAACCAGTCTGCACAGACAAGCAAACTTTGCTTGTTCAGAAATATAAAAAAAGATTGCGTTCAAATCCTAATTCCAGGCATACGTAAAACTCCATTTAATCCTGATATGTATTCATTTTAGATTGTAAGCTCTAACAAGCAGGACCCTCCAACTCCTCCTGTACCGATTGGTATTGTAACTGTACTGACCTCCTAGATTTTATAAAGCACTGTGCAAACTGTTGGCACTAAATCTTTTATAATAATATTAATAATGATGATGATCATTAAATACACACAACAGTCCAGGGATCCAGCGCTGTCCTCACCTGGGCAGGTTCTTTGCGGATCTTCGGATTCCTGGTGCTGCCAACTTGGATGTGGGAAGCCGGCTGTGACTTTTTGAGGCTTCACTGGGCATGTGCTAGTCAAATGTGTGAATGGACCTGCAACCTTCTCGGTATAAGTGACGTGTCTCAAGAGGTTGTGGGCAGGGGAGGGGCAAACATCTGCCTAGGAGGTCCAAGCGATGGCATCTTCCAGAAATATCTCCTTAAAAAAAATGGTTGGGGGGAATTATAAAAAAATAGAACTTCCCTTTTCAGGTGAAGCTCTACCACTTTGAACAGTACTGTCATCCTGTTTTCCTGAACATCTTCACAGGACGAGAGAGCAGAGGGATATACATTAATTGGCCACTTTATTAGACACACGTTGCTAGTACCGAGTTGGACCCCCTTTGGCCTTCAGAACAGCCTTAATTCTTTTTGGCATAGATTCAACAAGGTGTTGGAAACATTCCTCAGAGATTTTGGTCCATATTGACATGATGGCATCACGCTGTTGCTGCAGATTTGTCGATTGCACATCCATGATGCGAATCTCACATTCCACCACATCTCAAAGGTGCTCTATTGGATTGAGATCTGGTGACTGTGGAGGCCATTGGAGTACAGTGAGCTTTGTGACCTGGTGCATTATCCTGCTGGAAGTAGCAATCAGAAGATGGGTACACTGTAGTCATAAAGGGATGGACATGGTCAGCAACAATATTCAGGTAGGCCATGGCATTTAAATAATGCTCAATTGGAACTAAGGGGCCCAAAGTGTGCCAAGAAAATATCCCCCACACCATCACCACCAGCCTGAACCGTTGATACAAGGCATTATGGATCCATGCTTTCATGTTGTTTATGCCAAATTCTGACCCAACCATCTGAATATCGCAGCTGAAATCGAGACTCATCAAACCAGGCAACGTTTTTCCAATCTTCTATTGTCCAATTTTGGTCAGCATGTGTGAATTGTAGCCTCAGTTTCCTGTTCTTAGCTAGCAGGAGTGGCACCCGGTGTGGTCTTCTACTTCTGTAGCACATCTGCTTCATGTGTTGTGCATTCAGAGATGGTATACTACATTTATTTGCATTTATTTATTTCAGGTACTTACTGTATATAACACTTAGCATATACATTGTACATTCACATCAGTCCCTACCCTCAAGGAGCTTACAATCTAAGATCCCTAACTCACATTCATACATACACATACTAGGGCCAATTTGGACAGTATCCAATTAACCTACAAGCATGTCTTTGGAGTGTGGGAGGAAACCGGAGTACCCGGTGGAAACCCATGCAAGCACAGGGAGAATATGCAAACTTCAGGCAGGTAGTGTCGTGGTTGGGATTTGCACCAGCGACCCTTTTGCTGCCAGGCAAAAGTGCTATCCACTACATTATTGTGCTGCCATACATTCCTTGGTTGAAACGAGTAGTTATTTGCATTACTGTTGCCTTTCTATCATTTTGAACCAGTCTGCCCATTCTCCTCTGAAATCTGACATAAACAAGGCATTTTCCTCCAGACAACTGATGCTCACTGGATATTTTCTCTTTTTCAGACCATTCTCTGTAAACCCTAGAGATGGTTGTGCGGTAAAATCCCAGTAGACCAGCAGTTTTTGAATTACTCAGACCAGCCCATCTGGCACCAACAAACATGCCACGTTCAAAGTTAGGTTACATCCCATGTATATATATATACACCCCTCACATTTTTGTAAATATTTTATTCTATCTTTTCATGTGACATAACTGAAGAAATTACACTTTGCTACAATCAAAATTAGTGAGTGTACAGCTTGTATAACAGTATAAATTTGCTGTCCCTCAAAATAACTCAACACACAGCCATTAATGTCTAAACCGCTGGCAACAAAACTGAGTACACCCCTAAGTGAAAATGTCCAGATTGAGCCCAATTAGCCATTTTCCCTCCCCGGTGTCATGTGACTCGTTAGAGTTACAAGGTCTCAGGTGTGAAAGTGAAGCAGGTGTGTTAAATTTGGTGTTATCGCTCTCACTCTCTCATACTGGTCACTGGAAGTTCAACATGGCACCTCATGGCAAAGAACTCTTTGAGGATCTGAAAAAAGAATTGTTGCTCTACATAAAGTTGGCCTAGGCTATAAGAAGATTGCCAAGACCCTGAAACTGAGCTGCAGCGTGGTGGTCAAGACCATACAGCGGTTTAACAGGAAAGGTTCCACTCAGAACAGGCATCGGCATGGTCGACCAAAGTAGTTGAGTGCACGTGCTCAGCTTCATATCCAGAGGTTAACTTTGTGAAATAGACGTATGAGTGCTGCCAGCATTGCTGCAGAGGTTGAAGGGGTGGGGGGTCAGCCTGTCAGTGCTCAGACCATATGCCGCACACTGCATCAAATTTGTCTGCATGGCTGTTGCCCCAGAAGAAAGCTTCTTCTATATATATGTAGCACCCCCATAGTATAGCTGCGTTTTCTAGCAGGGTTTTTGGCTAGGAGAGGTAAATTTAGTCAGGCCTGACTGTGGTGCGCAGGCCTGAGTGTTTTGTTCTGGTCTGGAAGGAGAAGTTCAGGGAGGATTGGGTGGACTTAACAGATGAGGTCACCAGAACCAACCTGGAGAAGGTTTTCTGCTCAGAAAGCTGGGAGGCGGGTGGAGCCATCTGGAGTGTTCTAAGGAGCCCTGACCAATCCCCAAGCAGGGTTGGCAGGGGGCAGGCCTCCTTAAATACTCAGGGTCAGCCCAATCTAGGACTAGTAGTGTCAGGTGGAAGTCTGGAGATGTAGCAGACAGCAGCGGCTCCTCCATAGAGGGCGCTAGTGCGCCACCCTCCCCCCCTGCTGATCTTTCTCAAAAAAAAAAATATGGTGTGCCGGTATATGGCTGTCTCCGCGTTTTTGGGAGATTTGTTGTCAGCTGACAGCAATTCCCAAAGCACATTGGTCAGCCATTAAAATGCATAGATGTGCACCATTGGTCAGCCATTAAAATGCACTGATTGGCTCTGGCCTCAGTCACTGTCCTCCAGACAGTGACTGATTGGTTAGGAGCGGGGGGCGGGACTGGCAGAGGTGCTGGTGCTTGGACCGAGGGAGAGAGAGCGGACTGACGAGTCCCTCTGAGGTAAGTACTGCTGTGCTGCTGGGCTCTGGAATACCTGTGTACTGACAATAACTGTGTACTGGCTGGCGGCAATACCTGTGTACTGGCTGGCGGCAATACCTGTGCACTGGCAATACCTGTGTACTGGCTGGCGGCAATACCTGTGTACTGGCAATACCTGTGTACTGGCTGTGTAATACCTGTATACTGGCAATACCTGTGTACTGGCTGGTGGCAATACCTGTGTACTAGCAATACATGTGTACTGGCTGACGGCAATACCTGTATACTGGCAATACCTGTGTACTGGCTGGCGGCAATACCTGTGTACTGGCAATACCTGTGTGCTGGCTGGCGGCAATACCTGTGTATTGGCAATACCTGTGTACTGGAAATACCTGTGTACTGGCTGTGTAATGCCTGTATACTGGCAATACCTGTGTACTGGAAAGGTTCCACTCAGAACAGGCATCGGCTGCAGTTGTCGGTTGCACACCAGCTGTTAAACACCCGAGCACACATGAAGAGCTCCCGTTTGTATGCTGCTGGGGGTGGGGTACCCACCAGCGGCAGCTGTTGTATAAGGCGCGCTTGGGCGCCACCACCCCGCCGCTGACTGTGGGACTGTGGCGGACGTGCTGGCTGTGTGATTACTCACGCAGGTGCAGCACTCCGCCGTGTTTCAGTCCCGACTCCCGCGCTGCTCACCATCCACTCCAGGCTCCAGCCCTCTCTCCACAAGCCGATCTCTGCACACACCAGCCTGCCTATCAGATGGGGTAAGTGCGGGACTTGTCCTGACGTTGGGGGGGTTGGGGGCTGCCTATCTGGTGACTGTACACCCTATCTGGGACCCTGTATACCCTATCTGGTGACTGTATACACCTATCTGATGACTGTATACCCTATCTGGGACTCTGTATACCCCTATCTGGTGACTGTATACACTATCTGAGACTCTGTATACCCTATCTGGTGACTGTATACCCTATCTGAGACCCTGTATACCCTATCTGGGGCTCTGTATACCCTATCTGGGACCTTGTATACCCTATCTGGGGCTCTGTATACCCTATCTGGGACCTTGTATACCCTATCTGGGGCTCTGTATACCCTATGTAGGACTCTGTATACCCTATCTGGGGCTCTGTATACCCTATCTGGGACCCTGTATACCCTATCCGGGACCCTGTATACCCTATCTGGTGACTGTATACTGCTATCTGGGACTCTGTATACTGCTATATAGTGATTCTGTATACTGCTATCTGGGACTCTGTATACTGCTATATGGTGACTCTGTATACTGCTATATGGTGACTCTGTATACTGCTATCTGGTGCTCTGTAAGTGTATACTGTTATCTGGTGACTCTGTATACCCCTATCTGGTAACTCTGTGTACCCCTATCTGGTGATGCTGTATACCCTATCTGGTGATGCTGGGCTGTATACTCCTGACACAAGGGGCGGAAACTATAAGGGGTGGGGCTTATGAGAAGTGGGAGGGGTCAAAAAGGAAGGGTGGGGTCTGGCGCCCCCCATCCTAAAATTTCACCAGCCGCCACTGGTACCCACCGGAGACAGAGAGCAATGAAAGATCCTTTCCCTACTGGCTTTGCCAGCAGTCGATGTTCGGTGCAGCTTGCACTTCTGTTGGGTGGAACTGGAATGGGGGGTTTGGCCTGCCTCGCTCCCGGCCCGCCTTCTTCTACTCTGGTTCATGCGTGAGGCTAGGCATTGAAGACTGTGGGAGCACTGGGAGAGAGCAACAGATAGGTAATATAAGTTAGTTCTGAGTGACAGGACACAAAAAGTGTCCGCCATTTGTCCGCCATCCAGTAGTGGCTGCTGATCTGATAGATGGCCAAATGTTGCATAACCTGTCATGCTCAAAAATCACTATACAGCCCTAGCTTGCCATTATACTACCCTAGCCTGCCCCCATACTACCCTAGCCTGTCCATATACTACCATAGACTGTCCATATACTACCCTTGGCTGTCCATATACTACCCTACCCTGTCTATATACTACCCTAGCCTGTCCATATACTACTCTAGCCTGTCCATATACAGTACTACCCTAGTCCCCCCTATACTACCCTAGACTGTCCATATACTACCCTAGACTGTCCATATACTACCCTAGCCTGTCTATATACTGCCCTAGTCTGTCCATATACTACCCTAGCCTGTCCATATACTACCCTAGACTGTCCATATACTACCCTAGCCTGCCCATATACTACCCTAGCCTGTCTATATACTACCCTAGCCTGCCCCTATACTGCTCTAGCCTGTCCATATACTACCCATATACTACCCTAGCCTGTCTATATATTACCCTAGCCTGCCCCTATGCTACCGTATCCTGTCTATATACTATCCTAGCCTGTCTATATACTACCATAGCCTGCCCCTATACTACTGTAGCGGTTGCCCGCTATTTCTGCGGCTTTTGCTAAGCGGTCATTGTAAATACACTGGCTCTCCTAGAAGGGAAAAATGCACCGGTCAGCCCCTGTCGGGGGAACTTCTTCTTGTTTTCACTGACTGAACTTAATATAATGTGTACAGAGAGACACAGAAAGATCAAGCTACACTGCACTTGTACTGTGTTCCTATGGGGAGAACAGTTACAGCAGCCAATGCATGGGGTTTGAACAAACTGCAGCTACAAAGGGCTGTGTGTCATTTCCTTTCAGAGAAAGTGATGCATTGTGGATATGTAGTGGCTTTTCAAGGATTTGCCATTAGAAAGACCAGCAGGAGAACTTCCCATCAGACTGTGCTGCAGAGAGAGGTTCCTGGGAGCAGCAGTGCCTCATGGGAGAGGCTATTTAAACCAAGGTGTGGCCAGATACACTCTCTCTCTGGACGGTGGTGATTGAGTACACAGGACCCTGTGTGTCCTGTCAGTGGAGTTGCGACCTACTCACACAGACCATGCGGTCTGTAACTATACAGCGTTCCTGCGGATGGTCAGCGGGACGGGCCTTGCTATCTGAGGAATTGTTCCCGAACCTGCGGGCAGCTGTAGATAGATAGGGAGAACTGCAAGGAAGAGTGAAGTGGAAGCCGATTCCAGGAGCAGAGAGCAAGTGTGTCTTCATCACTATCACCATCACCAAAGCAGCAGGACCGTCGTCTGTAGCAGTTTGTCCCGATGGGTGAGCAGACACAGGCTCATATATAAGAGTACTGAATTGTTTAATCCAATATCTCACATGGAAAGTTGGTAAAGATCTGAGCACTATCATATAGCTAAAGAGACTGGAATACAGCCATCTGAGTGTACTGGATTGCTGTTAGTTATAAGCTTATCACAAAGTCAGTGGCCACTGTGAAGGTTTCTGTCTACTTCAGTGAAGTTGTTATTTCACCTTTGTGTCATACTCTGAGGATCTGTGGACATAGTTGCTTTTTACGTACCTGACATTGAAATAAACAAGCTGGCAGAAGATGCACGGAATATAATAGAGGATTTGCCACAATTAACAGCTACTTTCCCCCCACTTTGCAGGACTCAGGGTATTATACTTTGCATTACTGAATTCTCCTAAGAACTCTCTTAAAAAGAGCAGGTTGCCCATTGAAGTTGTGCCAGTTTGGTTGCATTCTTTTAGAGTGGTACTGATTTGTTTGTGCTACATTGAGTGGTTACAATTTACCTACGGTTCACCATTTCACATCAGCTAGTCTAAAGCTTTATCCTGTAATGAGTTATTTTACATAATCTACCTTTACATTGAGCATAGGTGAATATTCAGGTATCTTGACTAAACTCGATTGGAGGAATTAAAGTGTAACCTTTAACAGTGGACTGCCAGTAAATAGGAGGCAGCCGTGATACACATTCAGTTTGTTTGTGCCTCCCTCTTATTCACCATGTACTCCAAATTCATGTTTAATTTGTTTAGACATTTATGAGTGTGTGACTTAGATGTAAACTGTTGATCTTCTATCTGTGATGCAATTTCTGTTTAATTGAGAGTTACCCTTTAACAGAACAGCAATTTAAGTAAATACTTCAAGCTCTACTGTGTGCTGTGTGATTCTATTATTGTGTCACTTCTTAAAGGGGAACTAACCCAAAAATTGAATCCAGGTGTGCCAGAGGGGATTGAGGCTGTTATTGGGGTTGAGAGGCAGAGTAACGGACTGAACATACTAAAGCAGCTCCTACTGTGCTACACTACCCTAGCCCGCCTCTTGAAATAGAACATAAAGGAAGGCCCGGAGCTATGAGGGACGAATGAAGCGTAAGGCTAGCATGACAGGGTGGAAGGGGAAACGGACAGCATAGAGTTAATATGTTTTAAAAGTATCAGGAGAGGGTTACTTACGTGATTGGTCCAGGAGAGGGTGTGACGGGGAGGAGAGTTGTTGTGTAGACTGAAGGAAGGGTGGAGACAGTAACAGTCAGAGGTGGAAAGCAACAGATTTACGTCGTCCATCTGCGTAGCTCCTGCGTTTTCCCTAGGGAGGAAAAAATGAGTGATTTAGAGGAGCTTATGACACAGCTTAAGGCTGCAGCGGCCTTGCATGGCCCTGAAGTGTTGCAGGGCAGGATATCAGAGTTGCTCCAAGGGGTAGAGCAGAGACAGTTGCAGCCGGACCGTGCACCTCAGGCACGTGCTCGGAGGTCTCGGCCTCCAGAGCGCCTCAGTCCTGAGGCTACCCCTTGGGCTCGACGCCACCAAGGGAGCTCCAATAGGAACCATCCGGGGCCCCCTGCCAAGCGCCCCCCTGCTGGAAGGAGTGATCCTGGGAGGAATCCCCATCTTTGGTTTAGCCCTCGGGGAAAAGAAGCTCATAGTACACCTGCACGTCTCCCCTCATCCACAGTGCGGATTCCGGAGCCGGCGGCTGGCTCCACTGGTGATGTGTCGGCCAAGGGGCCAGCCCAGTGTGGGAGAGCAACATTTACGGGCGCTGGCCTGTCTCAGGGTGCGGCCGGCGGCCCTTCACCTGCAGAGGGAGGCCGAGGGCAGCGTGGGAGCAGATGGATGGAACGGAGTGTGGCGGCAGCGCGGTCCGGCTCGCGGCCTGTACATGCTGCTGGCGGAAGCGGCGGCCCCAGTACTGCGCAGCCAGGACCTGGAGGACCTCGGGATGACATCAGGAGGGGGCAGAGCGGAAGCGCGGCTGCTGTTCACAGGCTTCGAGCCGGGACAGGGCAGCATAGGAGAGCTGCACAACGTTCGGTGCAGGGGAGAACGTCGGGACTGGCAGCAGAGGTGGAGAGCGATCTGAGTGGGGACAAGAACAGCTGGCAAAATTTCCCCTGCCCAGGATCTGGAGTCCGTTCGGTCAGAAGGAGAGGTCACCAGTTCTGAGGACAGGGAGCTACAGGTGCATAGGTCCGAGCAGCCTGATAAGTGTCCTGATGTGCTTCCCTCTTTGTGTGTTTATTCTTCTTCTTGTTCTGGTGATTTAGGTCAAGGGTTGGGGGGTTCTGGTATGCCAGGGGGGTGCAGGCATTAGGGATTTTTTGTCAGGCCTGAGGGATCTTCTTCAGCGCTGGAATTCAGGGACAGCGCGGGACGATCGGCCGGTGGTGGCGTGGGATCAGCAGCACAGGACGAAGGATGGGCCCCGGGAATCCCCAGCCTGCCAGGTGGGACAACAGTTAGCGGTGGCAGGCACACAGACTGATGGTGACGTTCAGGGTTCCGGCGCTGGAACATCGGCAAAGGATAAGGAGACAGATAAGGTGAGGATGGCGGATTCAGCCAGATGTGAGGTCTACGTTTGCTTCGAAGGACCTCTGGGTACGCACCTCAAGCCTGAAGTGCGCAAAAAAATCTGGAAGGGTGAGTATGTGGAAATTTTTTCCCTACTCCCCTTGGAGAAATTTATTTAGATAGGGTCAAGCCGGAGGACAACAAGAAGGAGGATGAAGAAAAATGCAGATACCGTTTGATACCTCGTACCTTTACCAACTGGTTAAAGGCGCTTGTGATTTTTGCAAGTGTGGTTGGGGAAAAGGAGCCAGAAAATTGTTCCCCCCTTTCTTGTTACTTAGATGCGATTGGTGAAGCATATAGAGTTTATGGTGGCGTTGCTTGGTTACATCATGACGAACAATTTCGTCAGCATAAGGCAATTTGACGGGCCATCAGATGGGATTATAAGGACATCAGCCTTTGGATCAGGTTGATGACTTTGGCGCGGACGCAATCACAGTTTTTTCAGGGGGGGGGGGGGCAGTGGTTCCTCAACTTCGGGACCCTCGGCCGACAAGAAAAAGGGTTTTTGTTGGCAGTTCAATGAAAGATTCTGCCGTTTTGGAACTTCCTGTTGTTTCAAACATGAGTGTTCTGGATGCGGAGGTAGTCACCCCCTTTCGCGGTGCTTCAAGGCAGGGAAAGGATGCGTTGGTGACGCCGCTGGAAAAAGGGACGACGCCAGTGATCATGGAAAGGATGCAGCCATTCTTAAATAGGTATCTGGATAGAGAGACAGCTGGTATCCTGGAAAGGGGTTTCCGTGAGGGGTTCACTATACCATGTGCGCTGAAGGAAGTCCCACCAGTTCCTGATAATTTACACTCGGCTAGGCTTCACCCTGACGTGGTTACGGAAAAACTAGGTAAAGAAGTGGCGATGGGGCGCATGAGCGGACCTTTTTCATCGCCACCTTTGGACGGCCTAGTGGTTTCCTCATTAGGGGTAGTCCCAAAAAAATAACGAGGTAAGTTTCGACTCATTCATCACCATTCGTACCCAAGGGGGGTTCCGTGAATGATGGGATTGACCCGGAGGCTTGCGCGGTCACCTATACTTCATTTGACGCAGCAATTTCTTGGGTGTGAAAATATGGTCGGGGCTCCTTGATGGCCTAGGCAGATATAGAGGCGGCTTTCCGACTTTTAGCGGTCCATCCAGACAGCTTCCGATTGCTAGGCATTCGGTGGTTAGGCTCGTTTTTTGTAGATTGCTGCTTGCCCATGGGGTGCTCCATGTCGTGTGCCTTATTTGAGAAGTTTAGTTCTTTTTTCGAATGGGTGGTGCGGGATGTGGCAGGGTTGAGCTCCGTCATCCACTACTTGGATGATTTTTTGTGTATTGGACCACCGGATTCCAGGATCTGCGCCGTTTTGCTCGGGTCATTGCAGTACGTGGCAGAGCGCTTTGGCGTTCAGTTGGCTTCGTAAAAAACTGAAGGCCCTTCCACAGAGTTGATTTTTCTGGGGATTACGATTGACTCATTGGCCATGGAGT
Organism: Glandirana rugosa; assembly: GCA_018402905.1. Lineage (NCBI taxonomy): Eukaryota > Metazoa > Chordata > Amphibia > Anura > Ranidae > Glandirana > Glandirana rugosa. The sequence continues at coordinate 571,201 of BLSH010313119.1, forward strand.
GTTGTTTGCCCTTGGATAAACTGATGGCGCTCAAAGCCGAGGTGGCCAATGCGCGCCAACGGCATAAAATTCAGCTTCGGGAACTGCAATCGCTTCTGGGAAAATTGAATTTTGCATGTCGGGTCATCCCGATGGGTAGGATCTTCTGTCGCCGTTTATCAGCTGAAACCCCGGGAGTCAACGGTCCGCGGCATTATGTCCGCTTAACGTCAGAGTTACAAGCTAATCTGCAGGTTTGGGAGCGTTTCTTCGAAGTGTACAATGGGCTATCGTTGTGGATGGAAGGACCAGTCAGCAATGTTGACTTGGAGCTTTTCACAGATGCGGCGGGTTCAGCCGGTTATGGCGTTTATTTCCAAGGGCAATGGAGTGCGGAGCCATGGCCCAAGGAATGGCGTGCTGCGAATTTTCAGAAAAACTTGGTGCTTTCGGAATTATTTCCAATCGTGCTGGCTGTGGATCTGTGGGGTTCCGTTTTTGCAAACAAAAAGGTCAGGTTCCTCTGTGATAACATGGGGGTAGTCATGGTGATAAACAATGTGTCGGCATCTTCACCGCCAGTGATAAGGCTTTTGCGGTACTTGGTTTTGCTTTGTCTGCGTTGTAATGCTTGTTTATGCTGTTTATATCCCTGGATGCTCCAACAAACTAGCAGATTCTTTATCTCACTTTCAGTGGGAAGAGTTTTGCATGTTGGCACCGGAAGCGGAGCAACATGGTGTTCCTTGTCCTCGGCGAATGTGGGGGATTGCACTGGAGTCGCCGCTGGATTGATTGGCAAATCGTTGTCTGCTGCGACGTGGGAAGCGTATTCGAAGGTCTGGCGGGAATGGTGTTCATTGCTGGCGGGGGTAGGTGAGAGTGGCAGGGATATTGAAATGGCATCTGTGGTGCTTTGTTTCATATGCCGCAATTTTGTGAACGGAATGTCTGCATCGACAGTGGGGTGAAAATTGGCAGGGCTTGCCTTCTGGTTTAAATTGGGGGGGTTGATTTTACTAAGGTTTTTGCGGTACGTCAGGCGCTAAAAGGTTACCGGAAAGGCCACCATTGTAGAGACATGAGGCGTCCGGTTTCTTTTGCACTTTTACAGTTAGTGCTGGAGCAGTTGCCTAGTTTGTGTTCATCTCAGTACGAAATACTGTTGTTCAGGGCGGCCTTTTTGGTGGCCTTCTTTGGGGCCTTGCAAATTAGTGAATTAGTGAGCCCATCCAAGAAGTTGGCTGGAGGTTTGATGACAGAGGACATGGCCCCCAGGGCTAATTCAATTGAGCTGGTTATTCTCCGGTCGAAGACAGATTAAGCAGATAGGGGTGTCCGGATAGTTTTATGTCGGGGCAATTGCCCCAATTTATGCCCCGTCGGGGCGGTGGAGAGTTTTCTAGGTGTTCGACCTGGTAAGGTGGGCCCTTTGTTAGCCCACAGGGACGGTTCTTTTCTGTCCAAATTCCAATCTGTTGCAGTCTTTAGGAAATGTCTCCAGATGGCTGGCCTCAATCCCAAGGATTATTCCTCTCACTCATTTCGCATAGGTGCAGCCACTGAAGCGGCACGTTGGGGGTTGGATGTAGGAGTCATTAAGCGTATAGGCAGGTGGGAGTCAGATAGGTACAAGTTGTATGTACGCCCTCATCTACTCTAAGCTATGTTGTTTGTCAGTTTCTCCGATGTATTGTTTGTGGTGTTGGTCAAGTTTGCTACACTGGCCTTTGTTTTATTGCAGGTCACCCGGGATGCCTCATCTGGATTTTGGGGCATTCTTATGTGTTCTGGGGGGCCAGTAGGGAAGATGTCCGGTGTAATGGGAGACAATTGGGGGTGTCTAGGGAGGTGGGCAGTGTCAGATGGATAGGTGTGCTGGGCATGCTCTGGAGCCGGGTTTTACCCGAAATCCACCGTTTTGCACAGCTAGACCGCCCCCCAGACGTGCTGGTCTTGCACGTGGGGGGTAATGATCTGGGCAGTCGCTCGATGTGGGCACTCATTCGGGACATTAAATATGATTTTTTGAGGTTCAGAACGATGTTCCCGTCTATGTTAGTGGTGTGGTCTGACATGATTGCCCGCACTTTTTGGCGGGCAGCATGGTCAGTGGTTGCGCTGAACAAGGCCCGAATCAAGGTCAATAAGGAGGTGGGGAGGTTTTTTGGAAGGAACGGGGCTTGGCAGTGCAGCATTTGGAGTTGGAGCAGGAAACGTGGCGTTACCTGAGAGGAGATGGCGTTCATTTGAATGCTGTAGATACGGACCTATGGTTCCTAGGTTTGGAGGAAGGTGTGCAGCGAGCGGTCAGGGTTTGGAGGGGCGCACAAGTGTAAGGCCTTACACTTGTGGCGCGGTGGCGGTTAAGACCCCTTAGATGGGGTTAAAAATCTGTTGGTGGGGATTAAGTGGGGAAACCATCGTCGGTATGGTGTCCTCTGGTTGGGTGTGGTCCAATAAGAGGGACCAGGTACTGGTAGACCGGTAAGGTCTGTGACAAAAGGTTAGTGTTCCCGAGGCGGCGTTTTGCGGCTGGGGACATCTATAGTGGGTTTAATATTAATCATTTGGTATGGTCCCCGAGGCAGTGTTTGCGTCTGGGGACAGCTATCTGGGGTTTCATGTTAATGTTAAATATGGTTATTTATTACTTAATTTGTTTAATAAAAGGCCGGACGGCCATTTAACTCCACATGGTGTTATGCATTTTTATTGGGGGAAAAGGGGGTGGAGGGTATTGGTGTATTGGGTAGGTAACGGGGACCTCTGAACTACCCTAGTCAAGGAAGGCCCAGAGCTATGAGGGACGTATGAAGCGTAAGGCTAGCATGACAGGGTGAAAGGGGAAACGGACAGCATAGAGTTAATATGTTTTAAAAGTATCAGGAGAGGGTTACTTACGTGATTGGTCCAGGAGAGGGTTTGAGGGGGAGGAGAGTTGTTGTGTAGACTGAAAGAAGGGTGGAGACAGTAACAGTCGGAGGTGGAAAGCAACAGATTTACGTCCCGCCCTCCCTCCCTGAGGATAGCAGAGGTGGGGTTGGTGGTAGAAGAGTAGCTAGATGGCGGTTAAGACCCCTTAGATGGGGTTAAAAATCTTTTAGTGGGGATTAAGTGGGGAAACCATCGTCGGTATGGTGTCCTTTGGTTGGGTGTGGTCCAATAAGAGGGACCAGGTACTGGTAGACCGGTAAGGTCTGTGACAAAAGGTTAGTGTTCCCGAGGCGGCGTTTTGCAGCTGGGGACATCTATAGTGGGTTTAATATTAATCACTTGGTATGGTCCCCGAGGCAGTGTTTGCGTCTGGGGACAGCTATCTGGGGTTTCATGTTAATGTTAAATATGGTTATTTATTATTTAATTTGTTTAATAAAAGGCCGGACAGCCATTTAACTCCACATGGTGTTATGCGTTTTTATTGGGGGAAAAGGGGGTGGAGGGTATTGGTATATTGGGTAGGTAATGGGGACCTCTGAATTACCCTAGTCATGGTATGTCATATCATTTTAAATATAGACAAGGTACTGTTGCCTGTAAATCTGACTTCCTGATAAATTCATTTTAGTTTTAATTCTCATGATATAAAATAATGGATGTGGGGGCCTTTTGGTGGGCGTGATTTTAATTTCACATGACTGATTTCAAATACTTGTCATTCCTAATTTTCTGTCTGTGACATTTAGGCCAAGATATAACATTCATTTTGCTTCTAGGCTCTGGAAAATGCAGTCTCATCCAGGCCTGCTCTTCGCAGACAGTCTTTGTGTTACCAATGCAGACAGATATTAAAGCTTAGGATGATTCAGCGAACTGAACACCTACCCATAAGCCTTCTGGAGACTCCTGCAAGTCATCTTCATCTTTACCGGAATAATGACTGCATTGCAGTCCTGTAATAGAGACATGGCACAAAGCCACAAATTCCAAAAAGTCACAATTTGGATAAATATGCTTACCAACTCTATTTCTAAGGGGAGAGTGCTATCTGTATAATTATGTAGCCCCTATTGCTTAGTTACCAATAATTCTTGCTTTGAGCTTCCTTTTTTATAAATACTTATCAACAGTAAAAGCAAAAAAAGGACAGTTTTCAAGATAGTCACAGGCAGTGGCGGCTGGTGAAGTTTTAGGATGGGGGGAGCCAGGCCCCACCCTTCCTTTTGACCCCTCCTACTTCTAATAAGCCCCACCCACTCCGTCCCCTGTATTCCACATATTGTGTCATGAGTATACAGCTCAGCATCACAGGACACAGTATACAGCTCAGCATCACAGGACACAGTATACAGCTCAGCATCACAGGACACAGTATACAGCTCAGCATCACAGGGCACAGTATACAGCTCAGTCTCACAGGTGGGATAAATTGCAGCCAATATCACAGGTGGGGGTAAATTGCAGCCAGTATCACAGGTGGGGGCACTTATGCAGCCAATAACACAGGTGGGGCAGTTATGCAGCCAGTGACACAGTTGGGGGCAGATTGACGGGGTGGACACAATAACCGACGTATTCACGGGGGTGGACACTATGACCGACGTTAAATGGGGGTGGACACTATAACCGACGTTAAATAGGGTGGACACTCTGACTCGACATATGACACGGGACACTACGACTCGACATATGACACAGGACACTACGACTCGACATATGACACAGGACACTACGACTCGAC
>BLSH010313119.1:577373-589941 GCA_018402905.1 Glandirana rugosa
CATCCCCTCCCCCCCAGGTTGGGATAAGACCTGCACTTACCCCATCCAATAGGCAGACAGCAGGCAGGATTTTTGCAGAGTTCGGCATGCGGAAAGCGGCTGTCCCTCATGGTCGGGCGGTCACCGGGGAATCACGGTCTCTGTGGAGCCGGAGTCATGTCCGCTGCCACAGTGACCTGCCCCCGGCCACCGCATCCAATCACACTGAGCCAGAGGCTCAGTGCAGCCAATCAAGCTATGCGTGTGCGGCTGTTCAGCACACCCACATAGCTTATAATGGCTGACCAATAGGCACACTACTTGGCTGTCAGGTGACAGCCAAGGAGCCGTAAGTCCCGCACTTACCCCATCCAATAGGCAGACAGCAAGCAGGATTTTTGCAGAGTTCTGCATGCAGAAAACGGCTGTCCCTCATGGTCTGGCGGTCACCGGGGAGTCACGGTCTCTGTCACAGCCAGGGACACAGGTGGAGCAGTTTGCAGCCAGTGACACAGGTGGGGCAGTTTGCAGCCAGTGCACAGGTGAGGCAGTTATGCAGCCAGTGACACAGGTGGGGCAGTTATGCAGCCAGTTACACAGGTGGGGCAGTTTGCAGCCAGTGACACAGGTGGGACAGTTTGCAGCCATTGACACAGTTGGGGGCAGTTTGCAGCCAGTGACACAGGTGGAGCAGTTTGCAGCCAGCAACACAGGTGGAGCAGTTTGCAGCCAGTGACACAGGTGGGGCAGTTTGCAGCCAGTGACACAGGTGGGGGCAGTTTGCAGCCAGTGACACAGGTGGGGCAGTTTGCAGCCAGTGACACAGAGACAACCCCCCCATCCCCTCCCCCCCAGGTTGGGATAAGACCTGCACTTACCCCATCCAATAGGCAGACAGCAGGCAGGATTTTTGCAGAGTTCGGCATGCGGAAAGCGGCTGTCCCTCATGGTCGGGCGGTCACCGGGGAATCACGGTCTCTGTGGAGCCGGAGTCATGTCCGCTGCCACAGTGACCTGCCCCCGGCCACCGCATCCAATCACACTGAGCCAGAGGCTCAGTGCAGCCAATCAAGCTATGCGTGTGCGGCTGTTCAGCGCACCCACATAGCTTATAATGGCTGACCAATAGGCACACTACTTGGCTGTCAGGTGACAGCCAAGGAGCCGTAAAAAATAAATAAATAAATAAAGTCAATGTACCAGCGCCACCTGCAGGGGGCGGAGCTGACTTTTTTTCTTTCCTTCTTTAGCCGGCAGGGAGGCGGCGCCCAAGCGCCCCTCATACACCAGCCGCCACTGGATACAGGGCCCAGAGAATGAACTGGTTCTGTGTGAGGAATCTGAGGGTTCTGCACATGAGATCTAAATTATCTTATTACCCATAGCGACCAGTCAAATGAAAACCTTCTCTGAAAAATGGCAGCTGTGATCCGAGTGCTTTAATGAAGATATACCTACAGTTCCTAGTGCTGATACCTTGATACACAAGCCCCTCGTGGAGGCATCGCAAACCCTTTCATGTAATGCAGCAACATGCAAACATGTCTGCTACATATATGTAATAATAGAACAATGGGCAAAGAGAAACAATGCTGTATGGAGTTAAGCAGAGAGGGTTACTATCTTTAACAGATTCCGGATCGCCTCATGTACATTTACTGCTGTAGAGTGGTCGCATATCGTGAATTGCAGTCTATAAACGGCGTGCCCGCCGCACTATCCAGCAGTATGGCCACGGGTTGGACGGACTGGCACAGAAGAAAAGCGGGGAACCGCTGCTGTAAACACGGCAATTCCCCACTCTGTCAGGTGGCATGTAAGAGAACTACTGCTCCCTGTCACTGGGATCAGTTAGATCTCTTATGCCCCTGGCAGCCCTGCCCCCTCACTGTTAGAACACGCCTAGGGACCAGAGTTAACCCCTAGATCGCCCCCTGCAGGTTAACCCCTTCCCTGCCAATGACATTTATACAGTAATCAGTGGATATTTAAATTTCTGATCGCTGTATAAATGTCCATTGGTCCCAAAAAAAGTGTCAAAAAGTGTATGTCTGCTGCAAAAATCGCAGATCGCTGCCATTACTAGTAAAAAATAAACAATTGTAAAAACGCCATAAATCAATTCTCATGGTTTGTAAGCGCGGCCACTTTTGCGCAAAACCAATCAACAAATGCAGATCGCGATTTTTATTACCACAAATATGAGGAAGAATATATATTGGCCAAAACTGATGAATACATTTATTTTTTTTTGGATATCTATTTTAGCAAAAAGTAAAAAATATTGTTTTTTTTTTCAAAATTGTTGCTCTTTTTTTATTTATAGCGGTGATCAGAAGTGACGCAGAGGTGATCAAATACCACCAAAAGAAACCTCTATTTGTGGGAAAAAAAGGACGTCAATTTAGTTTGGGTACAACATCGCATGACCGCGCAATTGTCAGTTAAAGCGACGCAGTGCCGAATCGCAAAAAGTGCTCTGGTCCTACAGTAGGAAATCCTTCCGGTCCTTAAAGTGGATGTAAACCCACCCAGTATAAACTAATGACACAGTATTAATGTATATATACATGCAAGCCTCCTGCATCTATCCCTACCTTTCAAATGTCCTTCCTGTAAGCACTAGCAGCTCTGTAAAACTCTGAAATCAGAGGGTGTCTGAGTTTGGTGGGTGGAGTTGTGATGTCACAAGCCTCCCCACCCACCTCTATACTGAGACATTGAGGAGGGAGGGAGGGGGGGGGGGCGTGTAAAACTTTCTCTGCTGTGTGAAGGAGATAAGCAAACTGCATGTCACTCACAGAGCAAGGGGCGGATCGACTGTGTATTTCCCTGTTAGTTGACTTTCTCTTCCTGAAAAAAGATAAGCTCATTACTCACAGTTGGATTAACTCTTTGTGGCAAGACTGGGCACAGATGATATGACATGCTATACTCTACCAGGCAGAATTATAAATTACATTTTTATTTTCGGGTTTACATCCACTTTAAGTGGTTAAGAAAACAGAGATTCTGTAAAGACAGTGAGATCTTTTTTTCTCTAATTGGTGATAGTAAAGAGCATTCAGGCTTTCATCAAACTATCCCAGGAGAGTAGCTGATGGGCAGGGATAGCTAAGGAAGCAGATGTGGGCTTAGGCATTCTGTGGATGAATGTGTACAGCAGAGGAGACAGAATATCCCCTATCGTGTTTCCAGGATGGCAGCTAAAGACTGATAATGTAAACTCTTCCTGTAGAAGAGCTTTGCTTGGGCTCAGGTGATGCCTGTGAGAGTGGCAGATGTCCTGTTCAAGTTTTCCCTAAGGATGAAATAAATACACATTTTTGACTCTATAGCAAAACTTAAAAAAAAATTAAGATGTACGGCATAACCCAAAGTTAACATTTCAAGTTTATGTAAAGCCAAAATAGTTTTTTCAGTTTTGTATAGAGTGATGAGAGATTAGAACCCCGGTCAGTTTTTAATTGCTGTCTGTGGCCCTGCTAAGAAGAATAAATCTCTATTTGTCTTGGCGAATTGTTTTGGTGACAGCTGTCTAAGCTGGCTATACACTAGTAGATTCCTGAATGAACGTTAGTAGTCATATTTGTTTGAATACTCGTTTGAAATTTCTCATCAGTACATTTAATGACCTGATGAATGTTGTTTGAAAGTACTTCAAAAACCATTTGCTTTTAACATTCAATTTTGCAGTGAATGGACTTTCCTGACTGAAAACCACATAAACTGTTAGAAATTTGTTTGCTCAAAAAAAAATTCTTTCCTGCTCATTGAAATGTTCTCATCACTGTGGTTGAAAATGAATGTTGATTTTTTTTTAATAGTCTTTATTTGATTTTTATAAACGTTAAGCTTATATAAAAACAGAGAAAAGTAGCCCAGAAGGGCAATAAATCACAGTAACTTAAAATTGGCAACCGGAGCTTATTGGTATATTCAATTGTGTATATTATATAATCACTTCACTTTATTCCCCAAAAAACGTTGGGGATTGTGCTCAGAAATTATTGTACTCAACATGAGCTAGGAGCTCATATGTAAAACCAAGAAGGGGTGGGGGAAGGGTAACTCACAAACAATAAAATAAATAAAACTAAGACAATTAGCACCAAAACTGAGTGCAGAAGTGATAATATTGAAAATATTCCATGGATCTTCAGCAACAAAATTATGCCAAACGAATCTAAATTAATCCCGGCTGTGGAGGTGTAGAGGGCCCAGAAGAAGATGGCTGGGTCTGCGAAGCACTGGACATGTAATGTATCCGAGTTGCCCAGATACCATAGAACTTCTTATGTCGGTCCCTACACATTGCCACCCACTCCTCCGCCGCCATAATGTTGTTGACCAAACGGATCCAATCAGCTCGCCCAGGAACATGAGCTGTTTTAAAATGGACGGAGATCAGTTGCCTAGCTGCATTCAAAAGGTGAGACAAAACTGGCTTACAGTAATGGGTGAGACGAATGGATGGCACGTGCAGCAAGAACTCTAAGGGAGAGTCAGGCATTTAAATATCCAAAATCACCTTAATCTGGGCCCTGATATCTGGCCAATAGGGATGGGCCGAACACCCCCCTGTTCGGTTCGCACCAGAACTTGTGAACAGGCAAAAAATTTGTGCAAACATGCGAACGCCATTAAAATCAATGGGATTCGAACATGAAAAACCAAAAGTGCTCATTTTAAAGGCTGATATGCAAGTTATTGCCATAAAAAGTATATAGGGACCCGGATACTGCCCTAGGGGACGTATCAATGCAAAAAAAAGTTTTAAAATCGATAGTTTTTTCAGGAGCAGTGATTTTAACCACTTCAGCCCCGGAAGGATTTCCCAGTTTAGGACCAGAGCACTTTTTGTGATTCGGTACTGCGTCGCTTTAACTGGCAATTGCGCGGTCGTGCGACGTTGTACCCAAACTAAATTTGCGTCCTATTTTTCCCACAAATAGGGCTTTCTTTTGGTGGTATTTGATCACCTCTGTGTCATTTCTGATCACCGCTATAAATAAAAGAAGAGCGACAATCTTGCAAAAAAAACAATATTTCAATAATACAAAAAAAACATTTTTTTCATCGGTTTTGACTGATTTATATTCTTCCTCATATTTTTGGTAAAAAAATCGCAATCAGCGTGTATTGATTGGTTTGCGCAAAAGTTGCCGCGTTTAGGAATGATGAGAATTCATTTATGGGGTTTTTATTTTTTTAAATATTTTACTAGTAATAACGGCGATCTGCGTTTTTTATCGGGACTGCGATATTGCAGCAGACATGTCGGACCAATTTGACACTTTTTTGGGACCATTGGCATTTATACAGTGATCAATGCTATGAAAATGCTTTGATTACTGTGTAAATGCCATTGGCAGTGAAGGGGTTAACCTGCAGAGGGCACTCTAAGGGTTAACTGTGTTCCCCCAGTGTGTTCTAACTGTATGGGTGCTGGGCTGGCTGTGGGAGGGAAGTGATCACATCCCTTCCCCCTCTGTCAGAACAGAGATCTGTGTTTACATAAATGGACCCCCGTTCTGATGCTCCGGGGGGTGATTCGATGTCCGCCGTACCCGCTCCCTGCCCCCCCCGGAACACAATGAGTGAGCGGGCGTGCCTCCGGTAGCATGCGCACTCTCACAATACTCATTCTCGTTGCCACCGTCAAGCCACGGCGGGCGGTCGGCAACTGGTTAATAATGCTTAAAGTGAAAAAATAAAAATGAAATATTCCTTTAAATATCGTGCCTGCGGGGTCCCCTTAGTATGCCTGCAAAAGGGCGCATGATGTTTAGAACATTTCACATCAATCACTGAAAAAGCATTGCATTGGGGTTCCCCCCTCCTAGTCCATACGAGGCCCTTCAGGTCTCGTGTGGATTTTAAGGGGAACCCTGCGCTGAAATTTTAAAAAAAATATTGCCTTGGGGTGCCCCCCAAAGTCTGTACAAGGCGTGACCACCTACTTTCCCCAGTAAATTTTCCTGGTGCCGGGGGTTTGGCTGCTGGGCCCTGGCTACTGGTCCTGGGGCCGGGGTCTGGGCTGCTGGGCCCTGGCTACTGTTCTGGGTGCCAGGGGTCTGGCTGCTGGGCCCTGGCTATTGCTCCTCCTAGTGCCGGGGGTCTGGCTGCTGGGCCCTGGCTACTGGTCCTGGGGCTGGGGATCTGGGCTGCTGGGGCCCGGCGCTGGGCCCGCCTCCCCTCACATGAAAAAAACACTCACCTGCGCCGCATGCTGAGGCAGAGGGGGGCACCATGGGGGGGGAGGGAACAGCCCATACTGATGTCCCCAGGCTGCTGCAGTGAAGGATGTGGGTGGGCAGTGGCAGAGAGCAGACTGGGCATCGCGTTCTGTACAATTAAAAGAAAAAACTTTTGGGTGCGGGGTGGTGCGCAGTGATCTGCCGTATCACAACAAGTACATGACAGTTCCCGTCTCATCTCTTCTATATCAATCCACCGGGCAGACGGGAACTGTCTTGTACTTGTTGTGATATGGCGGATCACTGCGTACCGCCCGGCACCCAAAAGTGTTGGAAAGAGTCCGCTGGGTTGGGGAAAGTTTTTCTTTTAATTGTACAGATCGCGATGCCCAGTCTGCTCTCTGCCTCCGCCCACCCTCATTCTTCACTGCAGCTGCCTGGGGACATCAGTATGGGATGTCTTGGCGCCACCCTCTGCCTCAGCTCGCATCGCAGGTGACAGCTTTTTTCATGCGAGGGGAGCGGGGCCCGACGCCAGGCCCCTTGAGACGATCGAGCCCCGTATAAGAGTACTCCCTGTACCCTCTGATGGCGGCCGTATTATATATACTGTATATATATATATACACTATAGACGATACATATATATTCTTACACTGCCTGCACTGACTCTACATACTATACACTGAATGAGCTGTATATGGTCTACACTAAAGGCAGTGTAATATATATATATAAATATATATATATGTATCATTTAAGATATATATATATATATATATATATATATATATATTCTTACACTGCCTGCACTAACTGATACTATACAGAATGCACTATATAATAGTATATCAGATCTCTCAGTGTCTCTAACTCTCTACACTAAACTGACTACACGCCACTAACTAAATTTTCTGTCTCCACGTTATACACACACTACATAGAGCCGATGTACAAACGGCTTTATTTAGTGTGGGTGTGGATTGAGCCCGCTCAGCAGGGATTAGCCAAAGGCTTCAAGGCTTTGGCCAATCAGCTCTCACAGCAAACGCGCTGTGATTGGCCAAAGCATGCAGATCATGTGCATGCTTTGGCCAATCAGCGGGCAGCATTTCCCCATGATTTTAATGCATTATGGGGCGCTCGAATTTCCCATGAACGCCTCATTATGTTTGGGATGCGCCAAACAGGCAAACCCCCGATGTTTGAGTCAAACGTACGTTCATCTTGAACCAGGGGCCCATCCCTACTAGCCAATATGGTCGGAGCCTCAGGCACTCCAACCAAATATGTAGGTAAGTGCCTCGAACCCTGCAACCTCTCCAGTAGGCATCAGGGATTGCCAGAAAAATCCTGGCCAGATTAGCAGGAACTCTATACCAGCGGGTTAACAGTTTAAAACAATTTTCCTGCATCTTTGTGTCCACAGAACTCTTATGGGTAAGGCTATAGAGGTGGTCCAGTTGGGCTTCCCTGAAGGAATGCTGCAAGTTTCTCTCCCACTCCTGTATGTAGACTGGCTTACTCTTAGATGCAGCTGACTGTAGCATCTCATAGAGGACCTAGATAGAGTGGGGAACAGATGCAGACGACAGTTATAGTTTCTCAAATGGTGTCAGGGAGGACAGGGGTCTGATGGCTTTGGGCAAACTGAGGACAAAATAGTGTAGCTGTCTATAGCGCCAGTCATCCATCGAGAAGCGGCCAAATTGGTCTCGGAGTCAGTTCAAGGAGACTAGGCCCCGATCGTGTACAAACCTTCAGCGGCGTATCTCCCCATCCCTCACCCATGTGTGAAAATAGGAGAGGTGTTCCCCCGGAGTGAACCAGGGGAAGCCTCCCAGGGGAGCAAGTGCACATACTGGGGAGATAACTGTCCCTGAGCATTCAGAGCGTCCCACAATTTCAGCACATGGGCGGCGATAGGGGACCTGAAATCTGAAAGTCCCTGATATTCCCAGGGGAGCCAAGGGGCATCAGACAAATTACGACCAGTTGAAATTTCTCTAGGGGAACCAATAATTTAGTGTTCACGTGATGATGCCAATCCAATATTTAGGGAGGGAGGGTACCCCCAGTCCCCCTAACCGCTTAGGGCTTTACAGGGTGCGGAGGGCCAAGCGTGGGCACCACCCGTGCCAAATACATTTCAATAAGAGACTATTGAGGGCCGAGAAGAAAGATCTAGGTAGTGATATAGGCACCATCTATAGGTAGAAAATAATTCTCGGCAAAACGCATTAATTTTCAATATACTGACTCGACCCATCAAGGAAAAAGTGGTACGGTCCTATCTTAGCAAGTCTGATCTGATTTTTTAAAGCAAGGGAGCATAGTAATTACTAGTATATAATTGTGAAAAATGGAATGGGAGATAAATTCCTAAATGGCACCATGTGAAGGAAAAATGTTGATTTGACCCAAGTAAAGATTAGAATATCAAACGAATGTTCTTAGAAAGAACATTTTCAAACAAGGTTCTACTAACTAGTGTATGGCCAGCTTAAAGTGGAACTGAACCCTCCTATCCTTTAGAGAGACGGAAGCTGCCATCTTAGCTTCTGTTTGATCTGCAGTTGCCATGGTGCTGCTCATGTGAACAGCTAAGACACCAGCCTAGTTCCACTTTAGGAGTAGTAATGGGAGAATTTGCTCAGTTTCAGTTCGATCTCTTAAGTAACTCAAAGGGATGTCAAATGGAAGCCACTGACAACCTAAAGTCCATCAAAACAGGCCCTTTTTGATTGGCCTTGCGCTATGACTTTTCTATACTCTTTTCTCTAGATATGACGGATTTTATTTGATTGTTATATAATTGTGATACTGACAATAATGTATACTTGTTTCAGAAATTCATGATATAACCCTTTAAAATAGAAGATCTCAGATTATGTAATGAAAGCTATTTCTACATGCAGCTTTTACTGGTATATGTTACTGAACAAAATCAAAATATAAGCCTTAAAAGCAAATCCAATTAAAAACTATTTTTTAAAGCTACAGTTTTGAAGTTTATATAAGCTGTACTTGGTAATGTCTTTAAAATGTATCTATGCTCTAATAAAGTTTTTGAAATAAAGCATAAAGTATTTTCTGTTCAGCCATTTGAACCATCACAGCATACTTAAACATGCAGCATATTTAAATTAATTTGAAATGTTTTTCTTTTTTTATAGAGGATAGCCCTTTAGGGTCCTTTCACACGTACCGGGTCCGTCTTGACTCTTGACGGCTCCGCTGCTCAGCGGGGATCCATCCGTTCATCCCCGCTGAGCTAACGGATGACAGGTCCGTCTCTGCACTCTGTGCAGAGACGGACCTGTCAGAGCTCCGTTCTCCTCTATGGGGGATCGAATCAAAACGGACCGGCTGTCCTTGTTCATCCGATTCGATCCACCAGACGGATGGAAAATGGGGTTTTCATCAGAGAGGAAATGGAGCGTCCGTTCAGGTCTGCCTGAAAAACTGACAGGCAGACCCGTACGTGTGAAAGCACCCTTAAAGAGGGCTTGAGTTGTAAATGTTCATGTAATTTGTCATGACTACATACTGTAGCCAAGTCCCCATAGGAGTTGCTGGAAGTAGTGGTTCCACCTGTCACACTGCCCTCAATCACCTTTCTCCACACATCCGGAGTCACAAGAACAGGCCGGTACTTTGTTTTGTTGTTTTATTAGGGGATTAAACTTGGATGGGGAAAGGGTAATTATGGGATGGCCATAGGATTAACAGTTCTTTCACAGGATCTTCTATATACCCTCTTGTATATACACTTCTCCTCTTCCTCCAGCACAATCTTGCTTCTCAGTTACTTCCTCTTGCTCTCTCCTGCACAAACTTCTTCAGCCTAGCTAGCACATGGTGAGGCCTACTCTCAATTAGCACAGCCTCTGAACCACCCTTTGCAGGCAGGGATCACGGGTCCCTATAGTATAGAAAAAGTTAGTTGAAAGTGCTAGCTAGCCTTGATGGACTACTGCTCCCGGCCCATCCTCTTACAGGCCCTGCTAGCCCTCCTGGCTGCAACGGCCCTCTCCACTGCCACAGTGACACCACAGTCCCAAATGGCTCTTGCACCCTTCTTAGCCTGTCTCTCACCCCAATCTGCTCCAGTGTGCCTCTTCCAGCTTCCCAGGGTGTGTATCACTCACCAACACAGTTCCTTTTCTGGAGAACTTCCTGGCAGTACTCTCTCCCGCCGTCCTCCACTTGCTCTCTCACTTGTGCCTCTGTTCCAGGATCTCACTATCCTCCTGGATACACCCGAGCCCCAGGCCGAATTCACCCCCCCTCACCCCGACTGGGGGCTCCCTCAAGGCCCCGACAGCCTCAGTACTCCATCTCAATCTCTTCCACCCAAACTCTCCTCCCCGACTGGGCTGACCCCGGGTACTTAAGGAGGCCTGCCCCCTGCCAATCCAGGTTGGGGATTGATCAGAGCTCCTCAGGAAGCCTTACCTCCTTTTCCCCACCCTTTCTTCCAGAACTTTCTGAAGCAGAAAGGAGGGGTAACCAAGTGGTGTTACTCCCTGCAGTCACCAGTCACTCCCTAGGCCACTCCCCTGCCCAGGATCAAAACAATCAGGCCTGCCTGACTAAATTTACCTCTCCTACAAAAAAAAATCTGGACACCCTGCACCTACCCATATGTAGAGGGTGCTGCATACTCTAATAACCAATTTCTCCATCATGGTTTCTACATCTTTATAATCTCACATTTTGCTGTTGCACTGCTTAGCAACGAATGGTATTTTGGGAAAAATAACCAGAGATCTCTCTTCTCAGCAAAGGCAGTAATAGCTCCTAAATATTTAATGCTTCCAGATAAAGCATAGGCCTGCCAAATTACCAGTACTTAGAGGACCAGCTTTCTGGAAATAGTTATACTGCCTTAAACATTGACTTAGTTGTAGTAGTAGATACTTCTATGTACAAATAATAGATGCAAATGTATAGCGTGCATTTATTTGGATTGCAACAAATTACAGGCTAGCTTCCATCTGTTGCTTTCTATCACAGAATTATTAAAAAAAAAATTCAGACAGAAACGCTTTGCAGGTGAATCCTCAATAAAATCAAGAAAATTTAGATTTTTGTGATTGGGTTTACATATAATTTAAAATCAAACCTTTTAAATGGACCATGTCATTAGGGAAAACAATCCATAAAAAGCTGTACCTGTAAAAGAAGAAGGTAAATACGTACCGTTTGCACTGTCAGGCGGTGTAAAAGGTGGTTCCCCAAAGTCCTGTGAGATAATGACCCTCCCAGGACAAGATCGCTTTATGGATGGCCATGCACTTTTTTAAAGCTTAATAATAATAGTAGATTTATTTTTGGATCATACACAAAGAGCTTCCTGTTAAGAAGTGAGATTATGATAAAGATCTTGATAAATCCTCACTTTTTCAGTATCCTTTATCAACCCAACAACTATCTCCTGGAAACCTGGTATGTCAATTTCTGAAAAATAAGTTTGTCAACTCCATTAGTAGGGTATATTACTAGTGTTGAGCGAACCCGGACTGTAACGTTCGGGTCCGAACCGAACTTTCGGGTGTCCGGGGCACGGACCCGGACCTGGACATTTAAAAAATCGTTAAGGTTCGGTCCGGGGTTCTGCTATTTTACTCCACGTGTTGAGAAGCTGCAGGGCAGCCAATCAACAAGCGTTTCACTGGTTTGCCCTTAGAAGCCATCACAGCCATGCCTACTAATGGCATGGCTGTGATTGGCCAGTGCATCATGTGACCCAGCCTCTTTATAAGCTGGAGTCACAGTGCTGCAGTCACATGCTCCTTGGGTTAGTGTAGGGAAAGGAAGCTGAAAGCGTGAGGGAGAGATGTGAGACATTTTAAGACCTGATCCTGCATCCTGAGATATATTACTTTACTACTGCGGTCTGTGCTGTTGCTCTGAGGACAGATAGCAGAAATTAGAGATTTTACATACTGCTGCTTTGAGTTGCAGATCAAACTCTGCATAAAACAACGATTGCTACGATCGTGCTCAACGATCAGATTGTTGGACTAATTTGAGATTTCAAATACCGCTGGTTTGAGTTGCAGATGAAACTCTGCATAAAACAACGATCGCCACGATCGTGCTCAACGATCAGATTGTTGGGGGAATTTGAGATTTCAAATACTGCTGCTTAGAGTTGGAGATTGCAGATTAAACTCTGTCTAAGGAAACGATCGTATGTTTGTACACAACGATCAGATTGTGGGATCGTACACAACGATCAGATTGTGGGAGTAATTTGAGATTTCACATACTGCTGCTTTGAGTGATCTGACTGTTGGTCGCCATAAACTTTAGAGTTTAATCAGGTTGTTAGACTAGCAACTCGTGCTAGCATCGTTAGCAACAAAATACGTCTCAAACTA
>BLSH010313119.1:594883-615047 GCA_018402905.1 Glandirana rugosa
AAACATGTTGGCTACCTCCTCCTACTCCTCTACCACCGCCACTTCCACCTACACTGCCACGGTCACGGCCTAGTCAACCTCTAGGCTCCTACTCCACATCTACCCCCCTTCCCATTTTTTTATTTGATTTTAATTTATTTTCCCTATCCCCATTTTTTTGCAGGGCACTTGCCCTAGTTTGAAGATGATTTTAGAACAGTTATATGGCTTCTACCGTTAATTAATACTTTTCAGACACAGTTTGAAGATGATCCACATTCACCTCCATTTTTGCATTTTTTATGTTTTTATTTTTTTTTTTAATATTTAAAGTTATTTCCCTGTCCCCATTTTTTTGTAGGGCACTTGCCCTACCCTTACCCCCATTTTACTTCCTTTTGCAGCCCTCTAGGGCTTTCCAGGACTTTGTTACAGCCATTTTTGTGCCTAAAATTTCGTGTCCCCATTGATTTCAATGGGGTTCGGTGTCCGTGTGATCGTTCGGGTTCCGTCCGGACCCGGACTTTGTCCGGAAGTTCGGCCGGACCAGCAGAACCCGAACTTCCAGAGGTTCGCTCAACTCTATATATTTTTTTCTTGCTACAGAGACAGCATTTAGCGTATTGATATCTAAGTCTTTCATTGCATATTTCAGACATGTAATGAATACATCAGTGGTCTCCAAACTATGGCTTGGGGGCCGGATGCGGCCCTTTGTCTGCCTTTATCTGGCCCGTGGAACGCATTTCTTCCCACTGACACCAAC
Organism: Glandirana rugosa; assembly: GCA_018402905.1. Lineage (NCBI taxonomy): Eukaryota > Metazoa > Chordata > Amphibia > Anura > Ranidae > Glandirana > Glandirana rugosa. The sequence goes on from BLSH010313119.1 coordinate 595,629, forward strand.
AATCTGGCATAATTCCTGTTACTGACACCAAGGATTGGGCACTATTCAGTGAAGCACTATTCTTCTACTGACACCAGTGATGGGGCATTATTCCTTCCCCCAATGCCAAAGATGCATGGTTTACACCCACTGACGCCAGGACAATTTTTACTCCCAATGGCCACAATCTAGCCCCCATAATGTCTGAAGGACAGGAAACCGGCCCTTTGTTAAGAAAGTTTGGAGACTCCTGATCTACATTCATCCTTTAACCCAATTAAAATGGTGATTAGTATTTTGTCAACTTTTGTCCCAGAGACCAGGCTGTGCGTGTTTATAGGCACACACAGTGTGGCTTGGCCATGCCCCCCCACTCTCTGCTTATAGTATTTGATTGACAGCAGAAGGAGCCAGTGGCACCCGCTACTAGCTCTGTGAGCAGAGAAAGAGAAGACAGGCACAGCACTGGATCAAGATAGGACTCGGGTAACTGTACGGTGGTAAGGGGAGAGGGGATGATACAAATACTGGGACATTTTTTACCTTAATGCAGGAAATGCATTAGGGTAAAAAATGTCTAACCTTTAGAACCACTTCAAATTACAACAAATAGATGACATGCAACATGAAAAATGACATACTAGCAATCAATTTACTAAATTTTCACATGTACAGCTACAAATTAAACAGTGCTGCCACGGCCACCATTCAAATCATTTTGGGATAGGAAATTTTCGTTCACATTATGTCTGGATTAATACAGAGCTAAGGCATTTATAAATAATTAGCATTCTCAGTGAAAAAGTACCTTTGGACTTATGACAGTGTGACCCCTTTCATAAGACCCCTGTAACCACAGCTGCACCACTCTACTTCCATTCTCTTCTTCTGCTTCTATCTGCTGATCAATGACATCCTGTACATGGAGCAGAGTAACAGATGTGCTCTGTGCATTTGCTGAACTCCCTGGAGGTATTATTGAAGAAAGGGACATGCACATTAGTTAAGTGATTGTCAAGCTGTCATTGATAAATGCATATAGGGTTAATTATAAGAAAGCATTTTCATGTTATATTTAAACTTCAGTCTGACCCTTTTTTTAGCCCCTCTTTTTTAAAAAAGGCAAGAACATTAAACAGATGAATAATGTCACCAAAGGAAAGAATATTAACACAATTCACAGTATAGAAATCTATCTATCTATCTATCTATCTATCTATCTATCTATCCTTAAGCCTGGTACTCACGGACTCGACAGAAACCATCTGACATTCGACTCGTGTGCACACCAGCCTGTCCGACAGAAGCCGGCCGAACAGCCAGCTTCTGTCGAATGGGCATGCTGGAAAACTAGCATCCGAACAGCGCTGGCAGCCAATGGCTGTGAACGCTGACCTGGTGTGTTCTGGTGGGGGGGCATTCATCCTGTCAGAATACAGTAGCTCAGCAGGAGATTGCTGTACTAACATTGGATAGTTAGTACAGCAGCTCCCCGCAATCTTCTCCATTTTTTTTTGTTCAGCTCGCTGGGTTGAACGCAAAAAAAAAAAATGATTGTGTGTACTAAGTATTAGCTGTGCTCTCTGGAAGAAAGTTAGAATTACAGTTGATGGAGGTGGTAATGGTAAGTATAATACAAGTATTTTAAAGAAGAACTGTCATTAGGATACATGTATCCCAACAACAATGCTTGTTTAAAGATGCACTGTCTCCTGTTCTGTTGGAGCCTTCAACAGAGCAGTTCATATAATGGAGCAGGTATCTGAGAACAGGCAGAATATGGCCCATGTAATCATGCTTGAGCTTGAATGGCCAATTGCCAGGCCGGTAAACTGTCATGTGAGGGGTTGGCAGTGATGTCATTCACCTGGGTAAGCTCTGACACCATCATATACCTGGGCATAACCAGAGTGGACTCCAGCAGTGTGGGTGCAAGGGAATGTGGATTGGTAAGTATACCTTGTGGTGGGTGCAGGTGGGAGAGTTTTGCTAAAGCTGGTGCACACACAATCTGGTACAACTGTGCATAGTAACCAATCAGCTTCTAACTTCAGCTTGTTCAATTAAGCTTTGACAATAAGCCCCCGTTCACATTGACGCGATTTGACATGCAATTTGACATTGGCAAATTGTATGCCAAATTGCAGCCTGTGGCTGGCAATGGCACTGTCCCAATCGGTGTGACGTTGACTTTATGGCACTGCACGATTTCCGAAAGTAGTCCCTGCACTACTTTTGCTGTCTTCGGGGGCGATTTCAATAGACATCTGTGCATGAAGCCACATTTTCCCTTACAGAGGTACATGAACAGCAAGAGAATTCAGTTGATTTACTAAAGGAAAATAGACTGTGCACTTTGCAAGTGCAGTTGCTCCAGAGAAGTAAATTACGGTAGTAAATTATGGTAGTTAAATCTTCATTTTGCAAAGAATACCCAATCACATGCAAGGAATTTTTACTTGCACATGACTGGATGATGGAAGTCAGCAGAACTTTACCTTCATTTACTAAGCTCTGGAGCAACTGCTCTTGCAGAGTGCAACTGCACTTTGCAAAGTGTACAGTCTCTTTCCTCCTGGCACACAATCGTTGTACCATAGCTCTCAACAACTTAAATTCCCAGCTTCCCGACTAAGGCTACTTTTACACTGGGGCGGTAGCGGTAAATCACCGCTGTTATGCCATGGCGCTGCTATGCAGATGGGAGCGTGACGCTTTTGACCCCCCACAACGGGTTAAAAAGGGGTTAAAAGTGCCGGTGCACCGCACTTCCGAGGCAGTGTGCAGCGGTGTGCAGCCACTTCAGGAGCGCTGCCCATTGTTTTCAATGGGCAAGGGCGGTGGAGGAGCGATGTGTCACCACTCACCGCACCGCCCAAAGATGCTGCTTGCAGGACTTTTTGTAACATTCTGCAAGCGCACTGCCCCAGTGTGAAAGCACTTAGGGCATTCACATTGGGGTGGATTGGGGGGATTTTTGAAGCGCTTTACAGGCGCTCTTTTTAGCTAAATAGCGCCTGTAAAGTGCCTCAGTGTGAAAGGGGTCTAATAGTTTCTAGACACAAACCCTTTTATACATCTCAGAATAGGAACCAAGCTCACAGAGTTTGGGTGTCCCTTTTCTTCACTCTACTGTCCAGACTTTGCTGAGGTGCATGAAGTCTCTGCAACACAATCATAAACAGGTTCTCCAAACCCCCACTGGATCTGCCATGTTGTATTCTCAGCCACTAGGCCATTTGTCATGTGATTTTGGTCATTTTTTTTGCAGCAGCAACAGCAGGCATCCAACCTAGCTAGCTTAACTTCAGAGTGGAAGACAATGGACTATATAGCTCTTCTATTGCATCCTAGATATTCTGCTCCCTGCACACTCAGACTGGGTAAGATTATCATATTCTGCTTGAAAACCTCATTCCTAGTTTGCTAATGGTGCTTTGACTTACCTGAAGGTCTGAAGTTAACACTTATCATAATAGCATGTTACACATACTGTACATCTCCTCCCTATCAGAAAGCGCATTTTTTATTTTGTCACATTGGTTAATCTGGTTAGTTGGTTTACTCTAAAACTGGTCCTAGTATTTGTGGCTGTAGCACATTACAAATCATTGGGGGAAGGCACTGATGTGAGTTGTTTAACCACTTGCCTACTGAGCACTTTTACCCCCTTCCTGCCCAGGCCAATTTTCAGCTTTCAGCGCTGTCACACTTTGAATGACAAATGCACGGTCATGCAACACTATACCCAAATGACATTTTTATAATTTCTTTTCACACAAATAGAGCTTTCTTTTGGTGGTATTTAATCACTACTGGGTTATTTATTTATTTGCTAAACAAACTAATAAAGACTAATAATTTGAAAAAAAAACAGAGTTTGATATAAAATATTGCAAACAGGTAATTTTTCTCCTTCACTGATGTGCTCTGATGAGGCTGCACTGATGGGAGCTGATAGGCTGCACTGATGGGCACTGATGAGGCAGCACTGATGAGGTGGCACTGATGGGCACTGATAGGCTGCACTGATGAGGCAGCACTGATGGGCACTGATAGGCTGCACTGATGGGCACTGATGAGCACTGGTGGAAACTGATGAATAGGCACTGATGGGCACTGATTGGCATCACTGTTGGGCACTGATTGGCAGCATGGGGGACACTTATTGGCAGCACTGGTGGACACTTATTGGCAGTACTGATGGGCAGAGATTGGTAGCACTAGTGGGCACTGTAGGGACCCTACTGATAATCAGGACACTGAAAATCAGTGCCCTGATTATGAGTGTAGAAGTCCCTTCTTAGAGAAGCCGGTTATAGGCTCTCTTCTCAATTCCTCATGCTGTCAGCAAGAAGAAAAGAGTGCCGATAAGGCTGCATTCACATAGAGGCGACCCGACTTTGGCGCGACTTTGCTAGGCTATTTCAGCGCGACTTTCAGTGCAACTTCCAGGGACTTGAGGTGACTTTACAACACGACTTTTGCCAGGCGACTTTGCCTTGACCAATCAGAGAAGGGAGGGAGGGGGTTGCCTAAAAATAAATTCTATTCTTTTCACTACAAAGTCGCTTGTATTTAGATGGGGGATCTGACTTGGAGGCGACTTCTATTCAATTCTATGGGCACAAGTCAGATAGAAGTCACCTAGAAGTAGTACAGGAACCTTTTCTGAAGTTGCTCCGACTTCAGTAGTGTACATTAAGACGGCTCCCATTCATTTCAATGGGATTTCAGATGTCAAGCGACTTGGGGCGACTTGAGATGACTCAAGTTGGAGCGACAGTCGCCCCTGTGTGAATGTGGCCTTACCGGCTTCTATTTACCTCCGTCATCAGCTGTGATTGGACACAGCTGATCACATGGTAAAGAACCGCTGATTGGCTCTTTACCCAATCTGTTAATATCATATGGAATGAAATTAATCACAGAACAAATCAAATTCATATAGTCCATCACAGAGTTCTCTGTGGGGATATAGATACGTAACTTTCATGATAGAAGAAATAGTCCGTTGTCCGAAGATGGAGAGAGATGATATCCGATGCCCAACGTTAAACGTTTCTGGTCCAGTTAAGGCCCTTCATCAGGGGAAATGCCAACGGAATAAAATAATCTGTTGTTGGATGTTTTTTTTTTTTTTTTTTTTTTTTTTCGTGTGCCACATTTGCTTTATTAAGCATATCAGAAAGCAAAAATCACATTCAACCACATCAATAACAACAGGTTTCTTTCAAGTCCACATTAGCTCCAAGCGCTCTCAAGCAGTATCCAGTGCTTCATTTGTAAGTCTTCATGTGCCACAATCCATCATTTAAATAATGAATATTTTCAATGCCAATGCCTTTATTGACCTTTTCAATGTCTTCTGCAGACATCTTCAGGACTCCAACACAAAGAGCATGTTGCTTTCCCTCTGCCATTATTGCAACTACCATATCAGATGCTGCTGGGTAAAGCTTCGCTCCAGGAGATGTTAAACCCGGGCACATTATAATTGCACCACTTAAAACAAACTTTATAGCTCCTTTGCCAACTTGTTGATGTGGAAGAATAAAAGGATATTTGTGAAGCAGCCTCAGTGTTAGATAGAAAGGACCCTCTCGCTGTCTAAAGAACAGTAACTCTCCATTTACAGTTAAAATTTCAATATGTTCATGGCATCGCACTATTTTCACAGGGTCCTTTTTTGGCATAATCTGGTTAAGCCATTGGTCTATCCCAGGGAACTGTTCATTGAGCTGGTTTTTGATGCCTTTTATTACTGAAGTTTTTAACTGAATGCAGTTGGACACATTTTCTTTTTCATCAAATTTTTTGAACATGGTGCTGTCTGTCTCCAAAAGCCCCCTGGCTAATGGAAGTGTACGGTGGAGAAGAAGCACGTTCACATCCGGAGTACACCTAACAGTGGCCTTCCGACCACGCCGCTTGCAGAATCACACCACACCGGTAATCGGCAGCTAGAAATCCTGGCGGAAGTCTGTTGTTGGATGTTTATGTAGAGAATTTGGTACATTTCAGTTGCATGTATCCCATAATCAAAACAGTACTGGTCTCTCAGAGATGTATATGGAGTGTGGTGTCACTCGGAGTGAAGGGCCAAAAAGGAGAGAGTTTGTTAAAGGAGAGCTCACATAGGGCCCCCAGAGTATTGAATTGAAGTTTTTATATCTCCAGTTGAATCCTCATGATACTACAAACATAACAACACCCGGAGACACTAAGAGCTGAGGACCGCGAGGCTCTGGATAGATATACTCAATCTGTCTTGTTCCTCATGAGAGCTGGTGGCAGATCCCCCGGCCCTACAGCTACACTATGTTTGTAGTATCATGAGGATTCAACTGGAGATATAAAAACTTCAATTCAATACTCTGGGGGCCCTATGTGAGCTCTCCTTTAACAAACTCTCTCCTTTTTGGCCTATTGGAGTCTGTTCACTCCGAGTGACACCACGCTCCATATACATCTCTGAGGGACCAGTACTGTTTTGATTATGGGATTATGTCCCCGAACGGATACATGCAACTGAAATGTACCAAATTCTCTACATAAACATCCAACAACAGATTATTTTATTCCGTTGGCATTTCCCCTGATGAAGGGCCTTAATTGGACCCGAAACGTTTAACGTTGGGCATCGGATATCATCTCTCTCCATCTTCAGACAACGGACTATTTCTTCTATCATGAAAGTTACGTATCTATATCCCCACAGAGAACTCTGTGATGGACTATATGAATTTGATCTGTTCTGTGATTAATTTCATTCCATATGATATTAATATTTGTATATCAAGTTACATGTACTTGTTTCTCTCTCCTTGAGTGACAATGAAATTCTTTTAAAATAAATACGATTTAAAAAAAACTCACCAAATCTGCTTTAGTGGTGTTCTGCTGCCTAGTACAGTCCCACATAGGGGGTACTTGTTTCTCTTGATCTTTACTCATTGGGATGAGGCAGCCACCACGGGGACCTCACTGAATGTGGAATAACTTTGTTTTACCCAATCTGTGATCAGCAGTGTCCTCCGCCTGGCATGATCATGGGAGGCCATCATATGATGGCATCCCAGAACTAGCCATCCACTCTGTAGCTATAGTGCGATCTGCAAGTGGTTAATGTTTTCTGTACAGATCTGCAGTAGTCAGTGCTATACAAATGAGAAAAAAAGGTATAATCTTGGACCAATGTAAGTATACATATCCCATACCTGAGGTTGTGCTGAGGAAGCTGAAAATCATTGTAGTAGTCGGTGCTACTAAAGGGATAGCCACCATCTTCTGGGTCTTGTGTGAGCGGCTTCCCCTCTGCACAGTAATTGCAGGGGTTTTCTCACTTGGCACTGCCTCCATTCAAAGAATGCCTTGCACTTTTGTTGAAGAATACAAAGTTATTTGTGATTGGACAAGGTAGAGATTGTGATGTCACAGCTCCTTCTCTCCACCTTGTGCAATCAGAGAATGCCTTGTATTTAGTGAAAAAAATACAAGGCGTTCTGCGAATGGAGGCAGCGCCAGGAGAGAACGAACCCCTGTGGTCAGTATGCAAAGAGAAAGCCAGTCACACAGAATCTGAGAGGGACCTGGAAGACCAAGGCAATCATTATGGTAGCACCAAATATTACAAAATGTATGGTTTTGCGTTGAAGCAGTATTTATGTACATTAAGAATCTTTAACATTTAGTTTGCAGTACAACATACTTTAGCTAACTGTTGGGGAAGGCACTGATTACATGTTGCTGGCAGGTTAGCTGTTCTATGATGTATAAAATGAATGCACTGTGATTGGTTCAGAGATCAATGGGAGGATGGAATGAATTAAAGTTTCTAAAAGGGAAGGGGTGTGCTCCATTAACGGTGGGCATCAGCTGCCTGTAGCTCTCCATTAGCTGGTAATTACCGTGGTCTGGCTTGGATGTTCCCCAAGGAGGATGTAATGCATTTATGTTGGCTGCAATATAGCTGTCATCTTTTCCCCTCTCTCCCTCCCTTTTTTTCTGACCTAGCTGTCAGTCTGCTCTGGTAATATGTGTCTTTTCTCAGAAATGATGTCACACAATATCTCCAATGAGAATACGGTATTTAATGCATTATGGCTTAAGTATCCAACAGAAATGATCTATTAAAGTCTAAATTGCAAGTGCATTCTTATGGCCTCCTTTAACTCAAATTTCCATCATCCTTTGCTGTCTGTGCTGCCTGAAGATGTTCATCTGGAGAGAAGGTTTACCAGAAATTCAAATATTTGGGTACTGGCCTACTATATGTTAAGGTTATGCTGCATCCCCTGCTGCTCAGATGATAAACTTTTTTGCAAGTCATAATAGACCATGACAGCCTCTGGTATATTTTACGTATAAGTATTTAGTCATAGAATGTCCTAGCAGAGGTTTTGTGCACAGCAAAGGATGTGCTTTGCCTTGGTTTATTTCTGTAGCTGACGATGAGCCAGTCAAGTTCCTCCACCCCAAACTCGCAAGGTCTTTATGGACCTTGCTTTGTGCACTGGCTCACATCAATTGGTGGAGACAGGATTATGATGTGGGGTTGTTTTTCATGGGTTGGACCCTTGGTTCCAGAGAAGGGAACTCTTAAGCAGTGCCGGGACAAGGTCACCCAGTGCCCAGGGCAAAGATGCCAAACTGCGCCCCCCCTTCCCTTAGGGTTAGGGTCAAGGCACCCTCATCCCATCAATAAACCATTGCGCCCAGGGCAGCCGCCTCTCCTGCCCACCCCTTGTCCCGGCCCTGCTCTTAAGGCATCAACATACCAAGACATTTTGGACAATGTCATGCTCCCAACTTTGTGGGAACAGTTTGGGAATGCCCCCTTCCAGTTCCAACATGACTGTGCATCAGTGCACAAAGCAAGGTCCATAAAGACATGGATGAGTGAGTTTGGGGTGGAGGAACGTGACTGGCCTGCACAGAGTCCTGACCTCAACCTGATAGAGCACCGTTGGGATGAACTGGAGCGGAGACTGCGAGCCAGGCCTTCTTGTCCAACTTCAGCACCTGTCGTCACAAATGCTCTTCTGGAAGAATGGTCAGAAATTCCCAGAGACACACTCCTAAACCTTGTGGACAGCCTTCCCAGAAGAGTTGAAGCTGTTATAGTTGCAAAGGGCGGGTCAACTCATTTTTGAACCCCATGGACTAAGACTGGGGTGTCATTAAAGTTAATGTGTGTGCAAAGGCAGGTGTCCCAATACGTTTGACAATATAGTGTATCTTTTTGTATTAAAGTAGAACTATCTGCAATTTTTCTCATTTTGGATAGAGTAAGGGAGGTTATTGCCCCTGTCAGATGTTTTTTTTTCATCATCTGTGTCCCATTGCAGAGTTTTCCCTTCACTTCCTGTTCCATAGCCGAACAGGAAGTGAGGGCAAATCCCTTCAAATAAAGGAAATTTGATGGGGATCCCCAGGTCACTAGAAATAGTGTCTTCATTGGAAGATTTCCCCTCTATTACTTTTACGGGGACAACCCAAAATATAGGAATTTATTTTACTTTCACTTTTAATGAGAATGGTAAACAGGACAGAGAGAGAGTGGGAATCTCCCTAATGCCTCGTAAACACGGTTCGACGGTCGTATAAAACAGGTCGTACGAACAACCGTTGTATGCGAAATCGTTCATTAGTACGCGTGATTAGAACAGCCGACGTGCGGCGGTCGTACAACAGAAGTTGTATGAGCAGACTAGAAAACTTGGTAGTACCAACAATCGGTCTTACGACCGTTGTACCGTGTGTACAGAGAAGTTGGTCCAACAAATTGTATTGTGCAAAACACGCATGCTCTGAAGTCAGGAACGGCCTGGCACAAATTACATGCACCTGAACTCTCTCTTTATACCTTCATAACACGTCACTACGTTCAGCTTGGTCGTACGATCGTGTACTGCATGTCAGTATGCTAGATACAACAGACAACATACAGTTTGGTCCGTTCGGTCGTACGACCGTCGAACCGTGTGTACGAGGCTTTAGGGCTAGATTACACTTGCTTCGGCTTCAACGCTCATTAAACCTCATACAGCTTCAACAAGCTTATATGATGTGTTTTTGAGGCTTCGGCGGTGCTTCGAAGAGGCTTCAGTGAGGCTTCAACGAGGCTTCAGTGATGCACTTTTGAAGCTTTGTTGAAGCTTGGCTGATGCCCTGTGTGTTTGTTGATATCTCACACCTGCATTTTCTCCAAAACAAAGCAAAGCTAAAGCTGAATTACAGCCTCTGAAAAGCCGCAGGTGCTTCAAGCGGGCTTCAAACAAGCTTTGTCATAGACTTCTATGGAGGCGTTGGAGAGGCTTTGAAGCATGGCTAAAGATACATGGGGTATCATTTTTAAAGCGAAGCTGAAGCGCAGCGAAGCCAACGCAAGGTGTAAACAGGACTGTAAGCTAACCATTTTATTTAGTGACAGGAGCTTTGACTGGCGTTAAGGGAGCTTTAACAACGCCTGTCTGACGCCCTGTTTGAAGTAAATGTAAACGAGCCCTTACAGGGATACAGAAAGCAATAAAAACTGACAGCTGTTCTAATCCCTCTCCACTCTATCCAAATCTAAAAAAAAGTTTTGACTTTAGTTATACTTTAAAGGGGTTGTAAACCCTCGAGTTTTTTCAGCTTAATGCACTCTATGCATTAAGCTGAAAAACCTTCTGTAGTGCAGCTGCCCCCCAGAGCCCCCCCTCATACTTGCCTGAGCCCGATCCTTCCAGCGGTGAGCATGAGCTCAGCAGCTCCAGCTGCTGGCTCAGGTCCTCATTGGATAAATTGATAGCAGCAGGAGCCATTGGCTGCCGCTGCTGTCAATCAAATCCAGTGATGCGGGGGACGGGGCCGAGTCCTGCTGTCTGTGTCAATGGACGTAGCAACAGGACTCTAGGGAGTGCGCCCACACAAGTGCCCCCAGGGAAAGCGCTTCTTTCAGGGGGCACTCAAGAAGAGCAGGAGCCAGGAGTGCCGATCGGGGCCACTCTGTGCAAAACCACTGCACAGAGTAGGTAAGTATAACATGTTTGTTATTTAAAAAAAAACAAAAACAAAAAACGAACCTTTACAACCCCTTTAAGTATTGGTACATAGAAAATGTAATAATGGGGTGTTAGCATGCAGGATGAAGGTTCTTGGTCTGTGGCATGTCATGGTTAATCAGCAGGGCCAATCGGAAAATGCAAGTGTGATTAGTTATTACATCAAATTGGAGGAAAAAAATATATCTGTGCTTTCATGTATCACCTGTACTTTGATTATCTTCTAGTTTGATAAAGCAGGAACTTTTGATTCACCTATATTGCAAAACATGTTAAAGCTAGCCAACTTCATGGAAATAATCCTTTTTTTGTCTAGTCCCTACTCCATACATATTGCCAAATACTTGCACGTACATAGCCTTAATTAAGATATAAGATCAATATGGGGTAAACTGACACAGATGGATAAGAGCTACAAAAAAATGCCTGATTAATGATTTGCACTATGCAGTGGCCTTACAGTGGATGGAAACATCTTGCTGAAATCCAGACGGTATATCCATATACAGCATGAGCATATGATTTAATAAACGCAGGAGGTAAGTGTAGGGGGTGGGGGCTCAGCCATCGATCATGGCCTTACAAATGTTTCTATGTAACAATAAGGCTTCATGCACACAGGACGTAAAAAAAGTCCTAAATACGTCAGTAGCTTATCAGTGATTTTTTTCAGCTGTTATTAGCATTATATTAAATAGTAAATGTGACTGGACTAGGCACGGCTTGTAAAGATTGTGCTAACTCCTATTCTGTTGTTGCATAAAACACCAATAATGTGCTAGTATAGTGAATGGTCCTCAATGAGTGCCCTTTTGTGTGATTGTCTCTGTCCTCTTCTAGGATATAATGTAACCGGTTAATTAATATATAAAGGTGTTTCAAACAAGTGTGTAATCATATTGTTTAGACCAATAGGTCCATAGTACTAAAGTGCTAAGTGCACATACCAGACCAAAAAGAAAAATAATATGTATGAAACAGAATCCAAAAAATGCATAAAGGGCCCTGTGGTTAATACCAAGGGTCACCAGCAATCAATATAGGTAATAAATTAATTAAACCAAATAAACGCGTATAGTGCTCAAAGGCACCTCAGATGACGTCTACGACGAAACGTGTCAGGCGGAGCAAGACTTGCGTGTTTACGTCACTTCCAGTTTTGGACTTTCGGCTGGTGGAACGCACGCTAACCCAGGAGGAAGCGTGCAGGACTTTTTCAACATCCACCGCGGCTGGGTTTTTTACAAACCAATTATAGAAGTGACCATCTGGTTTTATATATGTTTTTTACCTTTTTATATCTGCCTTTGGAAAATAAAGGGATTGAATTTTAAAACGGATCACACTATGGGTACTTTCTCCACTTCTTCCCTCCACACCTGAGTACCCTCCTAGACGGACGAGGACCCCCAGGACCATCAGAGGAAATCCCTAGGACCACTGCCAGGATTGCTGAGAGCCATTACCCTAAAGGAATAACACCGCCTAACTGAGACCACCACACATAACCACTAAGGAGACCCCCAGGAATACCAAACGGGCGTCCAGGTGTTTTACTCCTGCAGGGGTGACGCCGTTCGGTAAGTGGGGTATCCAGAGGAGAGCACGTTTGTACTGCACTTGCTGGAGCACCTGAGATCATCTTAAAAAAGGAAGTTATACAGAACTAAATAAGCAAAAGGACATATATGGAATACTGCACGAGCACTTTGAGCACTATACACGTTTATTTGGTTTAATTAATTTATTACCTATATTACCTATATTGATTGCTGGGGACCCTTGGAATTAACCACAGTGCCCTTTATGCATTTTTTGGATTCTGTTTCAAACATATTATTTTTCTTTTTGGTCTGGTATGTGCACTTAGCACTTTAGTACTATGGACCTATTGGTCTAAACGATATGATTACACACTTGTTTGAATCACTTTTATATATTAATTAACCGGTTACATTATATCCTATAAGAGGACAGAGACAATCACACAAAAGGGCGCTCAGTGCAACATTGAGGACCATTCACTATACTAGCACATTATTGGTGTTTTATGCAACAACAGAATAGGAGTTAGCACAATCTTTACAAGCAGCGCCTAGTCCAGTCACATTTACTATTGCTCTTTAGCCCCTCCCAGGAGTGGCTATCCCTGGACAGCAGCAAGCTGTACAAAATACTAAGCGCGGTACTCACACACACCTTTTTTATTAGCGTTATATTACCAGCGGTTTTGGGCGTTTTTTCGCATTTTTAAAGGTCCAGCGTTTTTTTTTTCCTCAATTGATCTAAAACGTCCAAAAACGTTGGGGATCGGCGTTTAGCCACGTTTTTGATTGTTTTTACGCATTTGAGCGTTTTTACAGCTGAAAAACGTCTCTCAGAACCCACTGGTCTTGGGGTTTTTTTTACAGCTCAAAAGCCTCCCTGCTAAAAACAGTTGATAACAGCCTATGTGTGCATGAACACATAGGATAACATGATGGAGAGTTTATTGACTGTAGGAAAAAATGTCTGCAGCTAAAAACAGCTGCTGTAACAGTCAAAGAAGTCCTGTGTGCATGAGGCCTTATGTATATGTCTGCTCTGAATGTCCATAATACTGAACTAAAGACACAAAAGTCTTTATTTAACCAGTTCAGGACCGCGCTATAGCCGAAAGACGGCTACAGCGCGGCTCTGAAATGCCCGCAGGACGTCCATGGACGTCCTGCCTCGTGCGCGCACCGCGCGCACTTGCAGCCTGCGGCGGCGCGCTCTCGCGGCCGCCACACGCTGCGTGGGCGTGCCCGCAGGTCGGGCAGACTTGATGTCCGCCCAGACCCGCCGATCACCTGTAGCAGCCTCAGAACGGGGAACCGCCGATGTAAACACGGCGGTTCTCCGTTCTGTGAATGGAACATAACAGATCTACTGATCTCTGTCACTGGGATCAGTTAGATCTGTTATGTCCCGACCAGCCCGCCCCCCCACAGTTAGAACACGCCCAGGGAACATTGTTAACCCCTTCACTGCCCCCTGCAGGTTAACCCCTTCACTGCCAATGACATTTATACAGTAATCAGTGGACATTTAAATTTCTGATCGCTGTATAAATGTCATTGGTCTCAAAAATGTGTCAAAAATGTCCGACATGTCCGCTGCAATATCGCAGTACCGATAAAAATCGCAGATCGCCGCCATTACTAGTAAAAAAAAAAAAATAGTAAAAACGCCATAAATCAATTCCCATAGTTTGTAGACGCGATAACTTTTGCGCACACCAATCAAAATACGCCGATTGCAATTTTTTTTTTACCAAAAATATGTATTAGAAGATATATCGGCCAAAACCGATGAATAATTTTCTTTGTTTATTTATAGGGCAAAAAATAAAAACCGCAGAGGTGATCAAATACCACCAAAAGAAAGCTCTATTTGTGGGAAAAAAATGATAAAAATTTTGTTTGGGTACAACGCCACACGACCGCGCAATTGTCATTCAAAATGTGACAGCACTGAAAGCCGAAAATTGGTCTGGGCAGGAGGGGGGTTTAAGTGCCCAGTAAGGAAGTGGTTAAAAGAGGTGAACATTTTAGGAGTTGTCTAATATCTATAATGTCTTCGTGTTTATTAGGTACATTACCTGGAATTAATTATTACTGTATAGTGATTGTGAATACAAAAGCATGTAGACCCTATAACTGGTATTGCAGGAAAATATATAAAAGCAGTAGTCTGCCAGGCAATGAGAAGAGATGAGGAAGAAAAGAATAGGGAGGGTGAGGAGTGTTACTACATGTAACATTTGTCTTGGTGCTTACAAAGGAGAGGAAGACAATGCTAAAGAAATCTGGAGGGAGAAAAGGCACATAAAAAAAACAGCACAAGAGGTTCTTTCTTATTTTTTTCCCTTTTTTTGTTTTTAAAAAAGTCAAAGAACCATACAAAGCACAGACATGAAAATCAGGTTTGACAGATAATAGCATAATTACATAATCAGCAATGAAAAAGACTGAAGGCAAAAAAGCAATTGAAGTGAAGGATGCCCCTGAAAAACCTTAGTATCAGGCTGGGCTCACACCTATGTGAATTAAATGCGGCTTACACCGCATCCAATTTGCAGGACACTTGAAAACACATTGTTTTCAATGTGTCCAATTCACATAGGTGCGGTGCATTCGCACTCCACATTCCACAGAAAACATGTGTGTTTTCTGTGCAATATGGTGCGAATTCCCAGCCCATTATGTTCAATGGGAATGCATCTGACACGAAGATGTGTTCGGCACTGAATGGGGATTTTTCCCCCTGCTCGCGGCACCTCCCCCCTCCCTCCCCGGACAGCTGCTGCGCTGTGAGAACGGACAGGAGCCGCCGAACTGCGGCTCCGGTCCTTCTCACAGGCAAACAGTCTGGAATTTTCACCGCTATGGTGTGAATCCAGCCTAAGTGTTCCACGTAAGTATTTTCCCAACATCTGTATAGAATTTATTTCTGTCATGTTTTGGATCTCATGCTTAGGCTGGCCATAGATCATAGACAAAGCACATTTATTTCCTGCAACCACAGTGTTGACAGGGGAATCCCTCCCACCACGCCACTGTGTTCTCCCAGTGGAGGGAGGGAGTGGGAAGCCGTCCCCGCCAGGAGAACTAGGCGGAAATGCTAATTACTTAGCCACTGCACTGCAATACATCAGAGGTCAAAATCTATTGTAACATAAATAGTTTTGGTGTAGTACCAAGGAACACACTAAATTTCATTTCACCTGCAGCTGGGGTTCATCTATTCAGATATAAGCGTGATCTATGAATGCTCCAAATTAATTTTTTAGCCCAAAGATCAATGAAGAACTGCAGATGGATGATGGTTCCATCAGGGGTACATTTGTTTTTTGCGCTTGCAAACCAGTACAGGATATTTGGCAACATGTTTTCAGCACCATAAACATGTATATTTGACTTTAAACACTGATGTCATCCCCCTCCTCAGTTATCACCTATCCCTATTATGCCGTGTCCGTGTGCAGGGTCCATTTTGCTCAGCGGGAATTGCTACACTGATCCCCGCTGAGCCGATGGATGACAGATCCATCTTCGCTCACTGTGCTGAGACAGATCTGTTTGAGCTCCTGCTCCGCTCTCCTCTATAGGAAATCGGATGACAACGGACCGATTCCCAGATGGAAGGATAAATAGGGTTTCCATCCATCTGACTTTGCAGTGCAGGATCGGAGAGCGGCGGGTGTCAGCGGACTTGTCACCGCTGACATCCCTCGCTCCATAGAGGTGTATGGAACGTTCGCCTGCAAAATAGACAGGCGGACCAGAACGGAACGTCCGTGTGAAAGGGGCCTAATATTTCACTATCCTTTAAAATAAAAGTAGTTCTAAAGCCTGAAGGTTTATTTAACTATTCTACACAAACCTAACTTAACCCTTAAGCCTGGTACACACTATAGGTTTTTTTCACACCTTCAGTGTCACTAAGGGCTCGATTACACGTGCTTCAAACAGGGCGTCAGACAGGCGTTGTTAAAACTCCCTTAACACCAGGCAAAGCCCATGTCACTTAATAAAATGGTTAGCTTACAGTGCTGTTTATACCTTGCGTTGGTTTTGCTTCGCTTCAGCTTCACGTCAAAAATGATTGCCCATGTAGCTTTAGCCAGGCTTCAAAGCCTCTCCAACGCCTCCAAAGAAGTCTATGAGGAAGCTTGTTTGAAGCTCGCTTGAAGCACCTGCGGCTTTTCAGAGGCTGTAATTCAGCTTTAGCTTCGCTTTGTTTTGGAGAAATTGCAGGTGTGAGATATCAACAAACACACAGGGCATCAGCCAAGTTTCAACAAGGCTTTAAAAGTGCATCACTGTAGCCTCGTCAAAGCTTTGTTGAAGCCTTGTTGAAGCCTCACTGAAGCCTCTTCGAAGCACCGCCGAAGTCTCAAAAACACATCATCAAAGCTTTTTGAAGTAAACTAGCCCTTAGAATTCTACTTCCTTCCCTTCTCCTTTGGGGTTCCCCAAGGTTCTGTTCTTTCAATCTACACCTCTACCCTGGGTCAGCTGATAGCCCTGATTTGATTGCACTAATGATTAGAAAATGAATGCACATGCTTATAACATAAGATTTCAAAAGAAATTCCACTAGAGTAGCCAGCCTAACCCTTTGTTAGCTGCCTAATTTGCAGTACAATGAAATCAACAAGCAGTTACTTATAGCTAAAGCGTAGTACATTAGGGCCGAATGTGGGGCTGCATCGGCTGATTCAATAGAAACCAGCCTATATTTAGCTTCTGTTGAATGGGCATGACCGTAAAAGGTCTGCCGACCGGCTCCCGTTCAGGGCTCTCAGCCAATGGCAGAGAGTGCTGACTGGAGTGCTCTGGCTAGGGTTGCCACATCATCCCTTTAATCCAGGACACATATTAAATACACAGGTTGTTCTGAGGCTAATTTAATGCAAATAAGGCACTGAGTGAGTTTAATTACCACCTTAATCAGCCACTGTGTGTCCTAGATTAAAGGGATGATGTGGCAACCCTAGCTCTGGCAAGGTGGCCGTTCCCCTTGTCAGAACACAATAGAACAGCAGGGCAGATCACTGTACTAACATTGCATAATTAGTACAGCAGCTCTGACCTGAGCTGTCAGTTTTTTTTGTTCGGCCTGCTGGGTTGAAAGAAAAGAAAACTAGTAGAGTGTACCAGGCTTAAGTGTCATGAGCCTTGCTAATGAAGGTGCCTTAATATGCCTGTAATATTCATGTTTAGGCCTCATACACACGGACGTTTTTTGACGCCGGCGTTTTTTGGAGTTTTTTGCAGCTCTCCATGTTAGTCAATGGCCCCATAAAACGCAGACGTTTTTGAGCTGTAGATGGTGTCGGCGTTAGTGAGCTGAAACTAGAACCCACGGCCAGCGCGTTCTGAGGTTGTAACGTTTTGGCATTTTTTGACGCCAACGCCACAAAACACCAACTAACGCCAACAATCGCCAACTAATATTGTACCGGCATTAACCGGCGTTTTTTGACGCCGACGTTTTTAGGTTGAAAAATAGCAGAGGGATGTTTTTTTTTAGAAACGCCTATTGATGCCGACGCTCACTAACGCCGATGCATAACGCCAAAAAAACCGCCAATTTTTTTTCCTTGACGTCGGGCCCGACGTTTTGTTTATTTTTTAAGAAACGTCCATGTGTATGAGGCCTTAAAGGTAAGGTCATGTGATGATTTTACCTGAAATCTTACCTGAATGAATGGTATCTCTGCTTTGTAGGTGATCCTAGAGAAGATAGTTTTGGAAATTGCTGTGATGAAGCTGATTCATCTCCATTTTCTTTTCACTATGTGACAGTCAGCTACACTTGGTTGCTCATTTACTAAGTTTTCTTTGATGTTCTTACCTCTGATGAAGCTCTATTTTAAGAGTGAAATTTGATTTTAGGAGCACCTTCTGACTTTATTTTCATTTAGGTTCGCATTTTTAATTTTTGTCCTGACACATCCCCCCCCCCCCCTTTCATTTTTGTGGGGTGAGATATGCCTTGTGTCAATGCAGTCTTGATCAATAAATACATTTTTTTGTGGAAATGGTGATATATGGGGCTCATCCATTAATGGTGGTTTATGTCTACATGGATGAGTGTACCTGTATTACATATCTGAGAGATAGACATTTTCATAGGATAGAAGACAGATAGCCCATATGTTCATTAAGACAGTATTTACTAGTATACTTTCTCTTTTTCATCTCGTTTTTATATGTGGCTAATAGACGGGAGGAGAGACAGATATACCCCCATCTCTTCATACCAACTGGTGTTGGTGAGCAGACCTTGAGTATACATATCTTCTAAATAGCCCGGAGCCTTTAAATTGAATGTAAGGGGATATACAATGAGCAAAATTATAAACACAACACTTTTTGTTTGTCCCTATTTATCATGAGCTGAACGCAAAGATCTATGACTTTTTCTATGTACACAAAAGACCTATTTCTCTCAAATATTGTTCACAAATCTGTCTAAGCCAAGGTTCACATTGGAGCAATTTGTCATGCGAATTGAGAGATCAAATCACATGACAAGTCGCAGCCTATTGGCAGCAATGACACTGTTCCAATCAGTGCGGCACCGATTTTTCAGCGCCGCACCGATTTGCAAATGTAGTTCCTGTACTACTTTTGCCGATTGCCACACAGATGTCTATCAAGTAGCATCAATGTGAACTAGGGCTCAATCTGAGTTAGTGAGCACTTCTCCTTTGCCGAGATAATCCATCCACCTCACAGGTGTGGCATATCTAGATGCTTTTTAGACAGCATGATTATTGCACAGGTGTGCCTTAGGCTGGCCACAATAAAAGACCACTCTAAAATGTGCAGTTTTACTGTATTGGGGGGGGGGGGGGGGG
>BLSH010313119.1:615057-630046 GCA_018402905.1 Glandirana rugosa
AGTCCGAAAACCAGTCAGTTTCTGATGTGACCACCATTTGCCTCACGCAGTGCAGTATATCTCCTTCGCATAGAGTTGATCAGGCTGTTGATTGTGTCCTGTGGAATGTTGGTCCATTCCTCTTCAATGGCTGTGCGAAGTTGCTGGATATTGGCAGAAACTGGAACACGCTGTCGTATACACCGATCCAGAGCATCCCAATGGGTGACTTGTCCGGTGAGTATGCTGGCCATGCAAGAACTGGGATGTTTTCAGCTTTCAGGAATTTTGTACAGATCCTTGCAACATGGGGCCGTGCATTATCATGCTGCAACATGAGGTGATGGTAGTGTATGAATGGCACAATAATAGGCCTCTCTGCATTCAAAATGCCATCAATAAAATGCACCTGTGTTCGTTGTTCATAGCATACGCCTGCCAATACCATAACCCCACTGCCACCATGGGCCACTCGATCCACAACTCTGACATCAGCAAACCTCTCACCCACACAAAGCCATACATGCTGTCTGCTATCTGCTCTGTACTGTGAAAACCGGGATTCATCCGTGAAGAGAACACCTCTCCAAAATGCCAGACGCCATCGAATGAGAGCATTTGCCCACTCAAGTTGGTTACGAGTATGAGCTGCAGTCAGGTCGAGACCCCGATGAGGACGACAAGCATGCAGATGAGCTTCTCTGAGATGGTTTCTGACAGTTTGTGCAGAAATTCTTTGGTTATGCAAACCGATTGTTGCAGCAGCTGTCCGGGTGGCTGGTCTCAGACGATCTTAGAGGTGAAGATGCTGCATGTGGAGGTCCTGGGCTGGTGTGGTTACACGTGGTCTGCAGTTGTGAGGCCGGTTGGATGCACTGCCAAATTCTCTGAAACGCCTTTGGAGATGGCTTATGGTAGAGAAATGAACATTCAATTCAAGGGCAACAGCTCTGGTGGACATTCCTGCAGTCAGCATGCCAATTGCACGCTTCCTCAAAACTTGTGACATCTGTGGCATTGTGCTGTGTGATTAAACTGCACATTTTACAGTGGCCTTTTATTGTGGCCAGCCTAAGCCACACCTGTGCAATAATCATGCTGTCTAATCAGCATCTTGATATGCCACACCTGTGAGGTGGATGGATTATCTTGGCAAAGGAGAAGTGCTCACTAACACAGATTTAGACAGATTTGTGAACAATATTTGAGAGAAATAGGCCTTTTGTGTACATAGAAAAAGTCATAGATCTTTACGTTCAGCTCATGATAAATAGGGGCAAACACAAAAGTGTTGCGTTTATAATTTTGCTCAGTGTAATAACCCTCATATTGTGTATATGTGTATATCAAGAGACGTTTCACCAATTAACTTGATAGGTGTAATTATTACCACATAGAGATACAACTTTGGTACATATGTAGTGGCATTGATCTCACCATCAGCAACGGCTGGTGTATAAGGGGCGCTTGGGCGCCGCCTCCCTTCCGCTGACATGAAGGAGAAAAAAAGTCAACCCGGCCCCCTTGCAGGAGGCTGCCGGTATATTGACTTTCCTTTTTTTTTTCCTCGGCTCCTTGCTGTCAGCTGACAGCAAGTAGTGAGCCGATTGGTCAGTCATAAAAGACTGTGTGTGCGCTGAACAGGCGCACACACATACTCTGATTGGCTGCCCCCTGAGCCATCAGAGCCAATGACTCTCTGTCATTGGATGCTGTGGGCAGGGGCGGAACTATGGTGTATGTGCTGACTGCGTGATTACTCACGCAGGCGCAGCACTCCTCCGGGACTTCTGCAGACCACTCCACTGTCAGCATGCTCTCTGCAAGCAGTGCCTCTGCACACGATCAGCCCGCTCTCCGCATGCCGAACTCTGCACACTCCTGCCTGCCTTCCAGCCTGCCTATTAGATGGGGTAAGTGCGGGGGGGGGGGTGCCGCCGCGAGCCCCTATCTGGGGCCCTGTATACCCCTATCTGTGACCCTGTACACCCCTATCTGGGGCTTTGTATACCCCTATCTGTGACCCTGTATACCCCTATCTGTGACCCTGTATACCCCTACCTGGGGCTCTGTATACCCCATATCTGTGACCCTGTATACCCCTATCTGTGACCCTGTATACCCCTATCTGGGACTCTGTATACCCCAATCTGGTGACTGTATACTCCTATCTGGGGCTCTGTATACTGCTATCTGGGGCTCTGTATACTGGGATATGGTGACTCTGTATACTGCTATATGGTGACTCTGTATACTGCGATATGGTGCTCTGTATACTGCGATATGGGGCTCTGTATACTGCGATATGGGGCTCTGTATACTGCGATATGGGTGACTCTGTATACCCCTATCTGGTGATGCTGTATACCACTATCTGGTGATGCTGTATACCCTATCTGGTGATGCTGGGCTGTATACTCCTGACACAAGGGGTGGAAACTTTAAGGGGTGGGGCTTATGAGAAGTGGGAGGGATCAAAAAGGAAGGACGGGGCCTGACGCCCCCCATCCTAAAATTTCACCAGCCGCCGCTGCTCACCCTATAAGGATACCGGTTATGGTCATTTGCATACCTTTTATGATTTATAATAGAGGTTAAGTTTTAGATAAGTGGCCTTTTGGTGCGTAGGGAAGTGCACCCTCGTCTAGTTCTAGTTCATTTTGCCACAGTCAAATGTTGTCAATATCACAGGCTTTTGTATATTCACCTCCATTTACTTTTGTGCTCAGACATTCAGCACTTCTCTATGTAAGCATCCACCAATTAATCAGCACAAATTAGCACAAACGTGCATCACTGTACAAGTATAATTTACTCCAAACTTATTAATGCTATAATTTAAACATCTGTTAGCATTATTATTATTCGGGTAAAGCTTAATAATTATATAACTTAAACCTCTGTTATGGTTTTAAATAGGCTTTTATTTACAATAGGCTTTTATTGCTATAATTGATGTGGAGAGCAGGTATTTTAAATGATTAAGCTCTATGACACAGTACTAGTTACTGTGAATTTGCTATATCATCTGCCAGGCTTCCTAAATGTAGGATAAAGAAAGTCACCAAGTTCTATCTCAGCAGCACTGGTACTATCGGGTGTGGTAGGATGGATGCAGACACAGCCTCCCCTCCTCCCTCATCTCTACATAATAGAAACATGGTCCCATAAGGAGGGGCAGTCACTCCACAATCATGATCCAGGCTGCCTTATAAAGCAGCTCACTGGAGTAACAGTCTTTCTATTCAGCATCCCCGAACAAGCAATACAAAGCATCTTTCCAGAGTACTAAAGGGCAGAGAGCACCTATCTCAGAATGAGTCACTCTGGATTAAGATCCACATCATCCACCTCTTACCGCCGCACTTTTGGGGCTCCTCTTCTGTCCCCTGTGTCGTATTCCTCTTCCTCTAGGTTCTCAGCTGCCAGACAATATGCTAGTCCCTCTCCTGCTGCCTCTAGCCGTTCCTCAGCCTTCAGAGTAAGGTCCAGCACTCCAGTCCGAATTGGTTTGGACCGAGTGGACTTCTCAGTGGCCGAAGCCCTCAATCAAGAGTTCCTGACCACCCGCAGCAATGAGAAGGCTGAAATGCAGGAACTGAACGACCGCTTTGCCAGTTTCATAGAAAAGGTTCGATACCTGGAGCAGCAAAATGCAGTGCTGGTCACAGAGATCAACCAAGCCAGGTCCAAGGAGCCCACCAGGGCAGCAGATCTGTGCCAACAAGAGCTCAGGGAGCTCCGCAGACAGCTGGATCTCCTAGGCAAGGACAGGGACCACATTCAGGTGGAGAGAGACAACCTGGCAGAAGACCTGAACCTTCTTAAGCAGAGGTGAGAGTCTCTGGGGTGGGCAGGGTGTGTGGATGACACTAGGCTCTTCAAAAGACATCAGTAGACCAATTTCCAGCACCATGTGCTATGTCTATTATTATGGATACAATTTATGTTACTATATATTTATTTGAGGTACTTATATAGCACTGTCAATTATTATATTAATTATATATTGTACACCCACATCAGTCCCTGACGTCAACGAGCTTGCAATCTAAGGTCCCTAGCTCATATTCATACATACACATACTTGGACCAATTTGGACATGATTAATGCTAAATGGATGTAATTTACACCAGTTAGATGTGAGAATTATAGCTGTATGTGGGCATCATCTGTTATGCTATTTTCTGTACATTCCAAGTTTGCTTGGACTGCTGGGATTTGATGCTCCCTAACATCTGCACAAGTAAACGTGTTAAAGTGTTTTTTTTTTTTTTGTGTCCTGGTCCTATTTACAATAATATCTTAATTTTATATAGTTAGTTTACCAGGTTAAAAATCAACTCTAGGCAGTTATATAAGTAGACCTGTCAGTTTAAAATGTTTTCAAAGTAATTTTTTACGTTTTTAGCACAGCCCGCACAACTAACTCCTTTTTGTATAAGTGGCCATAAATCACATCAGTGGTGTGGCCATTGTTTTAGATTTTATCTAGTAAAAGTTATAATTTATGTGTTTTAGTCGTGTGTCTAGCTTTTTGGATGGAATTGGCCTCTAAACTGGCCTCTAAAGGACATATACTGTATATAAATGGATATTAAAGGTGCTTATTTAGATTTCTTATTGACAGTCCATCATTTTTGGTCATTTTTTGGTCAATATAATTGATACAGATGTTTTTTAGGAAAAAAAAACACATTAAATGAGAGTTATCCAAACTAAGTTTTAATTCTCAAATGCCGTGGATCAAACTATAATGTACCAACATCATAAGTTTCATAAATCTTCTAAAGTGTGTTTTTTATTTGTTGGAAATAAGAAGTGTCTTTTGGAGGTTAGATCAGTTCCCAACATCATTATTAAATAATTAGAAGTAGCTAGCATAACTAATACTAAAGGGATAAGATGTATTATTGTTTCCCAAAAAAAAGACTGTAATTTGCGCCTGTAAAGAGTAATGTAGTTTAACCTATGGTTTAGATCTATGATAGAATAAGTAATAGGAAAGTACCTAGGCAATCATGCAACTGAAACAAAAATGAGGTGCAAAAACAAACTAAGGGGATACATTAATCAGTAGTATCAGTCCTGACTGTAGAAAAGATATGAGGGGCTAATATATGGTTTAACCTTTATCATCTATTTGAAACAAAAAACAAGTGCATTGTATTGATGTCTCTTCAGATAACACAACACTTATTTTTGAAGGGGTGCATTGTGAGAGAGCTTACACTCTATTGCATATAATTTCTGGGCTTTTTCGTCACTAGCATTTCACCAGAGTTTATTAATTAATGGACTTAATACACAGATCAATGTGAAAATGCCACTGGTGAACAACAACAACATTACTAAATTACTAAAGGTATAAAAGTAGTATTATCAGAATAAAAACACAGCTGTGTGGCACCCTAGGGTGAAATGTATAATTATAATATAAAAAGAAAAATACAAGAGAATGTGAAAAAAAACAGGACTAAAGTTGTCAGTCTTCCCTCTCCATAGCTTTTCAGACCAGCAAACCTGGCAGAAAGGTTAGGGAAATAAAATGTTTAATCCTTTATTGTAATTTCTATAGTTTCTTCATTAAATCATGCACCAAGTATAGTTATTTTAGTACAGCCTTTTATGTATTAAAAGTATTTATTTTCTTTAATGGATCTTACAATGAAAAAATGTAACTTGTTACAAATGATCTGCTAAATTACCTATTCTGATAACCGAGAAGAGGAAATTGAACAACCTTATCACATCCCTGGCAGACTGGGACCATATGAATATGATGTAATGTATAAGGGAGAGAGCGCCCTCAACAGGTAATCCAGTGACTGAGCAGAAACCTTTATTGAGGGTGTGGTTCTACAAGCATATTGCAACTAGTGGAAAGTTGCTGTTTGTACAGTATATTACTTTCCCAACATCCATTCTAGCAGAACTTGTACCATACACTATATGGCAAACAAATCATGACTGTATGGTTTGTAATAAAATATTATATTTTTTACAACTGCATTTGTTTTTAAAGGAGTTTTACTTTGTGCATTACATACTTTTTTATGGGGGTTAAAACCCTTATCTTCCTCTAAAAGTCAAAATATAGCTAACATAAGCAGTACATCAGTGAAAAGTGAACATCTTAACATGTAAGATATAAATAGAATGTTGGTTTGTCTCCATCAAGCCTTCAGAGAAGAGTTTTTCAAAGAAAGGAGGGGCCTGGTTGCCAGGCACCCTTTATCTCTTTGTTCTCCTCTTTTTCCCAGGGAAATGGTCTATCCTGGACCACCAAGTGGAAAGCTTTGCAGCACTAGTGCAGTTTCATTACAAAATATGAAGCAAATTACTTAGCTTTTGTGGTCAGCACAAGGGGGTGTAATTATTTTATTGGAAGAGTTATAATGTGCAGATATCCAAGGACACGAATCCTTTGGACCAGTTCTTTAATTGCATGATAATTACAATTCATGTTTAATTGTGGTAAAATTATCTGAAATAAATCTCAAATGGTGGAAGAGTACTAACGATGTGCTAAAACAAGGTTACATAAATTGAGGATGACAGAATAGTTGGCATGCATCCATTTCTCTGTCTGTGTTGACTCTCCTTTTGTGAAGTTGGACAGTTGAGAAGGGCATGAGTGGTTTTCAGTTAACTTTTTGCATTAATGAAGAAGAAAAGAATAGTGTATTGTCTGCACTGCTGTGTTCAGTCTATTGCTAATAAGGGAGTTGCGTATATGCATTATGATATTCTTATAGCAATACAACTTGTAAATGAAAAATGTCCATAGCAACCAGTGCACTAAAATGCTTTCTGTAAGTTCAATAAATGGCATTGTGCAAAATAATTTTATTGTAAAAAGCACAAAGTTATTTACTTAATAAGCCAAACCACTTTATTCCAATAAATGCCCTGGATTTTTTCTATGTTGTATAGGTCCACCTCACTGATTTACAGCTCTGCACCAAAGCCACCCAGGGGCCAGATGAACATTGACCTAACCATAACATTGTATATCTCAGCAGAGATAAGAACTGGAAAATTGTTGGAAAATAATTTTGAATTAAATAAAGGAAAGCGCCCCTTCCTTTGTTATTTCCTTTCTCATCTAATCAACGTGCTAATGAAATATTTCAATAAAACCTTTCCATTCCATTACATACTTTATTTTATTTATTGCATGATTTTCCTGAATTGCATGGAGAGGTGATGACGCTACTGGGTGTGTCTATAAGCAATTCAGGCAAATCATGAAATTCAATTAACAAAGGGGCGGACTTGGGACAGAAAGGCTGGGAATATAAAACTGGATGATACTGGGTTTCCTCCAGCCAGGAAAAGAAGTTTACAATGTGCAATGAGTAAGCAATTTCAATATTACTTAGGTCTGTGCAACTGCATAAGACTTTAAAGTGATTGTAATTGATCACCTTGTAAAACAACCCATTCAGTTTAAAATAGAAATGAAAGGCAAAACATTATTGTATAGATATAAAAAATATATATAAATACCATTTTCCCCTTTTTTAGAAGTGATCACATTCTCTCTGTTCTCAGCTGCATAAGAGCTGGGGGAGGAGAAGATCATTGGAGGAGAGCATACTGAATTCCCAGAATAGCTAGAGAACTGACCACGTTGTGCCCTTCTGCTTAGTGTGGTCAGTTATTAATAGGAAAGCAAGGGGAGTAGCAGGGACAACAGAAATTTCACATAAAAGAAGCAATACAAAGAGACCTGGATACTTTCTCATACAAGTACAGGGTACAGCAGACACATATCAGTAATATGAAGTGTTGGGGTAACATATACTTTAAGCTAAAAATCATCTAAATTTATTGCCTTCAGCTTAAAGAACCTAACTTTCCTGTAATGAAGTATGCCCCAGGTTGCTGCATCCTGGAGAATTCTTATGAGCAGAGATGACAGAATCTCTTCCTGGCACTGAGGGAGTTAATAGCCAGGTCTCCAGGCTAAACTCAATAGAAGAAGCTCCCAATGAGGACCCACCCCCTCCTCTCCTCTTATCCATTCAGAAAAGCCTGTGCATAGTTTGCGATGCATATAATACGATCTGTGAATGAGGGAAAGAGTGTCATTCATCAGACTTTCTCCCATTCACAGATTGTAATACATTCATTGTGATCAATGCACAGGCTTTTCTCAGTGGAGAAATGAGGGGGCAGGGTCCTCGTTGGGGGCTTCTTTTATTGAGTTCAACCCAGAGACCCAGTACCAAAAGTTCAGTCCCAAGAAGAGGACCTGTCATCACTGAAAAGAAGATTTCTATAGGATCCAGCAGCCTGCATGATGAGGGAAATACTTCATTACAGGTTAGACCACTAAAGTTGCAGAGAAAAAAATATTTTTATCTAAAGTTCAGTTTTAACAAAAGACTCAAGGAAATCATTCCATCTGCCTATTTAATTGATATCTACCATATCTGCAGGTAGAAGCAGAATGATATCCATCAAGTTCAACCTCATAACTCCAGGCTGCTGCTTTGGTCTAGAGAAGGGCAAAACAAAACCGTCTGGGTACCAATTGTGCCACAAAGTAGAGGAAAAGAATTCTTTAAGAGCTCTAAAAGCAATTTTATTAATCCCAATGGATCAAAACATTCCTTTCATATACTTTAGTAATTTATCAACAGGACATTAGATAGCCAGTAGGTTAGAAAGTGAGCAGTTTTGTGCAATACATGATAGCAGAATAGATACAGTAAAAATAGATTATTTTAAAATGAAAGGTTAAGTCCGCCTTATAGAAAAAAATAATAAATGCACATCTACTGTATTTGCAAGAAAAAAATGTGCATTTATTATTCCAGACCATAACAGGTTTCCTAACCTAAGCCTGGTACATACGGGCCGAATATTGGCCGCTATTGGCTGGTCCAACAGAAACCAGCCGACATTTGGCCCATGTGTACACCAGCCTGTCCGACGGCTGGCTTCTGTGGAATGGGCATGCTTGAAAACCAGCATCCAATCAGCGCTGGCAGCCAATGGCGGAGGGGCAGTTACCCTGTCAGAACACAATAGCTCAGTGGGGAGATCTCTGAACTAACATTGGATAGTTGGTACACCAAGCTCCTCCCAAGCTCCTCAGTTTTTTTCATTCAGCCCTCTGTGTTGAACAAAAAAGGCTGATAGTGTGTACCAGGCTTTGGGTTGGCTCCACTCTGTAGAGGAGCAACAAAGCCACCCTTTGACAGCAGCATTGTCAAACTGGGGAGAGGTTAGTGTTAGAGGTACTAGCAGATTAATGGCCCATACACATGGTACGAATATCGGCCAACAACTGTCATACAGCAGCCTGTTGTCCAATAATCAGACCGCTAGTATGCACGATTCAACAGCCAATTTCCAATTATCGTCCAACAGAAGTTGTCTGAGAAGACTAGAAAACTTTTGTTGGCCAACAAGGCGTTGGCTAATTTTCGGCTCGTGTATACAGAAGTTGGCCCAACAAAAGTTGGAAGTGCAAACACGCATGCTCGGAATCCAGGAGTCCGTAATTCACAATTCACATTTGTCGGACGATTATTTGACTACCGTCAGTACGCTAGACAAAACCACAGACAGCCAATTTGGATAAAAGTTGGACGTGAGGTCGTACGACAATCGGCGCATGTGTATGAGGCTTTAGATGGACTTGACAAACAAATTGAAGCTGAATTCCAACTAACACTTCCTAAATAGTTACAGCAACCATTTTTCTCCTTTTGGGATATAGGGTTTACTGTACATAAATGAGTAAAAGCTGACCATTGTCAGTGTTAAATGGTTTGTTTCAAACCTCTAACAGAATAAGATGGCCAGAAAAAGTAGCAGCTAAAAGAAGTTGAAAATTATCAGATTTACTGGCCAGATCAACAGCAAAAATGCCAAATGCAGTCATCACATTTAAAAGACAATTATGGGAATCAGGTTTTTTTCTAGAATCATGCTTACTTAGGTGGATGCAACATGTCCTCCGCCACCTCTAACACTGATAACCGAGTGATCAAACACCGCCAATTGCTCAGTTCTCAGAGCTCCCTGAGCAGAGAGTCACTAGCTCTCTACTCTGCTCCCCTGTGCTCGCTGGAGCGCTGGGCTGTGGAGGGGGCAGGAGCAGCCGGCTCAGGTTCTCAGCAGCTCCCTCAGGGGCTGAGCCAGCTGCCGGTCCAGGCACGTGAGCGGATTTCGATCATATGGTCACGATCTTTCCCAAGCCTGGACCAGCTCTGTGGCGTCAGCTGACAGCGGGCTTCAGTGGGCAACATGACAAAATCCAAAGCCAAGTTAGCTGTACTGTCTTCTTCCTGATCTACTGTACAAACATAATAGTCACCTTTACTTTGCCCATATAATGCCAAAAATACCCATTTTAGAATGACAATACCTTTTTCTGATAAAAAAGTGAAAACATTTGTGGGTATGAAAATTAGAACAAATCTGGGTAATATGATAATCAATATTGTTTGTTCCTTTCTGTTTACAGGCTGGATGAAGAAATACACAAAAGAGAAGATGCAGAGAATAACCTTGTTCTGTTCAGGAAGGTAAGCCAGGCATATCTTAGAAGATACATTTATTAAACTAGAGATATCAGCCAAGCAGCTCCTAGGTGGCTGGGGGCCAATTGCGTATCATCCATGTGTGCAGGGTGTTCACTGCACGTGGACTTCCAGGGGGGGGGGGGCACTGTGACCCACCCTGCACACATGGATGATTGTCCCTTGGGATGATCAGTGCTGCGGGAGGGACAGCTGCAAGCACCAATTTCCCTGCATGACAGCCACTTCTCCTCTCCCTCCCGCGGCTATCGGTGCTTACATCTGTCCCTCCCATCGCACCGATAGTCCCAGGCTATTCTCCGTGTCCTCCTCCTCCCGCCCTCTTCCTCCATTCCCCGTGTTCTCTCCCAGCCTGCTGTGTCCTCCTTCTCCGTTCCCCTGTTCTCCTCCTTCTCTGCTCCCCTCCTCGTCCCCCCGCAGCCGGCTCCTTCCTCTCCTTTCCGGTCGGCTGCTAGGGCGATGTGTCAGGATGGAGAGCGGAGAAAAAAGCTGGTAAATATTTCATTTACGGGCCCCTTCCTGGTCTGAATTGGACATTGAGAGTGTTCATTACCGATTGCTCCGGTATCCTGTAATAACTGAGCAGAGTAACCTGTGTATTACTCTGCTTCAGTTTATGAATGAACGGGAGCCGCTGTCTCCTGTCCATTCATCTTCAATGCTGAGGCTGCAGAGAAAGGGACTGGGGAATCTGTGTCCTCAGTCCCTTTCCCTGTCTCAAAGGGGAGATGTCAGGGGTCTGTTTAGACCCCTGATATCTCACCAAAGACCACCAACAAGGCTGATAAAAAAAAAATATATTGCAAAAAGTGTTAATAAATAAAATTGTAAAAAAATTATAAAAAATAGAATTGTAAAAAAATAAAATAAAATAAATGAATGACACCCCCCACCCCACCCTGTCAACACTATCCACTGCTCCAACCCTCCCCCCTAAAAAAATTAAATAAAAAAATTTATTTGTAAAAAAACAAATACATAAAAATAAAAAAGTGACACCATCCACTGCTCTACTGACATCAACCTCTGCCCTTCTGACACTGTCCACTGCCTCATACCCCCCTCCCCCACCCCCTTCCCCAGAAGCACTGTGAAAAAAAGATATTAAAAGAAATATCTAAAAAAAACAAAAAAAAACCACAAAATTGTAAAAAATAATAAAAACAAAAAACTACTGACACCGTCCACTGCCCTATGGATACTGTCCAAATCCCCCACCCCCAATCATTGTGAAAACAAAAAATACAACCATGAACTGTAAAAAAAAATAAAAATATAAAATTGTAAAAAATAATAAAAAATAAAAAATATTCTGACACTGTTCATTGCTCTACTGACACTGTCCACTGCCCTTGTGACACCATCCACTGGCTGCCAAAAAGCATTTAAAAAAAATGAAAAATAAAATACTAAAAAATGAAATTGTAAAAAAATTATAAAAAAAAATAAAAATAAAGAACTACTGACAATGTCCACTGCCCTACTGACACAATCTTGAACATAATACCCCACCACTGTACACTCCGCACTCCTCACCTACACATTCTACCCATCTACATACACTCCGCACTCCCCACCTGCACATACTACCCACCTACATACACTTTACACTCCTCACCTGCACATACTACCCACCACCATACACTCCATACCCCTCTCCCTGCACATAATACCCACCTCCATACACGCCACACTCTTCTCCTGCACATAATACCCACCTCCATACTCGGCCTCTCCCTGCACATACTACCCACCACCAAACACACCCCACTCCTCTCCTGCACATACTACCCACCGCCATACACTCCGCACTGTACATTCCCTATTTAACATTATTGCATTCTGCACTGTGTAAGTAATCTCAGTCTCTATTAAACCACACCCCCTTTAGCCACAGCCAATATTTGGCGCAATTTAAGCCACGCTCATTTTCACAATTTCTTTCCCCTGTGGCTGAGGCCCACTTTTTACTTTGCACACGGGCCCGCCCACTCATTTCATGATACGCCCCTGCTGGGAGCTCTATATATTTGATATCAGTTATACTCTTAATATATATATATATATATATATATATATATATATATATACAGTACTACAGTGCATCTGGTTTCATATGAGAAGAATAAGGAACTGTTATTAGCGTCAGCTCCTCTCTGTCCATCCTCACTGGTTACGGCTTGTGTACAGTGACATGCTCCTATGTCAATTTGTTACATTTCATTACAGCTTACCAACATTTATGCACCTAAATGAACAAACGAACGCAAAAAATTGTATAGTAAGAAATGAAAAATTGGTTTAATCCCACATAATTCCAGGAAATTCTTATTAGCAAATCAAAGGCTTATTTGAATAATAAAATGTGGATTTTATTAAATAATAAATCAATGCATGCTTTTGGGAAGGGGTACATAATACAATAATATAAAAATGTAATACACCGGAAATGTAGAGAGATTTCTTTTCAGATATCGGGCAATTTTGCATCAGTATTCTTATTGTTCATTTATATTTTCTGTTTTGTCTATACACAGTTAATAATGATTTCCTGGGTGGCATCCTGAAAATTCAGCATGTTGTATATAAGATTCCCAAAACCTGGTCCATAGACAGTACTATAATACAGGGAGGATTTTCTTTTGAGGGGGCAAAAACTTTCATCTGCAATGGAGCAGAGGAAAAATTGGGTCGCTGCTTGTGCACATGCAGGGAGCTGGATGCATGGATTCCAATGGGAGGTTTTTTTTTTTTTTTTAGACGCACGTGATTAGAGCCTGAGGCTCTAATTGGCTTCAAAAAAGGGTGGGCTCGGGGCACAGAACCCATCCACTTGTGTGACAATAGCAAATTAATATTCGTTGTCTTAATATTCGTTGTCAGAGGCCCGCCGCCCAGAGGAAGCCCGCGACCTAGATGGGGTAAGTGCGGGGCCCGATTGACCGACTGACCACAGCCACTGATATGTACAGTGTATAGAAAGCATACTGTACATCAGCAAAGCAAGTCATAAAAAGGCAAAACAAAATGGGATGAAAAAGATCACTATCAAGTTGCCTACTACTTGTCCAAGCAAGATAGCAGCTTACCGTATAGTAGATAAGTAATCTCTTTGTTGGTTATCTTGTAGGATGTGGATGATGCAACCTTGTCTCGTCTAGAGCTAGAAAGAAAGATTGAGTCCCTAATGGATGAAATCGAATTCTTGAAGAAACTTCATGAGGAGGTATTTATGAGCCATGACAAAATGAGTAAAACTCGGTATACACATTCAGTTTTTTTTTTTTTTCATTCAACCAGCAGGATGAACGAAAAAAACTGACAGATTCCTGCATCAACAAAACAATGTGTGATACTGGGATCTATCCTGCTGCGCTATTGTATTATGACAGGGGGAACCCCCCTCCTCCAGAATATATTGATCAATGCTTGCAGCCATCGGCTGCAAGCACTGATCGAATACTGGTTTACCAGGAAGACTGTTCTAGAGAAGCCGGTCAGTAGACCGCCTTCTGTTGAACAGAGAGCAGTACACGTGTATTGAAAGTTGGCTGGTTACAGCTGAACTTTCCTTATACGTGTCCTGGGCTTTAGAATTGTGCAGATATTTGTAAAACTGGCACAAAATAAAAACAGGCTATTTCCTAGTTTTACTAAAAATATGCATTCTTCAGAATGATGTTCCTGGTAAAATAGTACAAATAAGATGCACTTTGGAAAGATATACACACACTTTTTATAGAAATAGCATACTATAATACTTTTAGCCAAGACTTCTATCAAAGTATTTATTATTATTCTCACATTTCACTTCTTTTTTTAAAAAAAAAATAAAGAGGCACTTCACTCCTCCCATACATTTTTTTTTTCTTTTCCCACTTACCTTGTCCACTTGGTTGTCCTCAAAAAACATATTCACCCACCCAGTGAATCTGGCATTGTCCTGCTGTAATGTGGTCCTCCTGATCCTGCTCTGCCATCTTCCTTTCTGACATCATCAGGAATCGGCTGTCTCCTCCTGGTTCAGGCAGCCGGCTACCCAATGATGTGCCAATGATTTAATAGTCATTGATAGATAAAAAAACAGGTTTCAAAGACAATATAACCTGTTACATTTTATAATCTCATGTTGTGTATTAAATCATTTTAATATGTAGGAACTTCAAGATGTGCAAGTGTCAGCGCAGTCTTCAACTGTACATATGGAAATTGAAGCTACAAAGCAGCCGGATCTTACATCTGCGCTTCGTGATATTCGTAACCAATATGAGAGTATCGCTGCCAAGAATCTACAAGAATCTGAAGAATGGTACAAATCTAAGGTATGAATGGGAAACCGAACATGAGAGATAGACACAAACACTGGGTAATTAATATAGATTGTCATATATGACACAGAGCAATGAACCAAGAAACATTATATAATAATGCATGTAGTGCTTATGAC
>BLSH010313119.1:630927-646931 GCA_018402905.1 Glandirana rugosa
ATACATAGCACAGGAGACAGTCAGAGACTGCAGACATAGCACAGAAGACAGTCAGAGACTGCGGACATGGTACTGGAAACGGTCAGAGACTGCATACATGGCCCAAGAGACTGTCAGAAACTGCATACATGGCTCAAGAGGATAAGGACCTAGTGGGGAACCCCTGATCTGATGCCTGATTCCAGAGGGGGGCAATTGCCCCCCTTGCCCCTACCTGCAGACACCCATGTGCACATGCACTTTCCCTGAGTGAATTGCTATGCATTACAGTGTTTTATTAATACTAGCAATACCAGTGGTGACATTAGTGAGCAGCTCATAGACATCAATACTTTTCAAATACTTTGTCAAAGTCATATTTATATCATATTTGCATATATTTTTTTAATCCTATGGAACAGTTTGCTGACCTGTCAGATGCTGCAACCCGCAATAATGAAGCATTGCGTCAGGCCAAGCAGGAGATGAATGAATCTCGACGACAGATCCAAAGATTGACTAGTGAGGTTGATGGGCTGAAAGGAACAGTAAGTAATCTTTTGATAGAAGTTCAGAATTGTGTAATTAACGCTGACTAATATTCCCAAAACTAAGTACCCAAAGCCTTGATGATGGATATCTTCTTTCTAATATAACCTGTCATCTTTTGCAGAATGAAGCTCTGCTGCGTCAGATGAAGGACATGGAGGAACAGTTTGGGTTTGAAGCAGCAAATTACCAGGATAATATTGCACGACTAGAACAGGAGGTGCAGCATATGAAGGAAGAAATGGCACGTCACTTGAGGGAATACCAAGACCTGCTCAATGTTAAAATGGCATTAGATATTGAGATTGCAACCTACAGAAAACTCCTTGAAGGAGAAGAAGGCAGGTGAGATGAACATTTAACAAACACCTAAAAAATATTCTACCAAATTAAGTCTCTACTGGTATATTCTGCCTACTTGTAACATGGGTGGGACACTAGAACTGATGCTAGAAGAGCACCGGTGCAGTATTTAAAGGGTATATATGCTGCACTATATTTTTGATGATTTCACTTGGATGTTTTTGTTGAAAAGTTAATGAAAAAAATGGTGATGTAACTTGAAAACCTTTAGATGCCTGCTGTACAATGTCTCCTGTTCTTATTTCACATAAAGATTTGTAGGCAGTTC
Organism: Glandirana rugosa; assembly: GCA_018402905.1. Classification (NCBI taxonomy): domain Eukaryota; kingdom Metazoa; phylum Chordata; class Amphibia; order Anura; family Ranidae; genus Glandirana; species Glandirana rugosa. Next base: position 632,087 of record BLSH010313119.1, read on the forward strand.
CTTTGGGGGCTTTTTTCCCCCAGACAGTGCATTTAGCATCCTTGCTGACCAAAAATCTATTTCAGAATATATGATATGCAGAGAGCATTATGTCAATGAATTCATATACTGTAGGTCTGTGCTTGCTTGGAGAACCAATACATCTCAAGAGAATGGCCAAGCATAAAAACTGTAAGCTGATCTTGCTTATGTTGATTTATTTATATGCACATACACACAGTGTGTATAAGGGCCCTTTCACACGGGCTGTCCCATCAGGTCCACCTGTCAATTTTTCAGGCGGACCTGATCGGACCAATAATTCTCCCCTATGAAGCGACGGATGTCAGCAGTGACATGTCCGCTGACACCTGCTGCTATCCGATCCGATCCTGTCCGCCAAATCCAGGCGGATGGTGGTCCTATTTTCCATCCGTCTGGTGGATCGGATCGAATGGGATCACATGAAAACGGACAGGCGGTACCTTTTCATCTGATATCCCCATAGAGAAGAGTGGGACTCTGTCCGCCTCCGCTCTGCACAGTGAACGGAGATGGGCCTGTCATCCGCCTGTTCAGCGGCGATCAGCAGAGAAATCCCCCGCTGAGCAAGTGGAGTCCGCCAAAGGAGGCATCCATGTGAAAGGGGCCTTATAATTGGTTCCCTTTAAAAAAAAACTGTATTTCATTTTGAGCTTTTGAAAGTTAAAATCTTACCTAAAAGTGAACATAACTTACTTGCCATCACCTATTATTATATTATTACTAGTCTTGAAAAGCCTCTTTTGGGCCAGTCTCTGAATAAGTTCCACTCAGCCAAATACTATTCAGCTGTCTTTTATGGCCGGTAAGGCACTCTGATTAGACAGGGGGAATTTATTTAAATTGATTCTAAAGTATTTTTTTAAAATAACATGTCATGTGCAATAGTTTCACACAAAGCAGTCTTGATCTTCCTCTTTTGGGATCCCCTGCCGAGTCTTCTGGCTCCTCCCCCTAATGAGTGCCCCATTGCAAGCCCCTTGCTATGGAGGCACTAGTATGGACTCGTTACCGAGTTGCACTCTGTGTGTTCATTGGCACACACAGAGCGCCTCAACCTTGGGCCCCGCCTCCTCTTTTCTCACTAGCTGTGATTGACAGCGGCAGGAGCCAGTGTCTCTGTCTGCTGCCTCAAACTCCAGTAAGGCAAGAGAGAGCCGCTGCTCATGGGTAGAGAATGCATTAAGGTAAACCTTTAGAACCACTTTAAGAAGTCAGATCCCTGTGATAAAGTGAAACTGCGAAGCCCATAAACTTTGTGCTGTCTGATAATAGGCTGGACTTTGGAAATAAAGTACAGATTCACTTTAACAATGAAATGGGCACTACTGAGCCTAATAAACACAACAGCACCAAGATCTATTGTGTCCTGTCACCAATGACCTTTCAAGAAGAAATTGAGATTGAGCAGCATGGCAGCAATAATACGTATATGCTACTACACACTAAAGATGTTTGTACTTTTATTAAAGGCATCCATATGTATTAGTAGAAAATGATGGTAAACGGTTTATAAATCTTTATTCATACAGATATTAAAAACTGTATCTTCTAATGACACTTGTCTTGTATTTCAGGATTACTCTCCCCATTCACTCAATGACATCTCTTACTATTAGAAGTCCAGGTTAGTAATTCTGGATACGCTAATACATCTCCATGTACAGGAAATCTGCTGTAATGCAAGTGTGGGTTAAACTTCTATGCAATCATTCTATAGACCAAATGTCAATAACAAAATTGAAGGTGGACACAGACTGGGCAATCAGAGAAAGAGAACAGCTGAAGAAATTTACATTCAATTGATTTTACAAAAAAGGACAAGAAAGCCATATTTTAAATATGTGAATGAAATGTAATTTCTTTGCATTGCACATCGTTTTAATTTATAATTACAATTTATCAAGTTATAATGCTCTGTTTGTGGGAAAAAAAGGACGCAAATTTTGTTTGGGTACAACGTCGCACGACCGCGCAATTGTCAGTTAAAGCGACGCAGTGCCGAATCGCAAAAAGTGCTCTGGTCCTAAAGTGGGAAATCCTTCCGGGGCTGAAGTGGTTAAAGGAGAATTATACAAAAAAATAGTTAAACCCACAAGTGCTTTTATTTCTTTTTTACCACAACCATTCCCTTTATACTGGCTTTCGAAATTTATAAATGTAGCAATTTAGAATATGGATGAAAGGTTTAGCTCTGGAGAATACCATTTGAAAGATAAATAGTGGAAATGAAATACAACTATATAGACCAAAATGAGGACCAAAATGAGGAACAAATGAGAATCAAATCAGGAACAGTCTTTTGAAATCAGGGATAGTAGGGAGCTATGCATTCTGGTAACAATTAGCCACAGGGTGCTTTCCAGGTCCAGAGCCACCAGCATTGCCTTAGCATTTGCCCTGTCTCTGAAAACACTCTGTAATTTGGCCCCCATTTTTCTAGCCCATCAGTGATTCCTAAACTTTGCTGTGGGGCCCTTTTGCTAGCGGTTCATGACTTTGCCCTCCATCCTCTTGTCTGCATTTCTCTTGTGTTCACCAAGTTCTGGTTCCAATTTGAGCCCTGCTTCCCCATTAAAGGGTACAGGCAGTCCCCGGGTTACAAACAAGATAGGCACTGTAGGTTTGTTCTTAAGTTGAATTTGTTTGTAAGTCGGAACAGGTACGTTTTTTAAATGTAGCTCCAGCCAAAAAGCTTTTTGGATAGCATAGGGAAGGGTTAACGCCCCTGTAACATTTGTTTTGCTGTCTATGTTTCCGTTCAGAAGATTTCACCTCAGTTCCTGTCCCAATGATAATTGGATTTTGAAAATTTTAGGTTGTTTTAGGTTGTTGTGGAAACAAGCTTTGGTGATAAAGCTTTAGTGGAGACACCTTTTCCCATAATGACTCTTACAAGAGTGAATTTCCCTTCCTAGGGGGATATTTCTTCTCACTTCCTGTTGTCTTCCTCTGTTTCTAAGTAGGAGTCGTTTGTAAGTCGGATGTTTGTAACTAGGGGACCGCCTCTTTTAATACAAGAAAGGATTTTACTCGCTTTGGAAACCGCAGCTGCACTGCATGCCATTATTAAGCTTATGATCTACCAAAACCCCCAGATCCTTCTCTACTTTGGATTCCCCCAGTTGTACTCCCCCTAGTATGTATGATGCATGCATAGTCTTAGCCCCCAAGTGCATAACTTTTACATTTATCTACATTAAACCTCATTGGCCACATAGTCGCCCAATTAAACAGTGCATTGAGGTTGGCTTGTATGTTGGAGGCATCCTGTAAGGACGTTATTCCACTGCATAGCTTGGTGTCATCTGCAAACACTGAAATGGTACTTTTAATCCCAGACCTGATATAATTTATAAAGCTATTAAAAAGTAAGGGTCCCAACACTGAACCATGGGGTACACCACTGATCACCTTAGACCATTCCGAGTAAGAAGCATTAACAACTACCCTCTGAATTCTGTCTTTTAGCCAGTTTTCTATCCATTTACAAATGGATCTTTCCAAGCCTGTAGACTTTACCTTACACATTAGCCGTGTGGTGGAGGTGGGGCGTTGTAAAACGCTTTTGCAAAATCCAAGTATATCACCTCCACAGCCACCCCTCTGTCCAAGGTTTTACTTACCTCCTCATAAAAAGAAATCTGGTTTGTTTGACAACTTCTGTCTTCGATAAATCCATGCTGTCTGTTGCTTAAAATATTTTTTCCAACAAGAACTCATCTATGTGGTCTTTTATTAAACTCTCCAATATCTTCCCGAATATAGAAGTTAAACTAACAGGTCTATAGTTACTCGGTAAAGACTTTGATCCCTTTTTAAATATGGGCACCATGTTGGCCCTATGCCGCTCCAGTGGTACTATTCCAGTCATTAACCAGTCCCTAAAAATTAGATACAATGGCTTTGAAATGACATAGCTCAATTCTTTTAGAATCCGTGGATGGATGCCATCTGGTCCAGGTTCTTTATCCACCTTTATTCTGTCTAAATACTTCTGGACCAGTTCATTTTTGAGCCATTGTGGATCATTTAAGGCTGTGTCACTTTGTATACACAGAGCTGAAGAAAGTATTTAATATGTTTACTTCTCTTTGTCCCCAATCACCCACTCTATATTATTTTGTAAAGGGCCTACATGCTCAGACTAGACCTTTTTACTATTAATATATTTGAAGAATTTTTTGGTGTTTGTCCTACTATCTTTTGCAATCTGTCGTTTCATTTTGAATTTTTGTGTCCTTGATTTCCTTTTTTAAATATTCTGTTATATTCTTTGTAACATTTAAAAGATGCTAGTGTTCCCTCATTTTTTTTTTAAAGCTCTTTTCTTATCAGTTATAATTTTTTTTAACTTTGACCGTGAGCCACATAGGTTTTTAAATTTATTGCCCACGGGAATATACTTTGCAGTGAGTTTGCATACAGTTTTTTTGAAAAATTCCCATTTCTATTCTGTGTTCATCAATGCCAATATTCCCTCCCAGTCTAAGTCCTGGAGAGTAGCCCTCATCCTTGTAAAATTTGTTAAGTGTTTTTATCTTTCCTGTATGTGTTTGTTGCTTGCAGCTTACATTAAATGAAAGCATGTTATGGTCACTGTTACCCAGATGTTCTTTTATATGAATATTGGTAATAAGCTCTGCATGGTTTGAGATTACCAGGTGCAGCAAAGCATCATTCCTAGTTGGGGCCTCAATAAACTGGACCATAAAATTGTCCTGTAATAGGTTTATAAATGTTTGCCCTGTAACTGTCCCAGCAGTGCCATTTCTCCAGTTGATTTCCAGGTAGTTAAAATCCCCCATTATTATCACTGTCCCAGCCCTTGCAGCCCTTTCCATCTGTGCAAGGAGCTGAGTCTCCAACTTCTCTTTAACACTGGGAGGTCTATAACAGACTCCAATGATAACCTTTGTAGTATGCACCCCCATATACAGATCTACCCATAATGCTTCAGACTCATCACACTCTCCATCAACTAGGTCCTCTTTCACACTCACTTTGAGATCACTTCTCACATAGAGACAGACACCACCACCCCTCCGTTTTACCCTGCCTTTCCGAAAGAGAGCACAGCCAGGAATATTAATAGCTCAGTCATGTGAAGAATGAAGCCAAGATTCAGCAATACCAATCATAGTTCTCCACGTGCACCAGAGCTTCCAACTCACCTATTTTGCTTGGCAGACTTCTGGCATTGGTGAGCAAACACTTTAATTCACTGTCACATTTTGCACATGCATGTTGTTTATTTTTTATTTTAGTACAAACAGTACCATTTCCAATGGTTGTTTGTAACATGGGAACCTTAATATTATCTTTCATAGCCCTCCCCCCATCTTTCTCCATTCCACCCACCAAAAGGGGCTGACCCCTGTCTGGCCTGTCTGCCACATTATAATCTAATTCACCCTCCCCCCTCAATAATAATTTAAATACTCCTCCAGCCTTCCCATAAACCTCGCCCTCAGCACAACAGACCCCCTTCCATTTAGGTGCAAACAATCTTTAGCATATAGGTTGCACCCCAATGAAAAGTCAGCCCCCTGCTCTAAAAAACCAAATCCCTCCTCCTTACACCAGGTTTTTGTGCTGACTATAAATGTACAATCAACAAAGCACTGCAGGAACATTCCTATCAAATTCCAGCTGTAAATGAAATTCTGACTACGTTAGCAAAAGGGAAGGTATTTGCCAAACTGGATATGGCACAAGCTTACCAACAATTACCTGTGGACGACGACGCTGGGGATGCAGAAACTATAATAACACACAAAGGAGCTTTCTGAGCAAAATGTTTGCAGTTTGGAGTTTCCACTGTTCCTGGCATATTCCAGTAATTTATAGAGGACCTCTTATCTGGACTTCCAGGTGTAGTACCTTATTTTGATGATTTTCTTGGAGCGGATTGCATTTAGTCTTTGGCTTCACAACTACAACTTGCTTTGAAATGTTTTCTTGATGCTGGTCTCAAACTTAAAAAAGAAAAGTGTGTTTTTGGGGTAAACAGCATGGATTTCCTTGGATACAGAATTGATGAACATCCAATCCAATTCATCCAACTGATTCTAAGGTTGAAGCGATCCATAAAGCTCTAGTCCTAACAAAAAAACAAGAGCTGCAAGCTTTCCTAGGGTTACTTAAATTTTACCATTCTTTTCTGCCTGACAAATCCACTGTTGCTGAACCCCTGCATCGTTTACTAGATAAAGATGTTCCATGGAAGTGGACTGATATTCATTCTACAGCTTTCAATGCTGAAAAAAGTTGTTATCTTTTGACAGTGTACTTGTACACTATGATTTAAAAAAAAAACACTCTTACCTGTGATGCTTCGTCATATGGCATTGGAGCTGTATTGAGTCATGTTTTGGAAACTGGTGTTGAGGCTCCTATTGCATTTCATTCAAGGACCTTGTCTATGACAGAGAGGAATTATGCTCAAATTGACAAGGAGGCTTTAGCTATTGTGTCCGGAGTAAAAAAGTTCCATGACTATATGTGTGGGCGGAGGTTTACCATTGTAACAGACCATAAGCTTTTTGCTGGGTCTGTTCACCAGAAGTACTCCCACTCCTCAAATTCCTTCCCCACCAATGCTCAGATGGTCACTCATGCTGAATGCCTATGACTGTGATTTCGAATATCATCCTGGCAAGAACATCACTCATGCTGATGGGTTGAGCCGGCTGCCTTTGATTTCTCCTGATTTCCTTGTCCCTCCTGTTCCTGAGGTTCTCATGTTGGGATCCATTCCGAACTCTCTGTTACATGCCAGAGACATTGCTGATATGACTGCTAAAGATCCCATGCTGGCCCATACGCTCAACTGAGTGTGGAGGGGATGGCCCAAATCAAAAGTTGAAGAGAAGTTCAAACCATTTTTAGTGCGCCAACACGAACTGTCTGTCTATAAAGTTTGCCTATTGTGGGGAAACAGAGCGGTAATTCCAAAGGCAGGACAAGCTCAAGGTCTGCATGCTCTTCACAAAGGACTGGAATTCTGGAATAGTTTGCATGAAAGCATTAGCCAGAAGTTGTGTTTGGTGGCCTAAAATGGATTAAGTTATTGAGAAGTGGGTAAAGAACTGTGTACCATGTCAATCCACCCGTCATGCTCCACCTAAAGCCTCAGTACATCCCTGGGAAGTGACTAGGTCACCTTGGTCACAGTTGCATATAGATTTTGTGGGGCCTTCCCAAGGACAGATATTTTTTTTAGTTGTCGATTCCCTCTAAAAATGGCTGGAAGTTGTATCAGATACATCCCTCACCTTAGCCATTGTCATAAGAGTTTTTAGGAGGCTATTTGCTACACATGGATTGCCAGATACAATCGTGTGTGATAATGGAATGCAATTTACCTCCTCAGAATTCAAAGCCTTTGTGGAAAGCAATCTTATTCGACATGTTATGATTGAACCATTTCACCCGTCATCAAATGGTCAAGCTGAACGTATGGTTCAGACCACCAAAGACTCTTTGAAGAGAATTGTTCAAGGAGATTGGAATCAGAGACTTGCAAATTTCCTTCTGCAACAACATGTGACACCGTGCTCAAGCACTGGTTGTAGCCCAGCACAGCTCCTAAGGAACCGTCCTTTAAAAACATGTTTGGATTGTTTACACCCAGATCTGACATTCGAGTTACAAGAAAAGAAAGAATTGCATTTTAAAAAGGATGCTAATGTATCTGTGAGAGTGTTTGAGCCTGACAGTGCTGTCTATGTCAGAAACTATGCTGCTGGGCTTCGTTGGATACCGGCAAAGGTGCTTGTGGCTACAGGACCTTTGTCATACAAAGTACAAATTACTGGCGGTAGAATTTTACAAAGGCACATTGATCAGATCCGAGAAAGAAGTGGTGAAATCGTACCTGCTGCTGGTTCTAGTGGTACTGGGATTCCAGTGATGCCAGATGATGGTGAACCATTGGTTGATACAGGTGCTATTCCTCTAGGAAATGTTGTTGCAGAGGCAGTTTCTCTCCGTCCCTCTGACACAGCACAAGAAGAAGAATTGCACCCAACTGAGGGTACCAGTGAACTGTCTCGAACAGTGGTCCTTAGGTGTCCAAGGAGAAATATTCACCCTCCCAGTTATCTCAAAGACTTTGAGGTCTTGGGGAAAAGGAGTATTATGTATTTAGTTTGTTATACTGTTCTCCATCCAGTAGGGGTAAGAATTGCAACATATGTTCACTTCTCTATTGTTCTTGGTAGAGCTATATATCTTTAGACATCTATTGTTTCCTTGTTTCCTATTCCTGTATCCTGTATGTGTGTATTACATTGAGTAAAGAAGTCCTGTAATGCCTGTCCATGTCTTTGGTTCAAATACTTTTTAAATACACAAAAGACTGCTTTGGACATCCCGAAGGTGAAAAACTTCCTGTGTCTTTCCATGAATGAAAAAATAAAATAGGATTTTGTACTTACCATTAAGGCCTCTTACACACGGACGTTTTTTACCACCGCATTTTTTGCAGCTCTCCATGTTATTCAGTGGCTCCATAAAAACGCTGACGTTTTTGAGCTGTAGATAGCGTCCGCGTTAGTGAGCTGAAGGCAGAACCCACGGCCAGTGTGTTCTGAGGCTGTAGCGTTATGGCGTTTTTGACGCTGAGCCGGCAAAACGCTCACCAACGCACATTAACGCGCCGTAGTGACGTTAACCAGCGCTTTAGTGCCGGCATTTTCAGGTTAAAAAATAGGAGAGGAATGTTTTCTTAAACAAAAAGCTTTTTAACGCAGAGGCTCACTAACGCGCATTAACGCCGATGCAAAATGCTGACGAAATTGCGTTTGACGCTGATTTTTCCCTGACGTCGGCCCGAAGTTACAGATAATTTATTTAATACGCCCATGTGTATGGGGCCCAAATCTTTTTATCTGAATCCAATGAAGGACACCCCTCTGTGTTTATAATGATGCTCTCGGTACTGCTTTGCTACAAAACTGAGGCATTCTGCTGAGATCCTGAACCAGATGCTCCTAACTCCTCTCCAGCCCGGCACTCCAGTGAGCACTGTAAGGGCAAAGCAGAAAGCACTGAATGGCAAACACCACTCTCTGCTTCAGGAAGACCGAGAACTGAGCTATCAGCAGTCATGTGATCGATTCAGTTCTCAGGCTTACGCAGGCCATACATGGTTCGAATCCCAGCTGGTTCAGCAGGAACCGGCCCAAGATTTGATCCGTGCATGGGCAGGCTGAATGTACCAAGTCGATCTATCAACTTGGGTACAACCAGCATGCAGGGTTTTACTTGCAAGCCGCAAGCAATAATTACGGTCTTCTCCCGGCAGGGATGGCTCTCCCCCCCCCGGCTGGGAGAAGTTAATGGCCTGTCAGAATGGATTCCCTCATCAACACTATCTTTCCTGCAACCCACGGTTGATCTGGTAGATCAGCTTACTGATGCTCACACAGAGCTAGATTATCTGTTGTGTTCTTGGTCTTTCTTTCTATCTAGTGGTGTAATTTTGGTTGTTTTATTTATACACTAGCTTTTCTTCACTTTTAGGGGCACCAGTAGTGCATTCCCCCTGATAGAGGGACAACTCTGCCACCTCTGGGTCATCCTAGGTGGGTGACACCAGTAACTCGAGATCTCTGCTCTTAGTCTCCAACAGAGCCCCCAAAATCTATATGATGCTGGTGGCTGATTTATCCTACCAACTTTTATTCATGACTTTTTAGTTAGACCAACTTTAAAGTAAGCTCAAGTACACGCAGTGACCATATGTATCTTTATGTATCCTTCAGGACCTGCTGAATTAGATCACAGCTCTGAGATTCATACCAGGAAAACTGTTGTCATTAAAACTATTGAGACAAGAGATGGAGAGGTAAGCTGCAAATATATATTGGCAGTAATATTATAATGTGACGGATAACAAGTAATCAGATTAAAGATAGCCATTACCATCATGATGAAATACAAAAAATTGCCACTATTATTAATAAAGATTATTCAACACATGACAGATAATAGTAATGTTTGTGAAATGTAAAATACCCTTTAGAGTAGGTATTGTGGGAGATGCTTAGGCTGCATTCACACAGGGGCGACTTCAGGGCGACTTTGCGAGGCGATTTCAGCGCGACTTCAGGTGACTTACAACACGACTTCATGCCAGACGACTTTGCCGGTGGCCAATCAGAGCAGGGAGGGAAGGGGTTGCCCTGGATAAATTCTTTTCTTCTCACTGTAAAATTGCTTCCATTTAGATGGGGGATCTGACTTGGAGGCGACTTCTATTCAATTCTATGGGCACAAGTCATATAGAAGTCACCTAGAAGTAGTACAGGAACCTTTCTTTTCTGAAGTCGATCCAACTTCAGTAATGTACATTAAGATGACTCCCATTCATTTCAAAGGGATTTCAAATGTCAAGTTAATTGGGGAGCGCAAGTCGTCCCTGTGTGAATGGGCACTTAGAAATCTAGTGTAAGCTAAAAACTAGATAAATATGTTTTCTTTTGAGTGTTTGTATTTTTTCACTTATTTATGCAATAAGGCCCCATCCACACTTCGCATAGCAGGGGACTACCCCACCCACCAGAACACTCCGGTCAGCTATTGGCTGAGAGCGCTGATTGGGAGCACCTTTTTCAGTCATGCCCTTTCGACAGAAGCCAGACGAACTAAAAAAAAAAAGGCAAAAAAATTCCCATTGAAAGGAATGGGCACCGCTTCCGAAGCGCCTGACAAGCGGGCGCTTTTAACCCCTTCTTGAGGGTTAAAAGCGCCCTGCTGCCGCCCAAATAGTGGTGCCGAATCGCCATTATAACATCGGTGAAGCACCGCTAAAATGAGTGGCGCTTTACCGCTACCACTGCCGCCGCCCCGGTGTGAAAATAGCCTTAGGCACATAAACACAATTATTCATAAAAATTTTCTTGCCATAAAATATGAAAAACATTGAAAAAAAAATAATTTTATATATATATATATATATATATATATATATAAATATATAAAATCAGTCCCGTTTTTTTTTTTATTTGATTTTGGAACACAAATGGACTTTCCCTCATGAAAACTACACAGATTGGTTTTAGAAAAAAATTCTAAAATGCTTTGAATTTTGATTAAAAATAATGATTAGAAAATTAAACAAATATTCTGGAAACTTGTATTTTCAAACGCATTTCTACTAGTGTATGGCCATTCAGAAAGGATTTGCATCCTCATTCCATCCTCCTGTCTAGACTTCCAGAAATATCATGTGCAGGCAGGCATAGCTCCAGAGAACGGTCACATAGCACATAATAACTGCCAGAAGCTGCAGTCCCACCTAGACCTAGGGACTCTTTCAGTGTCCTGCTCAGTCAGGAATGATGAAATTGATAGCACAGTTGCATTTTAAGGCTACTTTCACACTGGGCATTTTTCAGGCGCTTTTGGGCTATAAATAGCGCCCTTATAGCGCCTGAAATACACCCCCCCATCCACCCCAGTGTGAAAGCCCGAGTGCCTACACACTGTGGTGGTGCGCTTGCAGGACATTACAAAAAGTCCTGCAAGCAGCTTCTTTGGGACGGTGCGCTGAGAGGTGATTACACCGCTTCTCCACCGCTCCTCCACCGCCCCTGCCATTGAAATCAATGGCAAGCGCTTCCAAAGCAGCTGCACACCACCTCGGAAGCACAGCCGCCAGCACTTTTAACCCCCTTTTAACCCGTTGTGGGGGTTAAAAGCGCCGCACTCCCACCTGCATGGCGGAAACAGCGGAAAATTACCACTGAATGCAGCAGCGCTTTACCGCACTCGCCCCAGTGTGAAAGCAAGTGGACTTTCTGGCTTCAGCAAAGTAATGATGTCTCTTGAATAGCTCTTACAGTTTACCAAATTATTTAAAAATGAAATGGGTTCAATTGGTATCTAGGTGGTGGGCTTATTAAGTTATTGTGTGATTTAGTAGTATTGCTTCTATACCTTGTCCACTTTTCCATACAGCAGGTGGTGACTGAATCCAGGAAGGACCAACCTTCTGATGGGGAGAAGTGAAATGCTACTTGTCAGTCAAAGAGAAGAAAGGTCCTAACACCTCTAAATACCCTAAGCCTAGAGACCACGGAGTGGCCTGTGCTATTTGAGTGACTTTCATTTTGGTTTGAGTATCTTACAGTATCTCACAAATTGAGTACCCCCCTCACATTTTTGTAAATATTTAATTCTATCTTTTCATGTGACAACACTGAAGAAATGACACTTTGCTACAATGTAAAGTAGTGAGTGTACAGCTTGTATAACAGTGTAAATTTGCTGTCCCCTCAAAATAACTCAACACACAGCCATTCATTTCTAAACCACTGGCAACAAAAGTGAGTCCACCCCCAAGTGAAAATGTCCAAATTGGGCCCAATTAGCCACCCCCCCCCCCCCAGTGTTATCTGACTCGCTAGTGTCACAAGGTCTCAGGTGTGAATGGGGAGCAGGTGTGTTAAATTTGGTGTTATCGCTTTCACTCTCTCATACTGGTCACTGGTAGTTCAACATGGCACCTCATGGCAAAGAACTCTCTGAGGATCTGAAACAAAGAATTGTTGCTCTACATAAAGATGGCCTAGGCTATAAGTAGATTGCCAAGACCCTGAAACTGATCTGCAGTAAGGTGGCCAAGACCATACAGCGGTTTAACAGTACAGGTTCCACTCAGAACTGGCCCTGCCATGATTGACCAAAGGAGTTGAGTGCACATGCTCAGCGTCATATCCAGAGGTTTTCTTTAGGAAGCAGACGTATGAGTGCTGCCAGCATTGCTGCAGAGGTTGAAGGAGTGGGGTGTCAGCCTGTCAGTGCTCAAACCATACGCTGAACACTGCATCAAATTGGTCTGTATGGCTATCGTCTTAGTAGGAAGTCTCTTCTAAAGATGATGCACAAGAAAGCCCACAAACAGTTTGCTCTAGACAAGCAGACTAAGGACATGGATTACTGGAACCATGTCCTGTGGTCTTATGAAACCAAGATAAACTTATTTGGTTCAGATGGTTTCAAGTGTGTGTGGCAGCAACCAGGTGAGGAGTACAAAGACAATTGTGTCTTGCCTACAGTCAAGCATGGTGGTGGGAGTGTCTTGGTCTGGGGCTGCATGGGTGCTGCTGTCACTGGGGAGCTACAGTTCATTGAGGGAACCATGAATGCCAACATGTACTGTGACCTACTGAAGCAGGGCATGATCCCCTCCCATCGGAGACTGGGCCACAGGGCAGTATTCCAACATGGTAATGACCCAACACATCTTCAAGGTGATCACTGCCTTGCTAAAGAAGCTGAGGGTAAAGGTGATGGACTGGACAAGCATGTCTCCAGACCTAAACCCTATTGAGCATCTGTGGGGCATCCTCAAACGAAAGGTGGAGGTCTCTAACATCAGCTCTGTGATGTCGTCGTGACGGAGTGGAAGAGGACTCCAGTAGCAACCTGTGAAGCTCTGGTGAACTTCATGCCCAAGAGGGTTAAGGCAGTGCTGGAAAATAATGGTAGTCACACAAAATATTGAAACGTTGGGCCCAATTTTGGCATTTTCACTTAGGGGTGTACTCACTTTTGTTGCCAGCGGTTTAGACATTAATGGCTGTGTGTTGAGTTATTTTGAGGGGACAGCAAATTTACACTGTTATACAAGCTGTACACTCACTACTTTACATTGTAGCAAAGTGTCATTTCTTCAGTGTTGTCACATGAAAAGATAGAATAAAATATTTACAAAAATGTGAGGGGTGTACTCACTTTTGTGAGATACTGTGTGTACAAAGTTCAGGTTTTCCAATATCTACTTACACCATGGTAAACCATTTCTTAAGTGCCTGTGTCCCAGACTGTGACGTTACCTATTTTCTATTCAAATGCCTTCTGAAACTTTGTGCAAAAATGTAATGGTTTCACATTCAGTATTTTACCTAGGAGCATTGTACCATCATAGTGAAGTAACCAAACATTTGATCAGTCTACATATATTGACACATGTGGAGTGATATTCTGTTGGCATATGTGCTAAGATAAAGGTACTCATTTGACTTGTTAAATTATACAAATATAGCGGGTTATTCTGTGATTAGCAGTATTGTTTACCTGTGCTGGCCTTCCTGTCCCTTTGTTGAAATACACTTGAATGTCAAGCTTGCTGGTCAGTTTTGAGCCATAACTGCTGCTCAAGACAAGAACATTGTTAAAAATATGATAGCTGTAAAGCGACTTTGGTGCTATACAATCCACGCCTCTTTGTACTGATTGGGACACTACCCGTATGCCTTGTAGCAATGTACATGTGCCATGTCTGCTTAACCAGCTAATAAAATAATTGCAGCAATCAAGCAGAGTGTATCCTTACTTATTGAATGTGTGAATATTTTACAAAGAAATATTATCAATTAAGAGTTCAGCAGTTCGGATGATTTTTTGTTAGCTTCAGTTTCTGAAAACAATTTTCTACTTAAATGCTTACTCCTCCTCCTGATTTTGGTTGGCGGAAAAATAATGACTAGTGGTTATGAAGAAGAGGTCTTCCATGGTAACTAGGCTGTTAATGACAGGTGAGAAGCAGTTTGTGCAGCGCTATACATTAGTGATATCCAAATAATAATACATAGGTACATTAATACTTCCTACTATAGGGTCAAAGCATTTGTGCAAACCGTGCAATTAATAAATGATGAATAAATCAATAAATAATTCTATACAAAGTGTCACAGTATTTGTGCAAAATGTGCAATAAATAAATCAGCTTAATCAATAAATATTTATGACACTGTGAAACATATCTTAATAAATAACTAAATAAGTAGTAAATAATTAACGTGCCAAACGT
>BLSH010313119.1:646941-681904 GCA_018402905.1 Glandirana rugosa
GTTCCCCACCTAGCTGACACATAAAGGGACAATCAGCCTGAAAGAGAAGGACTTTTTTCTATTCGAGTAATGTAATGAGCTTATCTTTTTTCAGGAAGAGAAAGTCCGACTAACAGGGAAATACACAGTCGATCCACCCCTTGCTCTGTGAGTGACAAGCAATTTGCAGAGCAGAGAATTCACACAGCAGAGAAGGTTTTACACGCCTCCCTCCCTCCCTCCTCAATGTCTCAGTATAGAGGTGGGTGGGGAGGCTTGTGATATCACAACTCCACCCACCAAACTCCAGCAAACACAGACACGACACCCTCTGATTTCAGAGTTTTACAGAGCTGCTAGTGCTTACAGGAAGGACATTTGCAAGGTAGAAATAGATGCAGGAGGCTTGCATGTGTATATACATTAATACTGTGTCATTAGTTTATACTGGGTGGGCGGTGGCTTTACATCCACTTTAAGCTGATTTATTAATTGCACATTTTGCACAAATACTGTGGCACTTTATATAGAATTATTTATTGATTTATTCATCATTTATTAATTGCAAGGTTTGCACAAACGCTTTGATCCTATAGTAGGAAGTATTAACATACCTATGTATTATTATTTAGATAGCACTGATATATAGCGCTGCACAAACAGTTTTTCATTTATATGGTATTTTGGTGAAGTGAAAGCACTAGCCCTGTGTCAGCAGCTCTCAGTTAGGTGAGATTTATGTAATATTTGCGCTGATTGTTTTCCATTTAAAATCAGCCTTTCTCAACCTTTTCAACACCAAGGAACCCTTGAAATAATTCTCCGGTCTTGGGGAACCCCTGCTAAAAACTAAAAATCTACAACTCATGATACATTAGTGTATTGATCAATGGGAAGAGTGCTCCTTACACTTGTGGTCATTGGGAAGAATTAGCCCCTTACAGATAGCTAAAAAGATCAATGGTATCTTTGGGAATTTATCTGAGAGGTAGAAATTGACCATTGCTCAAGGAACCCCTAGCAACCTCTGGAGGAACCCTAGGGTTCCACGGAACCCTGGTTGAGAAACCCTGATTTAAATGTTAATGACAGGTGGTCATAGAAAGTGGACCATATCTCATCGATTTTTCATTTTACAGAGCAGACAAGTAGGTGTAGTTTAGTATACATTGGTATACTATCATTGTACATTTTTTATTTATTTTAGAGCAGAACAGAATACATAGTATGTATATAGTCATCTACATCTATAGTAATAGCTTATAAAACTATATCAACAGTCATAACAACTGGTACAAAAAAAGAGTTCAATAGAACAGGGAAGAGTTAAGGCACATGGTACAATTATTGCCCAACAATGGTCATACGACAGCCTGTTGTCCGATAATCCGACCGTTAGTACGCACGATTCAACAGCCAATTTACAATTATTGTCCAACAGAAGTTGTCTGTGAAGACTAGAAAACTTTTGTCTGCCAACAAGGCGTTGGCCAATTTTCAGCTCGTGTGTACAGAAGTTGGCCAAACAAAAGTTGGAAGTGCAAACACGCATACTCGGAATCCAGGAAGTGTTTGGTCATGTAAACCTGTGTTCGTAATTCACAAATCACATTCACCTGAACTTCCTCTTTATACGCTTGTAACACGTTACTACGTTTGCCTTTGTCGGATGATTACTTGAATACCGTCAGTACGCTAGACAAAACCACGGACAGCCAATTTGGACAAACGTTGGATGTGCGGTTGTACCATAATTGGCGCGTGTGTACGAGGCTTTACAACCTCTGCCGAGTTTGTAAGGCTTCTGAAATTAAAGCGACATACCAGGAATCAACTGTCCGGGCACACTCCCCCTCCCCAAACACACCCCCTCCATTAGAGCTACAAAAAACACAACAGAATGTTTTTTCTTTTTTAGCCATGCCATTATACGTACTGATGAAGGGTGTCATCAAAGCCCCAGAAACACACTATATCCATTCCCCATCCCAATTTCCCAACTAGATTACCTCTTTAAAAATGGGCCCTAATCAGACCATGGGTGTACAAAACATTGTTGATGTCTCTCCAGCTCATTGCGAACCCCCCCTCCCCCCGAACAATGCAAATGGAGGTGAACAAAATATACTTTATCTGTCTATGTCCCATATTGGGAAACATTTTTTCCCCCAATATGCTAGAGGGAGGCAGGCTTTAATCCCAGATCTTAATTTGTACAGCTTTAAAAGTAGCTCTCAGAAAATGTGTTCCATGTTTCATAATCTCTGGATTCTGTTGGAACGCCCACTCTGTTCTTTGTTTTTTGGGCAGCTGGTTCGACTGCTCACACTAGCCCATGTGATTAGTAAAGAAGCAAGACTTTTACTAATGACGCCACAGGATATGCTTTTCATTGTTCTTTACTGTAGACCATCAGTGACTTACATAAAAACAAATAGTATCACAAAATTTGAGGATCTTTCATAGACCGGTTTACACCTTTCAACTGATATGTCACAAAGGGGGAGATTTACTAAAACTGGAGCACACAGAATCTGGCGCAACTCTGCACCGTAACATATCAGCTATTAACTTCAGCTTGTTCAATTGAGCTTTGACAATAAACCCAAATACTAATTGGTTTCTAGGCAGAGATGCACCAGATTCTGCGTGTTCTAGTTTTAGTAAATCCAACGCCCCCCCCCATGCATCACATGTGCTACAGTAGTTACTGGGCATTATAAATTGTTTTGACCTATTCAATGTCCTTAAAAAAAATGGAAGTTTACATTTTGGGTTCATTTGGGCAGACTAGATCACTTGGGGTTTTTTTTGTATCTGGTCACATCCACATCCTCCGGTTTACAGTTCTCGATACCCAAACTGTCCTGTGGGTAGGATGCAAAATCCTTGACCATTGGCATGTTCAGAGAATGTCTTTTGTATAGTCTGGATTTTCTCATTTTTAAAACCTCACCTACGTGGTCCGCTTTGTAAAACAAATCCGTGAAAATTATCCTCTGCTTTATCCACTTCTTCATGCTCATGTTCTTGCTGGGCAATTCATGAAAGTCTTGGGAGGAACTGGAATCTTTTTCAGACACATGATGATCCAGGCACTGATTGTGTTCTTCAGCCAATAACAAGCTCCTTATGGGGTTACAACCAATCCATAATTTATATACGCTGCATTGTGCCAACATCCCTGCATACCTAGAGAATAGGGAACATTTAACATTTTAAGTTGTGACATTTAAAGGCACAAAAGTATATCCAAAATACATAAAAACTTATTTTTTAGTTACAAAATAAGTATAAAACCATATAGAAAAAAAAAAAATGGTTGACATTGTATATACAATACATCACCCAATTAGACACAGAATGCAACCCATGCACTCTTATTTCCACATGGGCTCATATGACAAATCAATTTTCTTGTAAGGCCCGTACACATGATCAGAAAATCGTACAAATAATAAAGTTTTTGAAGCAAGCGTACTATAATCTGTTCATTAGTACACAGCTTTAGTCCAAAATTATCCGAAGGGACAAACGCGAACATTTTTCTCGCACGATACCAGATTGTACGATTTTCCTTTAAAGTGGTGGTAAACCCAGGAATTATACTTTTACCTACAGGTAAGCTTATAATAAAGCTTACCTGTAGGTAAAATGAATATCTCCTAAACGTGCACCATTTAGAAAATATTCTTGCGAGCAGCATTAGGTGATGTCACCGGCGAATGCTCTCTGAGGAAACAGCATACCTGTGCCATTCCTTCAGAGCCGTGATGTCATTGCAGCTTGGCCAGTCACCCAAGTCCCCGAACACGGAAGGAAGACCGGGTGAAGATGGAAGCCTCTGCAGCATTGACAGCGCACCACTGGAGGGCTTAGTTTTAAGGCAAGTTTTTCATAATGTGCTAGTATGCGGTGCATACTAGAATATTATGATATTGCCTTGCAGGTGGAAACTTTTTTTTTTTTTTACAGAGTTTACTACTGCTTTAACCGGTTCCCGACCAGCTCGTGTACTGCTGCAGAGTGGCAGCGTAGCGCTAATCGCCGTTAATAGGCGATTCCCACAGGTGCGGGTAGCAGGCGGGAGCGCACTGCCAGCGGCACGGCTCTTGTGCCCGCCGCACGTTCTCTGAGTGTGGCCGCAGGTCGGGGGGACACGATGTGCGCCGGTGATTGCCGAATACAGCAGAAAAGTGGGGAATCACCCATGTAAACACCGCGGTTCCCCGCTCTGTCAGGTAGCATGACAGTGATCTACTGATCCCTGTCATCGGGATCAGTTAGATCTGTCATGCCCCTGGCAGCCCAGCCCCCACACAGTTAGAACACGCCTAAGCAACACAGTTCCCACAACACAGTAACCTCTTCCCTGCCAGTGACATTTATACAGTAATCAGTGGCTATTTTTAGCTCTGACCGCTGTATAAATGTCAATGGTCCCAAAAAAGTATCAAAAATGTCCGATCTGTCCGCTGCAAAATCTCAGTCCTGATAAAAAACACAGATCGCCGCAATTACTAGTAAAATAAAAAAAAATAGTAAAAACGCCATAAATCAATTCTCATGGTTTGTAAACGTGGCAAATTTTGCGCAAACCAATCAATATATGCCTTTCGCGTTCTTATTTACCAAAATGATGTAGAAGAATATATATCGGCCTAAACTGATGAATAAATTCGTTTTTTTTAATATATTTTTTGGACATGTATTATAGCAAAAAGTAAAAAATATTGTTTTTTTTCCCAAAATTGTTGCTCTTTTTTGTTTATAGAGCAAAAAATAAAAACCACAGAGGTGATCAAATACCACCAAAAGAAAGCTCTATTTGTGGGGAAAAAAAAGACCTCAGTTTCGTTTGGGTGCAACGTGGCACGACTGTGCAGTTGTCAGTTAAAGCAATGCAGTTGCAGAATCGCAAAAAGTGCTCTGGTCAGGAAGGGGGTAAATTCTTCCGGGGCTGAAGTGGTTAAAGAGTACCATTTTCGGACAAAAATACAATACAACACATTACATCTCTTCCACATTTTTATTTCTGTTGTAACTTTAGTAACCTCTTCATATTCTCTGTACTTTGACTTACGTAAAACGAGTGTTCGAAGACATTTAGTCCGTCAAACTATAACAACAAAAAAGTCCATCCCTCAGCCAAGGCTCACCAAGACCTATCATTGTCAGGGGGCAGTGGCGCACAAACAGATTATGAGCCACAAAACACAATCAAGTCAAGATGCACTGGACTAGAGGAAATTTCCCCTTTATCCTCCTTGACCATGACCTGTAATGGGGAAAGTTTCCTCTTTGTCCTCCCCAACCATGACTTACAACAGAGAGGACCTCTGACCTCGGAACATAAATATCACTATTATTATTAACCGTGGGTTTTGGTGTGGCCAGCTCTGGACCAGAAAAACCCACAGTCTTCAAATCTCTGAATTGTCCAGGAAGTTCATTCTGTACCTGTTACCATAGTTCATCCCGTACCTCAATAAAACAAAGAAAGCCTCTCCAGGTAAGGGAGTATCCAATTACTGCGATCTGTGAAAGGATTTGGGGGGTGTCATTAACGTTTCATTGACACCCGCAGTGGTTTGCAGAAAGCAGTGTGAACTGCCTGCATGTGAGATGCGATGTGGGAACCCGCACAGGAATCACGCTGGTTCCCGCATCGCAATAGTGTGAACCGGGACAAAGAGTGTTGATAACCAGCAAGGCTGACAGTACATTGTTTACACTGATAATCAGGGCACTAATCATCATTATCCTGATTATCAGTGCTACCTCATCAGTGAAGAAGAAAAATTACTTTTTTGCAAAACCTTATAACAGAAACTAAGAAAAACTGTTTTTTTTTTATTTGTTTAGCAAAAAATAACCCAGTGGAGACTAAATACCATCAAAAGAAAGCAGTCTCAAAAAAAAAAAAAGATAACAATTTCATATGGGTACAGTGTTGCATGGCCGCGCAATTGCCATTCAAAGTGCGAAAGCGCTGAAAGCTGAAAATTGCCCTGGGCAGTCTAAGGGGAGACAAGGGGATTTATATTAGGTAGGCTGTACAGGACCCTATGGATTTCCAATGGTGGCCATGCCTGACACTCTTTCTAAGACCCCATACACATTAATAGATTTTCTGTACATTTTTGTCTTTAGATTTACCAAAACCATATAATATGAGGTCAAACCTTAAAAGTTTCAATTTGTATGCAATCAGGCAGGCCCTTGCACTACATGGTTTTGGTAAATCTGAAGACAAAAATCTGCAGAAAATCTAATAATGTGTATGCGGTCTTAATCCCCGTACACACAATGTGAATTTCAGATGGAAATTTTTCTACGACGACCAATCGTCCGATTTTCGTACCGCTAGTATCGTTAGTTTCGACAGCCGATTTTGATTTTTTGGACGACAAAAGCTGGATGTGCAGGCTAGATTTTTTTTTCCGTACGTCAAGTCAACGTCCAACTTTCGTACCATTAGTACAGTTTTCGTACGAAAAATATTGTTCAATCAAGACTACGCATGCCACTTCTGACGTCAAATTCGGTCGTACAAAAACTTTTGTATGGTTAGTAACCTCTTCACTTTTGACATGAGACATGAGACAAGCAGCCAACAAAAAAACTAACATTCTGTTCTGTTATCCGAAAATCTAAGCGTGGGTACGAGGCTTTAGACCCCATACACACTATCCAACTTTTGCTGTCAGATTTCCTTCAGATTTACCAAAATAATGTAGTGTAAGGGCCTGCCTGATTGCATACAAATTGAAACTCCTAAAGTTTGACCTCGTATTATATGCTTTTGGTAAATCTGAAGGAAAAAATCTGCTGAAAATGGGATAGTGTGTATCCAGCTTAAGATTTTCGGACGACCGAGCGTCCGTTTTTTGTTGGATGCTAGTCTCATGTCTCATGTTGAAAGTGAAGCGGTTACTAACCATATGAAATGTGATGGAATGTGTTGAATAGCTTTGTATGTATTTTTTCATTTCTGAGCATGCGTAGTTGTGCTGTCAGGATTTTTTGCAGACAAAAACCGTACTCATGGACGTTGAGTTCACATATGAAAAAAAATTTATAGTCTGCACAACCAGCTTTTGTCTTACGAAAAATCTAAATTGGCTGTCAAAAGTCGGTAGACGATCGGTTGTCGTCGTACGAAAATTCCCATACTAATTTTGCATCGTGTGTACGGGGCTTTACAAACATTTTTTCAGCGCCCTAGATTCAAAAGGGTTGCCTAGTCCTGCTCTAAAGGCAAACAAAACAATGCTTCCAGCAGCAAACAAAAAGTGGCTTAATTTTAGCAAAACAACTAAATAAAAGTCCATGTATCCTCAGCATAATAACAGTGTTTCACCAAAATAAGGCTTTTTACCTGCACAAAGCACAACACAATCCTAGCACATTAGGCAGCTCCCAGCCAAGCTCAGTAGCTATGCAGTTTCCCAGATACTGGTCTCCACACACCTGTTCTAGAAGGCTATCTTTAAGGGCCTCATCCTGAAGGTAGGTTAAAGTGATTGAAAAGTCTCCTTTAACCACTTGCCGACCGCCGATTGGCATCTGACGGCGGCAAAGTGGCTCGTTCCCGCAAAACGCCGTCATACGACGGCGGCTGCGGGAACGAGTTTAGTGAGCGCGCGCGCCGCCGGAGGCGCGCCCGTGCGCTCACTGTGTTCGGGGATGGCCAGGGAGCGGGTGCGGCGGCTTCGATTGCCGCCGGCTACCCGCGATGGCCCCCCCGGAGCGAAGGAGCGGAGGTCCGTGTATGTAAACACGGACCTCCGCTCTGTGTGAGGGGGAAGGGCTGTGATCACAGCCTTCCTGTACGTGAAGGCTGTGACCACTTCCCTTCCCCAGATAGTGCAGTCCCCCTACAGTTAGAACACGCCCAGGGAACATAGTTAACCCTTAGAGCGCCCCCTGCAGGTTAACCCCTTCACTGCCAATGGCATTTACACAGTAATCAGTGCATTTTTATAGCACTGATCGCTGTATAAATGCCAATGGTCCCAAAAAAGTGTCAAAATGGTCCGACATGTCCGCTGAAATATCGCAGTACCGCAAAAAATCGCAGATTGCCGCCATTATTAGTAAAAAATAAAAAAAAAATAAAAACCCCAAAAATGAATTCTCATCATCCGTAAACGCGACCACTTTTGCGCAAACCAATCAATAAACGGCGATTGCGATTTTTTTTATCGCAAATATGAGGAAGAATATAAATCGGCCAAAAACGGTGAAAAAAAATGTTTTTTTATATTTTTTTTTTTGGATTTGTATTTTAGGAAAAAGTAAGAAATTTGGGTTTTTTTGCAAAATTGTTGCTCTTCTTTTGTTTATAGCGGCGATCAGAAATGACGCAGCGGTGATCAAATACCACCAAAAGAAAGCTCTATTTGTGGGAAAAAAAGGACGCAAATTTTGTTTGGGTACAACATCGCACGACCGCGCAATTGTCAGTTAAA
Source organism: Glandirana rugosa (assembly GCA_018402905.1). Taxonomy (NCBI): domain Eukaryota; kingdom Metazoa; phylum Chordata; class Amphibia; order Anura; family Ranidae; genus Glandirana; species Glandirana rugosa. The sequence goes on from BLSH010313119.1 coordinate 655,395, forward strand.
GCGATGCAGCGCCCAAATCGCAAAAAGGGCTCCGGTCCTAAAGCTGGAAATCCTTCCGGGGCTGAAGTGGTTAAAAAAAAATAATGAACATGTTATACTTGCCTGCTCTGTGCAGTTAGATTTGCACAGAGCAGCCAAGATCCTCCTCTTCTCGGGTCCCTCTTTGCTGCTCCTGGCCCCTCCCTTCTGTTGAGTGCCCCCACAGGAAGCAGCTTGCTATGGGGCACCCAAGCCAAGCTGCAGCTTGTCCATTCAGACACAGAGCTGTGGTTCAGCCCCGCCCCCTCTCTCTCCTGATTGGCTAACTGCCAATGGCGCCACTGCTGTGTCTCAGCCAATCAGAAAGGCAGAGTCCCGGATGGCCGAGGGACTCGTGGACATCGCTGGATAGAGAGTGAGTATTAGCTGGGCTGCTACACGCAAAATGCTTTTTATCTTAATGCATAGAATGCATTAACCTCTTGCCAACCTGCTCACGCAGATATACTGCGACAGGTCGGCTCTCCTGCGCAAATCAGCATACCTGTACGGCGGCTCACGCAGGCGCAGTTGCGGGCAGCTGTGCACCCGCTGCATGCTGCGGGAGTGTGCCCGTGGGTTGGGTGGACTCGATGTCTGCCGGCGATCCACGATCCCCTAGTACAGAGGCAGAAAGGGGATCTGCCTTTGTAAACAAGGCTGATGCCCGTTCTGAAAGGAGACATGGCAGAGATCTTCTGTTCCCAGTAATCAGGAACAGTGATCTCTGCCACGTCCCTGCCAGCCCACTCCCCCATACAGTTAGAACACACTAAGGGAACACACCTAACCCCTTGAGCGCCTACTAGTGTTTAACCCCTTCCCTGCCAGTGTCTTTTTACATTAATCACTGCATTTTTATAGCACTGGTCAATGTAATAATGTCAGTGGTCCCCAAAAAGTTTCATTTGGGGTCAGATTTGTCTGCCGCAATGTCACAGTCCCACTAAAAATCGCAGATTGCTGCCATTACTAGTAAAAGCAATAAAAAAGTCTCTAAATCTATCCCATAGTTTATAGACGCGATAACATTGGTGTAACCCAATCAATATATGCCTATTGTGATTTTTTTTTTAACCAAAAATATGTAGAAGAATATATATCAGCCTAAACTGATGAATACATTTGTTTTTTTTTTACATTTTTTTTTGGATATGTATTATAGCAAAAAGTAAAAAAAAATGTTTTTTTTTTTTTTCAAAATTGTCGCTTTTTGTTTGTTTTTACCACAAAAAATAAAAACCGCAGAGGTGATCAAATACCACCAAAAGAAAGCTCTATTTGTGGGAAAAAAGGACAGTCATTTTGTTTGGTACAGCGTGGCATGACCGCGCAATTGTCAGTTAAAGAGACGCAGTGCTGTATCACAAAAAATGGCCTGGTCATTAAGAGGGCAAATCCTTCCGGGGCTGAAGTGGTTAAGATAAAAATCTTCTGACTTTACTACCCCTCCCTGATGCCCCTTAAAGGGACCACAACCCAAATGGGCAAAATAAAGCATCCATCCATGATCCTTGGTGTCCTGCACATGTTTTATACTGATTTTGTAATAAAAATACAATTTTTTTGTATTTTGGTTATACTTCAGTGCTTTAAAAGTCCCAACGAATAATGCTCCCTATGCAAGCCACACAGGAATTGCAACCACCCCAATTTATAATTAGCTTCTGAAGCAAGGTGCACATTGAAGGGCTTTGCACAATACAAACAAACAGAAAAGTTCCCAGCATACTTACCAACTAGCCTGCAAAAACCATTGCACAGAGCAGGAAAGTATAACATGTTTGTTACTTTAAAAAATATATGGGTTTACAATCACTTTTACACACAGGACTCCACCATTCAGGTCAGGCCAATACATCTATGCATTTCTTATTGAGTTTCGGGACCTGTGGTAGGGTTTGCTTGTCTAAAGATTCACTTGTGAGTAATTAATAAAGGTCTGGCTGTGCTGGGGTTTGCATAACTCCCAACTGTACCTCATTTTAAGACCAAATCCCTCCGTCCTTCGTGCAGTCTCAGTTTTTCCCCTTATTTGGACCGATGTGTACATCTCTATACAAAATTACTATTTCCTGACGCCAACATGGCAGCATACTAGTGATAAAGCTCCGCCTCTTGACCACTCCCTCAGGACCAGTGAATAGCATAAAAAAAAAGCATTGGTTAGCGGCCCCCCCATTCTACTTTTTGTCCTCATACCTCCACGCACCAGTCAAGAGTAAGCAGTTCTATGTCCCTACCTCTGCCTCTGTGCAGTAGCCGTCTGAGTTCAAGCCTCTCCCAGTTTGGAGACCCAGTGCTAAAAAGCCTGGGTGCCCCTTCTGTGGGTCTTGATGGGGCCCTGCAGTGTTTCCTCTTTAGGAACGAAATCTGCAATTATGTAAGTGTTTGTGGGCTGAGGCTTGGGAGGGCCAGCTAATTTATTAATTTTCCTTTTTTGGTTCCTTGCACCATACATGGCTGCCTATTCCTTTTATTCTGTGCTGTCTCATGTGTGTTCTCCCTTACCTTGATCTGTTTCTCTTTTGAGTGCCTCACATGTCTCCATGTTTGTTTGTGTTCTGTTTGCCCATGTGGCTAGACCATGCTGCCTGGGGCGTCTTGACGACATCATCGGGCTGCACCGATCATCTTGCTTATGGGCAAAAGCCCACTGTTGCTAGCAATGAGGGATGCAGTCCTGGGGAGCTCCCCCTGCTGATTTTCAGCAGGTAGTACACAAAAAAAAAATGTGTGTGTATATGCACGTGTGTGTGTGTGTGTGTGTGTGTATATGTGTACTGCATTCATTTGTTTCTTTTACTTAAAAAAAAAAGGAGAAATGTATGTATATATATATATATATATATATATATATATATATATATAAATGTATTTATTTATTTTGGTAAAGGCATTTTTTATGAAGGCATATATTTTTTCTCTTCTCTTTTTAATGTCAAAAGACCTTCTCTTTCTAGTGCTATTTTCCTTTCTGGCTATCCTCATTTCAGCTGGCCGTCCTATCTGTCCTAAAGCCATGAGTCAGTCACTGCTTATGCAAAAAGATGCTCAAATTCAAAGGTATGGGACCACCGTGTTGGTAAGTTTGCAGGAAAAAAGTGCCTCCTTTTGGAGTGTTTTCAGCCCCGCATGCTCATGCTCTCTAAAATCAAGAGCCAGGGAAGGCGGACGGTCTTCATAAGAGTGTAACTGCAGATTACGCACCCACTCAAGGGAAAAGGTTCCAAAGAAGACATCTTATCGCCTCTTCCCCAGAGCAACGCCAATGCCCCAGCAAGAATCCTGCAGGGCCTGTGGCATAGCGCCTGTAGCCAATAGGCTGGTGAGTAAAGACTGCCCAGAGGAGTTTGCAGTTAACAGGTAACACCAAATATCTTTATTAATTATGATGCAAGATGCTATTTTGGACTCACTTCCGTTATGCCAGCCAGATAGCCCCCTCCTAGTTGCTACTCTAGTCACTAGAAAAACAACCTGGCACCCTGACATGTGGCGCTCAACCACTCACACCTCTGCCTCTGTACAGTAGCCGTTTGAATTCAAGCCTCTCACAGTGCGAAGACCCAGTGCTCGGGCCACTAAATTGCGCTAAAAAGCCTGGGTGCCCCTTTTGTGGGTCTTGATGGGGCCCTGCAGCGTTTCCTCTTTAGGAACGAAATCTGTTATTATGTAAGTGTCTGTGGGCTGAAGCTTGGGCTACCCTGGTGAGTAGGTAGCCTGAAGATAATAGCTCCTCTTCATCAAAGGAAGACCCGGAGCTGCTTGGTTTCAGTTTTTTTTCCTTCGTGGAACAGTGTATCCAGGTGGTCATGCAGGCCATTACATGGGTATAATCAGATGGATGTCAAAGTCCAGAGAAAGTTTCTCCTTTGATTGTCTATACAGGTTTTATCCTTGTCAGAGACCGGATATAGTATCACTGAAATCCATGCCCACAGTAAATGCGACTGTAGCCTGGTAACGAGGCGACCAACAGGGGTCTGCCGTCCGGCAGTTGCCCTTACCTAGGTGGACTAGTGCTTTTTGGGTCCAGGAGATAGAGACAGGCGCTGAAGAGGAAATCCATAACGCTGATATCATTCGAACCCTAGCCAAGATGAATGTGTCTGTGAACTTTATTGCAGAAGCAGCAATAATTTCAACCAGGTGCCTGGCCATAGCGATGCTATACTCCAGTGGTTCTCAACTCCAGTCCTCGGGACCCACAGGCCAGATTTTAAGTATTACCTTGGGGAGATGCAGACTAGAATACTGCAATCACTGAGCAGCAAATTATATCACATGTGATGCATTTCAGTTATCCTGCAAACCTGGCCTGTTAGTGGGTCCCGAGGACCAGAGTTGAGAACCACTGCTATACTCGGTCACGTCTAGGGGGGCCCTATGCTTGAGACCCTGGCCGGTGTCTTGCTTCCTAAAAACAAGATTGGTGTGAGTCACTTTATGGCAGAAGATCTCTGTTTGGTAGGAAACTGGAGACAGCCATATCATAATTGACAGGAGGTAAGTCCGATTGACTCCCATAAGACCGGAAGCAAAAGGAAAAGAAAATGTTTCTCCCGGCAGGTTCCGCTTTTCTAGGGCCAGCTGTCAGGCCAGGGTCCCAAGTAGAGGATGTAAGGGAACTCAGGCAACCTTTCACAAGGCCCATAAGTGAAAATCCTTGGCTATACCACAAGTACCCACTAAGCCCTTTTGACAAGCGCATGTCCAGACACTTGATGTAGGAGCCAGAGGGCGTGCTTTATGGGTTTATGGACAGCATGTTGTACAGATCCTTGGAGGAAGGTATTAGGCACTCATGGTCACTTCAGGGATTCCTCACTGCTTCTCCTCCAGACCATTTCTCTGCCAAATCCACTGCAAAAGCGGGTGGGCTGCTACAATACTTACAGACATTTTAGACTGAGGGAGTCATTATCCCGGTCCTATTCACAGTAAAGATTGCAGGTTTTCTACCCAACCCTGTTTGTAGTTCGCAGGGGACAGAGGCTAGTGTCCAGTTGTAGATCGAAAGAGGTTAAACCTTGTTGGCCCTCTTAGAGATCTTTAAGATGGAGTCCATCAAAACAGTACAAGCAGTCGGCTGGATGCTACTGCTGGGTTGTCAGGATGCCTATCCTTACATCCCAAATTTCCTTTTCTTTCCAAAATAAGTTTGGTGATCAATTAGATGCATCTCCACTTTAACAACCTACCTTGTGGCCTATAAATAATAAATATCTCTGAGAATGTTGGCAAGGGTCTCAGTGCCATGTCAGCTCCACTCCACTCAGTCACTACCTGGACGTCATTCTTCTTCTATCCAGGGGACTGGAACAATTGATGTCACACCAAGAGGTCCTCATACATACCCTGCCGAGATATGGCTGGGTTATCAACTTCAAAAAAAAAAAAAAAAAAAATAGGGGAAAGAGAAGCTGACTTTCTCCAACCCAACAGTTAGTGTAGTTGGGGGTGCTCTGCTAGTTCCTCTGTTTTGCTTACATCAGAGAAAGCAGTGACAGTCAGGAAGAGAATTCTGAGGACAGCTACCTTCACTTGTTTGATGGCTTCTCAGTGCCTCAGTCTTCTGGGCTCAACGTCTTCATGCACACTGATGATTCCATGGGCGTCTGCGCAAGTTTCAACTAGGATTCTTAGCGCAAGGGAGGAAACAGGATCGAGCACAGTTGAGAACAGTGTCACTCAGTATGAGTAGCGGTCCACGGTGATGGAAAGACCCTGAGGAAGTCACGGCTCTTTTGAACCATTACACTGGATCACTGTTATGAATCATGTGGGCAAGACAGCCTGGGAGGCACACTGTGAGGGACTGTCGGTCAAGGCAAATGGACATTTCCAGCCAAGGAGGGTAGTCTCAAATGTGCTGGAAGTTCAAACAGCCTTTTTAGCACTTTGGCCTTGCTACACAGAATCAAGGGAAGACCAGTCTCCTTGCAGTTGAGCAACAGGGCAGCAGTTGCCTATATTCAGCTCCAGGGAGGAACTCTCCCTATCAGCAGTATGCTATTGAGAGACGTGAAACCCATAACGTTAACGACGGAAGATCACTAGCGAATTCAGGAAGAAGTTTACCTCCCAGCAGACTTTAGAACACATAAGCAGACCGACTATCATGCAAGCTTCCCAGAGCACAACGAGTGGGTCTATGGCCCAGGTCTTCTCTGAGCTGGTCCATAGGTGGGGCCTACCACAGACAGACCTCTTCGCAAATGTTGGGTATGTCTGGCCTTGTTTCTGCACCCCAAGGTGCAGAGGGCATACGCTCGGGTCTCTCCTTGGGGCTGCAATCTACAGGGTGGGCCATTTATATGGATACACCTTAATAAAATGGGAATGGTTGGTGATATTAACTTCCTGTTTGTGACACATTAGTATATGTGAGGGGGGAAACTTTTCAAGATGGGTGGTGACCATGTCGGCCATTTTGAAGTCGGCCATTTTGAATCCAACTTTTGTTTTTTCAATAGGAAGAGGGTCATGTGACACATCAAACTTATTGGGAATTTCACAAGAAAAACAATGGTGTGCTTTGTTTTAACGTAACTTTATTCTTTCATGAGTTATTTACAAGTTTCTGACCACTTATAAAATGTATTCAATGTGCTGCCCATTGTGTTGGATTGTCAATGCAACCCTCTTCTCCCACTCTTCACACACTGATAGCAACACCGCAGGAGAAATGCTAGCACAGGCTTCCAGTATCCGTAGTTTCAGGTGCTGCACATCTCGTATCTTCACAGCATATGGTTTTTTTATGGTTTTTATGGTCAGTAAAAACCAATACAGGGTGAGCTGCTCCTTCCAGGAGGTACCGCCATTCCTCCAAAGCCGACTTGATGGCCAGAAATTCCCTATCACCGACATCATAGTTCCAGCAAGATGGTGCACCACCACATTATGGGTGTCAGGTCCGAGCATTCCTAGATGAACAGTTTCCTGGAAAGTGGATTGGTCATCGTGGGCCAGTTGAATGGCCCCCAAGGTCTCCCGATCTGACCCCCTTAGACTTTTATCTTTGGGGTCATCTGAAGGCAATTGTCTATGCTGTGGAGATACGAGATGTACAGCACCTGAAACTATGGATACTGGAAGCCTGTGCTAGCATTTCTCCTGCGGTGTTGCTATCAGTGTGTGAAGAGTGGGAGAAGAGGGTTGCATTGACAATCCAACACAATGGGCAGCACATTGAACACATTTTAGAAGTGGTCAGAAACTTGTAAATAACTCATGAAAGAATAAAGTTACGTTAAAACCAAACCAGCACACCATTGTTTTTCTTGTGAAATTCCCAATAAGTTTGATGTGTCACATGGCCCTCTTCCTATTGAAAAAACAAAAGTTGGATTCAAAATGGCCGACTTCAAAATGGCCCCCATGGTCACCACCCATCTTGAAAAGTTTCCCCCCTCACATATACTAATGTGCCACAAACAGGAAGTTAATATCACCAACCATTCCCATTTTATTAAGATGTATCCATATAAATGGCCCACCCTGTAGATTATATATTTTCCCCCCAACATCTCTTGTAATGAGATTCCTCTAGAGTCTGTCAAGGGAGTACATGGTTGTCATAGCCAATCCCCCATATTGGCCATGAAGCCCTTGGGTTTCCTTGGCCATTCACTTCAGAATACAGAAGACATTTCCCCTATGCACATATGCAGACCAGGACTGCAAGTAGGGTGCTAATAGGGGAGGCGGGAGAATTCCGGTTGCTCCAGAGCAATCTTTTCTTTGTTGAGTGCTAGAAGGCACTCTACTTACAACATCTATGCCTAAATCTGGAGCAAGTTTGCATTATCTCGGTAGGGTGAGACATTGATCCTACTGTCCCCAGCTGTTCTATACTTCCTCTAGGCCAGGTTGGACATGAGCCTTAGCCTATCCTCACTGAGCTGGCAAGTGTCAGCTATATTGGCAATAACAAATTTAAATGGGCCAAGAATCCTTCAGTCTGCACAACTTTTGAAGGCAGTCGTAAGGATTCAGTCACAAACGGAAAGGAGTCTTTCCCAGTGGGGTCGATTGGTGCTGCTGGATCTCTTGTCCATTGAACCGTTTGCTCCAACAGAGCAGTATTTTGTTTGGGCCATTACCTACAAGACAGTATCTATTGCAAAAACTTTAAGCAGAAGTTTGTCTGAGATTCAAGCTTTTGGAGCTTCCAAAAAAAAAAAAAAAAAGTTTTCTTTACAAAAAGAGTAGAGGGCTGTCCTGTAGGTCATCTTGTATCAAAGGTAGCAATAGCCCTCTATTTAACAGACATCTGGGAATTGCCTAAATTTCCGGAACATCACACAGGAAAGTTACACGACCTGGACATTTTCAAAAAGAAGCACCTGTCCACAATTGGTCTTTTCAGATCATCTAATAAGCCTTTTGTCATTCCAGCTGGGGATCATCAAGGAAAGAGGTTACTGCCTGGACTCTAGCAGGCTTGGTGGTGCATATAGGGCGAGGGGGCGTAAGCCTTCGTCAGCGGCGGTGCACTCTACCAGAGTGATTGCAGTCTCATTGGCAGCCCACTTGGTAGCATCTATAGTATCCATCTGTAGAAGTATCATGGTCATCCCAGCATACCTACTCAAACTTTACGGAGTAGACATAGGTGCCTTGTCATCAGAGGACTTTGTGGGAAGGACTATTCAGTCCACTGTCCCATCCTAATTAGAATATTGATTTGGCAAGTAGAACCCACCCTGTCAGCTAGTTATTTATCACCAGTATGCTGCCATGTTGGCGTCAGGAAAATGGAAAATTGTATCAAATACTTACCGTAATTTTCCTTTCCTGACGCCAAACCATGGCAGCATACGGGCCCACCCTGTGCGTTCCGGTATGTGGCTTGTTACAAATAATGGGGGGGGGGGCGGCTAACCATGCCTTTTTTTATGCTCTTCACTGGTCCTGAGGGAGTGGTCAAGAGGTGGAGCTCTATCACTAGTATGCTGCCATGGTTTGGCGTCAGGAAAGGAAAATTACGGTATTTGATACAATTTTCTGTTTTTACTACCAAAAGTGTTATGCTGCACTAACCTTTTTATCCAGCCTCTATATTACTGCAATTGTTATTTTGAAATGCCAGCGAAAAAGAAATAGAGACCAAAGAAGTACTTGTGTGATTTAGCCAATCGTTTTGTGCATTCTAGATGTTGGTGGTTCGTGTCACTGGGGCCATGGTAGTGACATGTCCGTTGCCTATATACTTTCTGCTAAAAGGTGCCCCTCATTGTCATTTCAGAAAGTTGGGAGGTATGGGATTATTTTAGGTACTTATATAGTACTGTCAATTTACTCAGCGCTTTACACATACAGTGGGGAAAATAATTATTTTATCCCGTGCAGATTTTGTAAGTTTGCCCACTTACAAAGAAATGAAGGGCCTATATTTTTTTATCATAGGTGTATTTTAAATGATAGAGACAGAATATCAACCAAAAATCCAGAAAATCACACAATACAAATGTTATAAATTGAGTTGCAGTACAGTGGGTAAAATAAGTATTTGATCCCCAAGCAAAACATGACTTAGTACTTGGTGGAGAAACCCTTGTTGGCAACCACAGAGGTAAGACGTTTCTTGTAGTTGGTTACCAGGTTTGCACACATCTCAGGAGGGATTTTGGTTCACCCTTCTTTACAAATATTCCCTAAATCCTTAGGTTTCTTGCCTGTCGCTTGGCAACTCAAAGTTTCAGCTTCCCTTCATAAATTATATATATGATTAAGGTCTGGAGACTTGCTAGGCCACTCCATGATCTTAATGTGCTTCTTCTTGAACCACTCCTTTGTTGCCTTGGCGGTATGTTTTGGGTCATTGTCATGCTGAAAGACCCATCCATGACCCATCTTCAATGTTCTGGCTGAGGGAAGAAGGTTCTCAACCAAGATTTTACAATACATGGCCCCATTTATTGGCCCCTCAATACGGCAAATTTGGTCTGTACCTTTAACAGAGAAACAACCCCAAAGCATAATGTTTCCACCTCTGTGCTTGACTGTAGGGATGGTGTTCTTATGGTCATAGTCAGCATTTTTCCTCCTCCAAAAACGGTGAATCCCTCTCCTCAAGAAAGCACATGTACAGTCATGCCAATGAACATCTAAATTCGCATGTCAGGAGATTGTGACCAGCTCTCTATGGAGCCGGTTCACACATCTCCAGAGTGGCTCCGGTGCGAATTGCACAGGAGTCTGTGCGTCTTCTGGTCCGTTTCAGGTCCAAATTCAGTCAAAAATGCTAGCTGAAATCGGACCTGAAACGGTGAATGGGGATGCACCGGACTCCTGCTGTGAGCCACTCCGTGCCGCGGTGTGAACCCAGCCTTACTCACTGAACTGCAACTTAGTTTATAGCATTTGTTTTATGTGTTTTTTTCTGGATTTTTGGTTGAGATTCTGTCTCAAGTGGGCAAAGCTACAAAATCTGCAGGGGATCAAATAATTATTTTCCCAACTGCATATATTGTACATTCACATCAGTCCCTGCCCTCAATGAGCTTGACTCCTTGTTCCTCACTCCTGCACAATCACTTGGTTCACCTCAGGTGAGACCTGGAAGGATATCTACCAGGCCTCCGTATCATCTTGTTCGGCCTAGCTAGCACACGGTGAGGTCTGCTATAGTTGAAGCAGGGCCTCTGGACTGCCCATTACAGGCAGGGACTAATAGCCCCCAAAGTGTAGCAAAGTACAATGTGCTAGCTAGCGTGATGGACTACTACTCCCAGCCCATCCTCTTCCAGGTCCTGCCAGCTCCTCCAGCTGCAACGGCATCCTCCACTGCCAAAGCAACATAAAAGTCCCACACTGGCTTCTGCATCCTTCCCAGACTCTCTCTCACCCCAATCTGCTCCGGCATGCCTCCAGTATCCCAGGGTATGTTGCTTACCGACTTCTGTCACTTGTAGTTCCACACTGAAGATTTCTCCCGATAGTGCTCTCTCCTGCTGTCCTTTCCGCTCTGCCTTGTGCCTGCCACCAAGATCTCACTCCTCCTGGCTGCACCAGAGCACTCCAGGCCTGGGGTCACCCCCCCGCCCCTGGACTGCGAACTCCCCCTAGGCCGCGACAGCCTCCACATTATAACATCTTCAGACTTCCGCCTGAACTTTCTCATTCCCCCACTGGACAGACCACAGTATTTAAGGAGGCCTGCCCCCTGCCAATCCACGTTGGGGATTGGTCAGGGCTCCTTAACATACCTCAGAAAGCCTCACCTCCTCTTCCCATCACCTTTTTCAGAAATTTCTGAAGAAAAGGGGAGGAGTAACCGAGGGTGTTTCTTCCTGCAGTCTCCAGCTCTCCATGGGCCACTCCCCTGCCCAGAATCAAAACAATCAGGCCTGCATTTAATTCAGGCCTGACTAAATTTGCCTCACCTAGCAAAAATTTCACTCTAACACCTAATTAGCTTAGAGGGCGCTACATATGAATCATATCCACTCATATACAGTAAGTGGCAATGGCAATTCCATAGATTGGCAGTTATATTCAGGTAAATCCCTTTAACCACATTACAGCAATATTCCACAAAAAGCCCAATGCCTCACTAGGTGTATGTGAAGAGGAGACACACTGAGGTGTTGGTGGGATTTCTCACATTTATTTGTGCTTCTTCTAAGCCCATATTGTCTTTATTCTACACTAATTAATGGGGAAAAAGACCTGTCATTGTGGTTTGTTTGTTTTCGGTCCACAGAGACGGAGTGTGCAGGGTTTTCAGGGCCTGTCCTAATGTTGGGGGAGGATTTGTGGCCTTCATAGATCTTCTTCCTCTTCCCAACTGATGCTACTTGGAGGACCAGCTTCAGCTGGTTGCTAAAAATGTTGCCTTGCCCATATCAGGAGCCTTGTGTGCCCGAGGGTTTAAGGATCAAGGCCCTTTGTCTTCAGAGGTTGGACCACATTGTATCCTTGTGAACTTTTTTGTGCTGTGATTTTTACAGTTCACTTTTTGGTGCACAGGGCATCGACAAGCACTGCACCATGGAGCTCCATAAAAATACAATGACAATGGAGTGGAGCAAGCCCTCTGAACTGAGCTGTCTTGGCATTCTTGTAATATAGATTTTGGGTGTACATACATTTTAAAGGGGAACTAAACTCTCCTATCCTTTGCAGCCAAAGAAGCTGCCATATTAGCCTCTATGTGATCTGCAGTTGCCATGGTGCTGCACATGTGATCAGCTATGACTTCCAGTCATTTGAGAGCTTGAAAGTTTGGTTGAGAGTTGAGATAAGCACATTGGCAACTGTAAGGGCTTGTTCACATGTATGGCAGCCCTTGCTACCCCTCTGAAAAGCAGTTTGCTGTGAACCACTTAACAGAGGTGTTTGACAGGCAGGGAGGAATTATGTTGCCTCCTCACCACCTGTTATAACCCTGTAATGCTGCATCAGGCTGGGTTCACACTATCCGACAAAAGAACGGTCCTACTTTGATCCTACACTGCTGTGCGATTTACGGTCCTACATGGGGTCAAAGTCGGACCGTTTGTCTGTGCACAGGGATCCGACTTTGATCCCGACAATGCCAGGCACTTTGTGCTCTGGGGATCTTGAAGGGGAACTCCACGCCATATTTTTAAAGAAAAAACTGGCATGGGGTCCCCCTCCAGGAGCATACCAGGCACTTTGGTCTGGTACGGATTTTAAGGGGAACCCCATGCCGAAAAAAACAGCGTGGGGTCCCCCCAAAATCCATACCAGACCCTTATCCGAGCACGCAACCCGGCAGGCCAGTAAGGGGGGTGGGGACGAGCGAGCGGCCCCCTCCCTCCTGGACCATACCAGGCCGCGTGCCCTCAACATGGGGAGTATGGGTGCTTTGGGGCAGGGGGGGCTCTGCGCCCCCCACCCCAAAGCACCTTGTCCCCATGTTGATGAGGACAAGGGCCTCTTCCCGACAACCCTGGCCGGTGGTTGTCAGGGTCTGCGGGCGGGGACTCATCGGACTCTGGAAGCCCCCTTTAACAAGGGGGCCCCCAGATGCCGGCCCCCCACCCTATGTAAATGAGTATGGGGTACATCGTACCCCTACCCATTTACCTGGAAAGAAATAAGTACACAAATAAACCACACAGCTTTTTAAAATATTTTATTAAATCAGCTCCGGCGGTCTTCTCCCCTCTCCGGTGTCTTCTTTTCTTCGGCTCTTTTTCGGGGTCTTTCATCTTCTGAGGGGTCTTTTCTTCTCCTCTGCGGCGTCTTCTGCTCTTTTGCCGGTCTTCTCCGCTGTCCTCTTCCCTCTCTTTTTCTTCTTCTTTTCTTCTTCTTCCCATGTTGACACGACGCGTTCTCCTTCAAGAATGCCCTCGCCGCTCTGTGCTGTGCCTTATATTGGCATGGGGCGTGGCCACCAGATGACATCACCTGGAGGTCCCGCCCCATATGAGGTCACATCCTGGGGGCGGAGCTGTGACCTCATATGGGGCGGGACCTCCAGGTAATGTCATCTGGTGGCCACGCCCCATGCCAATATAAGGCACAGCACAGAGCGGCGAGGGCATTCGTGAAGGAGAACGCGTCGTGTCAACATGGGAAGAAGAAGAAGAAAAGAAGAAGAGAGGGAAGAGGACAGCGGAGAAGACCAGCAAAAGAGCAGAAGACGCCACAGAGGAGAAGAAAAGACCCCTCAGAAGATGGAAGACCCCGCAAAAGAGCCGAAGAAAAGAAGACACCGGAGAGGGGAGAAGACCGCTGGAGCTGATTTAATAAAATATTTTAAAAAGCTGTGTGGTTTTTTTGTGCAAATAATTCTTTCCAGGTAAATGGGTAGGGGTACGATGTACCCCATACTCATTTACATAGGGTGGGGGGCTGGCATCTGGGGGCCCCCTTGCTAAAGGGGGCTTCCAGATTCCTATAAGTTCCCGCCCGCAGACCCCGACAACCACCGGCCAGGGTTGTCGGGAAGAGGCCCTTGTCCTCATCAACATGGGGACAAGGTGCTTTGGGGTGGGGGGCGCAGAGCCCCCCCTGCCCCAAAGCACCCATACTCCCCATGTTGAGGGCACGCGGCCTGGTATGGTCCAGGAGGGAGGGGGTCGCTCGCTCGTCCCCACCCCCTTTCCTGGCCTGCCGTGCTGCGTGGTCAGATAAGGGTCTGGTATGGATTTTGGGGGGACCCCACGCTGTTTTTTTCGGAATGGGGTTCCCCTTAAAATCCATACCAGACCAAAGGGCCTGGTATGCTCCTGGAGGGGGACCCCATGCCAGTTCTTTTTTTAAAATTTGGCGTGGAGTTCCCTTTCAAAATCCCCAGAGCACGAAGTGCCTGGCATTGTCGGGATCAAAGTCGGATCCCTGTTCACAGGCAAACGGTCCGACTTTGACCCCATGTAGGACCGGTAAATCGCACAGCAGTGTAGGATCAAAGTAGGACCGTTTTTTTGTCGGATAGTGTGAACCCAGCCTCAGTGTGCTGCAATCACAAGCATTGCATACGGCTGAGACACTGCCCCACAGACTTGCACTGGTCACGTTTTGCTGCACTAATGTGCACTGAATGCAGCATGCTGTTTTATTTTTGTTGTGGTTGCAAAGCATAGAATGTCAGCATGTATACAACCCTGAGCAGCTGTATGTCTGTGTTCAGGTGGGCAGCCGGAGCCAATGAAAAAGGGATTCAACCCCCCCTGACTGCAAGTCTGAATGAGCCCTGACAGTTATCATTCAAGGTATGCCTGAAATGTAACTGTTTGGAAAATCTGTTAAATTGGTGGGTTTAGTTTAGCTTTTAATATATACCTGTCTCGTGCCACTGATCTTCACTGACTACCTTTGCCAAAGGAATCTTCTGCATCCAACTCATTCTAGGTGTGTCTGATGTCTGGTCCCCCAGTGAGCGCTGTGGTTCCTTCTGTGGGCCCCTGAGTCATAACTGTTCCCTGTGGTCATCAGCAGGAAGAACCGAAAAGTCTAAGGGTCAGTTCACACCAATTTAGGTGCTGCAAACATGCATTTCCATGTGTGTTTACCACACCACTCTGGAGCATGCTTGTAGGTTGGGTTGCTGGTTATCCAAGCTCAGGTAGGAAGGGGTTACATCTTTCTTTGCACTTTCCTAGGCATTTTCTGGGCTGTGCCCTCCACTCTGTGCTGTATATATAAGAGGGATGGCTCTGCTTGGGGAGTGTCCAGACTGCATGGGAAGAATCAGGAGGACAAGCTTGAGGATGTAGCTACCAGCAACACTTGGATTGCACTTCCTGAGCAAGGACTCTACCTTTCAAGGGCTCTTACCTCTGGGAAGGTATGCACCGGGTAGCCTGGGTCTAGTTAGTCAGGAATGGAACTGCACTGTTGGACTGCATTTTCCGAGTTGTCCAGTAAAGTCTGTTCAACTGACTTTTGGCTGGTCTGTAGTTACTTAAAGGGAGGTTCATAGCATATGTAGAAGAAGAGGGCCTGTAAAACACACATCGGGTGAAGAGAAAGGAATGGAAGGCCACCACAAAGGGTTAACTCGGCCAAGGAGCTGGTGGGAAGTAGGTAGTTGCTACGGGTAACTGATGGGAATGTATTAGCAGCCAGACAGTGAAGAGTTGCACAAGGCATGGGTGACAGGTCCTCCTGTAGCGAGGGAGTCAGTGCTCTGACTCCATCCCTAATTATTGAATTGCCAAAAGCAATCGGGACCAAACCCTCAGTATGGAGACCCCAAGGACCTCGCTGCAGGTGTGGGAGAGCTGAAGGAGATAATAAGGTGTCTGAAAGAGACTCCTTTCACACTGGGACACCGGCATTAGTGAGCGCATACATGAGAAAGGTACCCCCACATGCAGGAAGAGTAGATCCCGCCCACATTTTACCCTTATTACCTTATTAAATGTGCATGGGTGTCATTAATTGCGCATGCGCATCGGTAATTGTTAATGGCACCCAAAATGCATATAGCAAACACACATGTGCTGTTTTTGCACATTCTTGCGAGTTTGGCTCCCCAATGAAAAAACACGCCCCATTGGAACTTGCAAAAATGTATGCACATGTTGTCGTGTGAACTGGCCCTAAAGGAAGATCTTACACTCTTGGAAATGTTGGATGCAAAAGATTCTTTATGTATCAGTGGGGGGTAAGCTCTTCAAGAGGGTGATAGTCAATGGAAGCAGAATCACGAATTTTACATTATATCTAAAGCCAATTACAACAATGTATGATATCTCACAGATACATATCCACTACCGAACATTGCCCTACAGATAAACTACAATCATGGCGTCTCTGGCTTCAAAAATCCCACTGAGCATGCGCCGGTATTCCCTTCAGTCTCGCCCCTAACGGTTTCCAGGGTAATGAAATCTTTTCATTCCAATGCCCAATCACGCGTTGGTAACCCGCCTACCTGATTCCGTCACGTCTTTTTCAGGTTTCCCATTGGTTAGCCGGACTCTGTCGCACTTAGTTTATCCCAGCCAGTTACCCAATCAGAGGGCGCTGCTTTTTACGAACTGCGAAAGTTGTGGAGGGGCCGTGTTATCAGCTGAGTGCTGGGGCTTGTCGGGGCCGAGACCGGTGCTGGGCCCGGAGCGGAGCCTGGCTTCACGTGCCGAGGAGCGGGGACGGTCCGCTGTGTATGTATTCCTTCTTGTAGTGTGTGAGTGTAGATCCAGCATAGGTGTGTGTATGGGAACCTGGCCCAGGACAATGAAGTCACACCTCACCCTGCACTCATGTGGGCCCGGATTTCCTTCATCCTCTAGGGCAGGGATCTCCAAACTCTCCAAGCAGAGGGCCAGTACTGTCCTTTGGTTTTATTTAGCGGGCTGGACTGTAATCAGTGGAAGCAAGATATGCCCCATCATTGGTATCTATGGGAGGAATAGTGCCCCATCATTGGTATCTGTGGGAGGAATAGTGCCCCATCATTGGAGTCAGTTGGAGGAATAATGCCCCATCATTGGTATCTGTGGGAGGAATAGTGCCCCATCATTGGAGTCAGTTGGAGGAATAGTGCCCCATCATTGGAGTCAGTTGGAGGAATAGTGCCCCATCATTGGAGTCAGTTGGAGGAATAGTGCCCCATCATTGGTGTCAGTTGGAGGAATAGTGCCCCATCATTGGTGTCAGTTGGAGGAATAATGCCCCATCATTGTTGCCAGTTGGAGGAATAGTGCCCCATCATTGGTGTCAGTTGGAGGAATAGTGCCCCATCATTGGTGTCAGTTGGAGGAATAGTGCCCCATCATTGGAGTCAGTTGGAGGAATAGTGCCCCATCATTGGAGTCAGTTGGAGGAATAGTGCCCCATAATTGGTGTCAGTTGGAGGAATAGTGCCCCATAATTGGTGTCAGTTGGAGGAATAATGCCCCATCATTGTTGCCAGTTGGAGGAATAGTGCCCCATCATTGGTGTCAGTTGGAGGAATAGTGCCCCATCATTGGTGTCAGTTGGAGGAATAGTGCCCCATCATTGGTGCCAGCTGGAGGAATAGTGCCCCATCATTGGAGTCAGTTGGAGGAATAGTGCCCCGTCATTGGTGCCAGTTGCAGGAGTAGTGCCCCGTCATTGGTGCCAGTTGCAGGAGTAGTGCCCCGTCATTGGTGCCAGTTGCAGGAGTAGTGCCCCGTCATTGGTGCCAGTTGGAGGAGTAGTGCTCCGTCATTGGTGCCAGTTGGAGGAATAGTGCCCCGTCATTGAAGTCAGTTCCAGGAGTAGTGCCCCATCATTGGAGTTGGCTGGGGGAGTAGTGCCCTGTCATTGGTGCCAGCTGGGGGAGTAATGCCCCATCATTGGAGTCAGTTGCAGGAGTAGTGCCCCATCATTGGAGTCAGTTGCAGGAGTAGTGCCCCATCATTGGAGTCAGTTGCAGGAGTAGTGCCCCATCATTGGAGTCAGTTGCAGGAGTAGTGCCCCATCATTGGAGTCAGTTGCAGGAGTAGTTACCCATCATTGGAGTTAGTTGCAGTAGTGCCCCGTCATTGGTGCCAGTTGGAGGAGTAGTGCCCCATCATTGGTGCCAGTTGGAGGAGTAGTGCCCCGTCATTGGTGCCAGTCGGAGGAGTGGTGCCCCGTCATTGGTGCCAGTCGGAGGAGTGGTGCCCCGTCATTGGTGCCAGCCGGAGGAGTGGTGCCCCGTCATTGGTGCCAGCCGGAGGAGTGGTGCCCCGTCATTGGTGCCAGCCGGAGGAGTGGTGCCCCGTCATTGGTGCCAGCCGGAGGAGTGGTGTCCCGTCATTGGTGCCAGCCAGAGGAGTGGTGTCCCGTCATTGGTGCCAGCCGGAGGAGTGGTGTCCCGTCGTTGGTGCCAGCCGGAGGAGTGGTGTCCCGTCATTGGTGCCAGCCGGAGGAGTGGTGTCCCGTCATTGGTGCCAGCCGGAGGAGTGGTGTCCCGTCATTGGTGCCAGCCGGAGGAGTGGTGTCCTGCCATTGGTGCCAGCTGGAGGCATAGTGCCCCAAGGGTGGGGTAGAGGCAAGCAAAGGGTGAAATCTGGCCCCTGAGCTGCGGTTTAGAGACCCCTGCTCGAAGGGCTCGTTTAGGCTGGGCTCACATCTATGCATGTGTGGTTGTTGCATTTTTCAGGCCCATTACTTCAAGTGTTCTGCATTTTTTCTTTTGTGTTTTTGGGAAGTTAAGTGCTGATGTTGCCAGGAGGAGGTGTCTGTATTCATGCAGGAAAACACACTAAAAATGCATGTACATGTGTTTTTCATGCAATTCCATTGACGTTTGTAAAGCCAAAAACTCACTGTTATGTGTGTAAAAAAACAAAACGGCATCTTTCCAAAACACACATTAAAGGAGTTGTCAAGGCAGAAGTTTTTTTTTTTTAATATCTTAATGCATTCTATGCATTAAGATAAAAAACCTCCTATGTGTAGCAGCACCCCCTAATAACTTACCTGAGCACCATCTCTCTCCAGCGATGTCCACGAGTGTCTTAATCAGGGGAGAGAGAGGGGTCGGGGCCGGTGCTCCGTGGCTGAATGGATACACGAAGCTCTGACTCGGCTTGGGTGCCCCCATAGAAAGCTGCTGGCTGAGGGGGCACACGATAGGAGGGAGGGGCCAGGAGAGCAGAAGAGGGATCCGAGAAGAGGATTTGGTCTACTCTGTGCAAAACCAACTGCACAGAGGAGGTACGTATAACATGTTTGTTGTGTGTGGTGGTGTTTTTTTTTTTTTTTTTTTTTTACAGTCACTTTAAAAATTTTGCTGTCTTTCCCTTTTCCTTTTACTTCCTGTTCCATAGTCAAAACGGGAAGTAAGAAGAAATCCCTAGTGTCCCCATTGATAGATTTCCCCTCCTTTTCTGTTTTGGTGACAACCCAGAATTTGAGATTTTCTTTTATTATCCATCATCAGAACATAGGGTAAATCTCCCTAACTGGAACACAGACCAGTCCTAGGATAACAACCCTGGCTCCCACCCTAGATAGAGTTTAAAGTGGTATTCAAGTCTGATTTTTGTCTTTTACCATTTTTCACCTTTTTTAAGGGCACACCTTAAATGCAGAGAGCTCTGTACCGCAATCGTGACTCGTGTACATGCAAGTGAGTGACATCATTGCAGCTCGCATATTCAAATGGCCAGAGAACACGGACCTGGGAAGAAGACAAGGCGGTAGTGCTGGCAGGGATGACAGCACACTGCTGGAGGGCTTTGTTTTAACCCCTTGCCGACCGCCGATCGGCATCTGACGGCGACAAGGTGGCTGGTGAGCGCAAATCGCCGTCATAAGACGGCGGCCGCGAGACCGAGCCTAGTGAGCGCGCTCGCGCCGCCGGAGGCGCGCCCGCGCGCTCACTGTGTTCGGGGAGGGCCAGGGAGCGGGTGCGGCGGCTTCGATTGCCGCCGGCTACCCGCGATGGCCCCCCCCCCGGAGCGAAGGAACGGAGGTCCGTGTATGTAAACACGGACCTCCGTTCTGTGAAGGGGGAAGGGCTGTGATTACAGCCTTCCTGTATACGGAGGCTGTGACCACTTCCCTTCCCCAGCTAGGGCAGTCCCCCCACAGTTAGAACACGCCCAGGGAACACTGTTAACCCTTAGAGCGCCCCCAGCAGGTTAACCCCTTCACTGCCAATGGCATTTACACAGTAATCAGTGCATTTTTATAGCACTGATCGCTGTATAAATGCCAACGGTCCCAAAAAAGTGTCAAAATGGTCCGACATGTCCGCTGAAATATCGCAGTACCGCTAAAAATCGCAGATCGCCGCCATTACTAGTAAAAAAAAAAATAAAAAATAAAAACCCCAAAAATGAATTCTCATCATCCGTAAACGCGACCACTTTTGCGCAAACCAATCAATGAACGCCGATTGCGATTTTTTTTTTTTTTTTATCACAAATATGAGGAAAAATATAAATCGGCCAAAACCGATGAAAAAAAAATGTTTCTTTATATTTTTTTTTTTGGATTTGTATTTTAGCAAAAAGTAAGAAATTTGCAGAGGGCCCAGCTATTTTTTTTTTTTTCTTTTCAAAGTTCACTACCGTTTTAAGTATTACAGTGCAAAGCAATGCATGTTAAAACAAAGCGCAGCATGCCAGCACACATTGCAGTATGAGAAGACTCTTAATCTCTTTATGGTAGTATTATGTATGCAGTTTCTGTAGTAGCTGTTGTCTTTATGGAATGCCAAAATATTTTCCTGTTTGTGTTACAGTAAGGGGTGCCTGCAAATATTTGTTTCCATTGACAACCCTATGAAAAGTGTACAGAGGATATTTGCAGTAATATTATATATGGTCTTTTTATTTTCCTATAGGTCTTGTTTATTCTAAATTTCTTGTTTGATGGAGAAGGACTTTAGTGGCTGTTTCAGCTTACAAGTGGCACCTACACTGTTGTTTGGAAATGCAGTCATACAGTAATGCTCCTATGGATGTATCCAAAAAGCTCTCCATTGCTGAAAGAAACTGCCAAAGAAAAGGAAAAGAGAATTCTATGATGTCTTCAGCATGTCTTCAGCAAAACAAGCAAAAGCAAACAGCACAGAATACAGAGCCAACGAAAAGCAAGCTTCCAGTTCTGTCCAAAGCTAGGGTACCTCCGGATTTCCAGAAGATGCATCAGAGCTGGCAGACCCATTTTCAAAGGGTAAAATGAGAGCAAATCCATGAAATGTTTTCATCCACATGCCATTAATTTGTCTGTTTTTAAGATGACCTGGTCACAGTTGGGACCAAGTTAATCTAAATCCACCCTGTAAAACAAGATGCCCATATTTTTTTATTTTTTCTGGTGCCAACATGGCAGCATACTACCATATGTATGCTGCCATGGATTGGCACCAGGAAAGGAAAATTACGGTAAGTATTTGATACAATTTTCTGTTTTTCTGGAGCCAACATGATAGCATACATGCAGTAGTATGCTGCCACGGATTAGCTTAAGCAAAGGAAGATTAGGGTAAGTATTTGATACAATCTTTTGTTTTCTAATAATCCATGTTGCAAAACTCCTGCTGTATAGTAGATCTTGAACTGCTGCATGTATTGGGACATTACCGGGTAAGCAGTTGTTGATCTACAATGTCCCGTTGTGGACCCACCCTCCTCCTCACTGGCTGTGATTGACAGCATCGGGAGCCAATGGCTCGAACTGCTGTGTCTGAGCCAATTAGGAGGGAGAGAGCCGAGAGGGTTGCTGCTCTCCTGCACATCACTGGATTGAGATCGGGTTCAAGTAAAAGGGGGGCTGGGGGGAAGCTGCACTCTTAATTTCTTTTAGTTTAATGCATAGAATGTATTATAGATGAGCTCCAGACGTTTCTGTGTATATTAAATGTCAGCAGTGACAAAAAGTGTAGCTGCTAACTTTTAACAAACACACACTGACCTGTCCTCGGTCCTCTCCCCAGTGCCGCCATCGCTAGTGTGGGCACCCGGCTGTGATAGCTTGCGGCTTCACAGCCGGGCATGCGCTGCACATGCACGAGTTGTGTCCTGAAAGGCCAGGCAATCTTTTGGGACCTGTGACGTGTCTACAAGATGCAATAGACTGCACTTAGTGCTGTTCACACTAAGCGTTAGCATCGCTTCAAAATTAAAGCCTCATGTTGAGTCAGTAGGCATTTGAAGCCTTTCAATGCCTCCCATTCAGGTCTATGGTAATGCCTCGCAAATGCTCTGGCAGGCGTTAAAGCGGTTGTCTACCCATTTTGTTTACTTTTACCTACAGGTAAGCCTATAATAAGGCTTACCTGTAGGTAAAATGAATATCTTCTAAACCCAGGTTTAGAAGATATTCCCTCCTCTAATCCGCTGCGGCGTTACGGCGCATGCGCCGTGTATGTCCCGGCAAAGGCCTGGCAATAGTTCCGGACATTGGCGGAAAGACGGGTCCCGCGTGCATGCGGGGGAGTGACGTCTCGCGGCTCCGGCCAGTCACAGCGCCGGAGCCGCGTAGCTGGAAGCAAGATCTGAGGGAAGATGTCTGCTCCCTCAGAGGGGACCGAACAGCCCGGTTGGATCTTCGTTTCAAGGTCAGTATTTCATTATGCTGTTGTCTTGCAGGTTTTTATTTTTTTTATTTATTTTTTTCTGGGTAGACAATCGCTTTAAGATTAGTTCATTTACTTTAATGGAATAGGTGTTTGTGGAGCAGTTTTAATGCTCGTCCAAATGCTTCAAAACTGCCCATAGGGCGTTTAGGGAGCATTTTTAACTCCTCATTAATGCTTCTTAAACGCCTGCCTAATGTCTATACTAAAGCTCATTAAAGCAAGCCTAACGCCCATACTAAAGCGTTAGGGGCGTTTGTGTAGAGCCGGTTCACACTGCCGCTACTTGAGTTGCCTGACAAGTCGTCTCCATGCATTGCAATGGAACCGTTCTAATAGGAGTTACTCAAGTCGCTCCAACTTAGAAAAAGATTCCTGTACTACTTTTGGGGCAACTTCAGGCGACTTGCATTGACTTCTATTACAGAAGTCGTTTGCAAGCTGCGCTGAAGTCGCACTGTGCGGGGTCAAGCTGAGTCGCACCGCAAGTCGGATCGCATATGTCTGAACCGGCTCTAAAGCGTTAGAAACTTGGTCAAGTGTGAACAAGCCCTAAGATGAAAAGAATGAACTCTGGTCTGTAAATTAGGTCAGTTTAACCACTTAAAGACTAAATATTTTCTGATTTTGTTGCTTACAAGTGAAAATTAGTATTTTCTGTTAGAAAATTACTTAGAACCCCCAAACATTATTATTTTTTTAGAGACCCTAGAGAATAAAATGGAGATTGTTGCAATATTTTATGTCACATGGTATTTGCACAGCGGTCTTTCAAACACAATTTTTTTGGAAAAAATTCACTGTAATGGATTTAAAAAAAAAAAGTAAAGTTAGCCCAGTTTTTTTGTATAATGTAAAAGATGATGTTACACCACAAGAACCGTGAGAGAATCGTGATCTTTATGCTAAGCAACAAAATTGTGATTCTCGTTTTAGCCAGAATCGTGCAGCTCTACTGTGTGCTGTGAGGTGGAGGAGGGGAGATGAGGCAGTTGGATATGCAGAAGAGTCTTTCTATGTCCTCTGATAAAGCCCTGTGTACCGTTAACAATTACCACTCTTTATGTGCAGCTTAGCTCCAGTATTTCATGGTGACCAGAAACCCACCCAATGAAAAGTCACCGTGGGGGACACACATGTAGGCAGGAAGTGGCTGCAAAGAGGCAGCAGAAGATCAGCAGCACTGGAATACTTCTTTCACCTTTTTTTTAGTTTTTAAAGTGTCACTAAGGCTTCATTTAGATATGCAGTTGGGTGGTAATAATGTGCAGTAGAGACATGTTTTTGCCACCCACCAACGCCCACCCTTAAGCTGCATTAGGCAGTAGATGAGGGCGTTTTACATGCCGCAGTCACGATACATTAGGCATAATAAGGAGATTTACCAATAACAGGTTTTTAGTGTCACTCTTTCTGGCCAGCCTATAACCCTGATGTAACGGTGTTATGTTGGAGTTATAGACTGGCTGCTCTGCTGTGGGTTAGGGGGGTGCAAATTTCTTGCCTTACCCTGGGCGCTGACAACCCACACTATGCTAAAAAAAACTGGCTCTTAACTTTTTCAGCTGGCTCCTAAATTCAAAGCAAATTTGTCAAGCCCTGGGTTAGCTTGATGGTTGTGTGTATGGGAGTTATATTTATATTCCATCCTTGTCCTTCATACAAGTCAGCAACTACATAATCAAAAGCTGCTGAGTCATAAGCGAGACAAAAATACTCCAATGTCATCTTTTTTTCAAGGATCGAGCTACTTCCTAGTTTTATGTTATGACATCACATGGTTACATCAGAATGTTCAGTGCTGCATATTTGTATACTGACTAATTATAACTTAAAAAATTTGCACTCTAAACATTAGATTGCCTCTAGTTGTGCTTTATGTCTTCCTGATGGTGTTTTGTGTTTACTTTACACAGGGAAAAGCTGTATGCAAAAAATCTTGCACTCGTCCCCATCCTTTCAACTTTGCACAGAGAAGAGAACGCCCCCAAGTACAAGTTGCTGATTTGAGCAATGATGGAGCATCGTCAACTGGGCAGCCATCTTGTAATTCTGCAGCAAGTAACAAAATCCGGGAACCCCTAACAGACGTAGTTCTTAGCCCAAACAAAAAGGAATCCAGTGTTGTAAAGGGTATGTAGTCTAGTCTGTCTTTGTAATGTTCATGGCTTTACTACATTCCATTCAATAAATGTGTAGTAACATTGAAGTCAATTAGCTAAATAAATAGAATTGAGATAGAATATGACTAACAAACAATATTTAGGCTAAAAGTTATCTGGGCCGCAGAAGGGTGGCTAAATGCTTGTATTGTAGCCTCAGGATCCTGAATTCGATTTCCAAAGACACTCTGGGGATGATTCACTAAAACTGAAGAATGCAAAATCTGGTGCAGCTCTGCAAAGAAACCAGCTTCCAGGCTTTGAGGCGTAATTGAACAAGCTAAAGCTAGAAGTCAGTTTGATTATCATGCACAGCTGCACCATAGTTACATAGTTGGTATGGTTGAAAAAAGACACCAGTCCAACCTGTGGTGAGTGTGCTTGTGTTTATGTCAATGGTAAATTGTATATCCTTGTATGATGTGATCGTTAAGATGCCCATCTAATAGTTCTTTTTAAACTATCAACACTCCCTACTGATACCACTGCTTGTAGAAGAGCATACTACATCCTTACCGCTTCGACAGTAAAGAAAGCTCTACGCAGTTTAACCATTTAAGGACCAGAGGATTTCCCACTGTAGGACCCGAGCACTTTTTGTGATTCGGCACTGCGTCACTTTAACTGACACAATTGTGCGGTCGTGCGCGGTTGTACCCAAACTAAATTGACACCCTTTTTTTCTCACAAACAGAGCTTTCTTTTGGTGGTATTTGATCCCCTCTGCGTCACTTCTGATCACCGCTATTAACAAAAAAAAAGAGCGACAATTTTGAAAGAAAAACAAATTTTCCTCTTACGTTCACTGACAGACGCAGCTCTTCTTAAATGACACGTGGGTTTTATGTCGTCCTATCAGGAGTGACTAGGCAAAACGGATGCAAAAGCATCAGGGATAGGCTGGCCCCTCCCATGGGGGCCATCCTCACCTGACTCACCTGAGCCTATAAAACCCCCTGCTGGCCAATAGCATTCAGTTTTGTTTGCCTAGTGCAAAGGAGTTGACTGAGTTCCCTTATGGGACCTGCGTTTTTATGCATGTAATTTTTCTCTATGAAAAAGATGAAGACTTCTATCAAGTAGCCGGCTTTGGCATAGAGCGGATATCACGAATCCAAAGCTTTGCCCTGCCCGGCCACCTCCTGGTGACCTACCCTAAAATGACAGGGCTGCGTCGCTCAGGGCCCGTACCGTGCGGGCGGCCTGTGGCTGTTGCCACTTGTGCCCAGTGTCTGGCTTTTGCCTTTCCAGTGGCCTTGGCCAGCAGCAATCCTTCCCGGGACAAGGGGGGAAAGTCTGCTTCAGGTGGCTACCCGCAACGCCCGTCGGACTGGTGAGTGGACCCCTCCTCCGCCCTTAGGGCGTGGGGGGGGGGGGCGACATCCGGGGCAGTTTTTTATTTTAGCGGTAGCTTTTTTCCCTGTCAGGGGGGCACCTACTTATTGCGTTCCCCCTGGCCCCCCCCCCCCCCTCTGGTCTGCCGCGTTCGCGCAGCGTCGCGTTTGTGTTATTGAGGGCCCTGGGGCCTGTACCGGTGTTCCCACTGGGGAACGTTCGTTCGCGTGCATTTTTAGCCACCGCCATTTTGTGACAGTTGGCTCATGCTGTGCGAGCTCCATTTTCTCCCCGGTGGCGGGTTTTGGTACTACACTCTGTGTAACTGCACGATTTCTCCTCAGAGAAGCGCAGCTGCATGTATGATACAGTCCTCAGGCGCGCCTTTTTTCTCTCACAGCGCTGACAGGCTACAGGGCTAGAAACAGCAGGTTTGGCTGGCTCCTTGGGGTGTGGATTTAGGTGGGCTTGTCCTCCCAGGCTCCCTGGGTCTTGCGCCGTCTGGTCTCCCCCCCCCCCCCCGG